>WBMW01002239.1:1308220-1370708 GCA_013396635.1 Penelope pileata
GGGAGGGGAGGTAAGAAGGGGAAGGTCTGTACACAAGTTGTAGCATACTTAAATATAGTTTCTTTGCACCTCTTAATGAAAGGCTAAGTACAATAAAACATGTTTAATTGGAAGGTTTAGAGACAATGCTTGAGGAAGGACATGTAATGTACAAGGACTGGCATGGATGTTCCAGACAGGGCTGAAGAGGAAAATAAGGCTGAAACATCAATGGCAGAGTTTGTGTGGAAAGGTAGAAGAATAACGGTCCAGAAATAAGAGGGATGAAGAAATAAGTTTCTGAAACAGACTGGTGCAAAATCGAGGGAGTAATAGAAAATGAAATGAGATCTGAAGAGCAGCTTCTTCAGGCTACAGCAGCAGAGAAGAAAATGTACCGATTGCATTTTGCATGAAATGGAACTGGTTAATACAGGTGGAAATGGCTTGTTACTGTGAGACTTCTTACTATAAGTACTGGTAAGATACTGGTGAGAGATAGTAACAGCTATCTCAGGAAAGAGTTCCTAGAAATAGATGTGTGACAAGCATCTATTAAAGTTTGGGGGTTTTTGTGGGGTGGGGTAGAATTTTTTTGGTTGCTATTGTTTTGTTGGAATTATTTCTCTTAAAGCATGAATGTGTCTTGGTTTGTGCAGAATAAGCACTTTAGTTGAAGAGCAGGTGATTTTTCTTTATTTCATTTTTTTTTTTTTTTTTTATCCCCACAGCACTTTTTTGCTGTCATAAACTTGCCATTTGCAAGCACTATTGCACTTGATTGCCTTCATATTTTAAGGACTATTTTTTTTTACTTCATGGAATAATTTAGGATGAAGGCTACTGCTATAGACTGTGCAGTCCAATTCCTGCTCCAACCAGGACTAAGGTCTGTTAGATGAGCAATCTCAGCCTTGTCCAGTCAACTTCAGGCAATGTGCAATAATAGAGATTCCAGTTTTTGTAAGGAACCTGCTCCTGTGCTTCACTGCTGCTAATGCCTCTTGTCCTTTCTCTGCTCCCCACTGAGAAAGGTCTGGCTCTGTCTTCTAAGTCAAGAGAGATGGCTGAAGACAGCAATTAAATGCTTTTCCATCTCTTCTTGAGATTGTAAAAACCAAGCTCTTGCAAACTCTGAACTCCTGGTTCAGCCCTGTTGTTCCCAACTCCAGACCCTCACCTCTTACCCTCTGGGCTTGTTTCATTTAGTCAGTGTCTTTTACTGGGAGGACCTGAAACTGGACTCAGTGCTAGATACAGCCTCCAAATGTTCAACAGAGGGAACACTCACTTCCTTTGAACTGCTGGCTACAGTCTCATTAATGCAGTCTGCCCCCCACTGTACTAATTTCTTTTTAGGTCTCTGCATTTGCTTGTAACCAACAGTTTTTCATAAGTACAACACAGGCCAAAGCAGCTCTATTTTCATGTTATGATCAGTTTGTACATATTTTATATAGAATATCTGATGCAAAATACTGCTAGTTAGATTTAATCTGGTTATTATGAGTAAAAACGTGAAATAGAAATGACTCCTATTAATTCTGCATATTCTAACAGCAAATTAACTGGGAGTGCACTGTAAACAAGTGGAGCTTTTCCTGCAGAGCTAGCTGTTTGCTGGTTTGCATAGTGCTGAAATTTGTGAAATGCTGAAGGAAACATTGAAGCTCTGTTTGTGACTGGTTTTGTTTGTTTTTGCAATGCTTAGGAAGAATGTTTTTGTTGGAAAGAATGCATCTTATATGACTCAGGCATGGAGGAAACAATGTTAAACTGTCTTCATGAATATAAGTAGCTGAAGTTTTGTGTAAGCTTATTACTACAGTGTATACTTCAGACATGCTGCTCTGAGCTCTAACTTTAAGAGAAGATTGAATTTACTATTCTGCTTATTTAATAACTTAACATCAAGAATAACTATACTTAAAATTATGCTGAGCTGCAAATGAGCAAAAATATTCCATGTTTCTTTAAGATAATGAGGTTAGAATTAGTGCATAGGCAGCATGTAGTCAACATTTATGTATTAGATGCATAGAATGCATTGGAATGAAATTGATCCTGGTGTTGTTGGTGATAAATCTTACTTGCTTTACAAATACCTGTGTGATTTTCTTTGTCCACTTGCGTTTGTTTTTACTTCTGTTATAAACTTAGTGGAAAGGATTTCATTTTAATTTGAAAGTGGAGGATTTTTCTGTTGGGTGACCTTGTTTATATTATTGTGTATACAGTACAGACCTTAAAAGTCAGGGATAAACCATATTGTTAGTTACCTCAGCTGCATGGATTTAAACCACACAAAACTAAACTAGTGTAGGAGTTTTCTGTAGAGAATCTTAACCATATATTTTGCTTGAAAATGGATTTGTAAAAGACAGCCCTCTGATTGCACCAGGAGTCTGTTGTACAAGTACCTACATCTTTTCCTCAACTTTTGAGACTTGACTAATTTGAATCAGATTTTGGGGAAGGATGTTGCCAAGAAGGATCTGTCAGCATTCCTCTTCTGCTTGCCAAACCACTGTGTGTTCCCTTATACAAACACCAGCATCCAACAATACCTCCCTAATGCTGAAGATAGCCTAGGAAAAGATGTATCTCAATATAACATACCTGAACCACCAAGGGCACTGGAGCTGTGGCTGATCAACTGTGAGATTATAGGCTAATGCCTTAATTTCTGCCTCAGTAATACAGGATCACGTTCTATAAGTACTTCAGTGTTCTGCAGAAGGAATGTGTATTTATATGATTTATATTTATATATATGAATAGGATATTGTTTACGTTTTAAAAGACTTCTTTCAACACTAAAAATAACTCCAATCTACTAAATGCTCTATTCATATCAGAAAGATGGTGTTAGCTGTAGTAAGTTTATTCAGCCAGGAGTTGATCAAAGGAAGCCGTTAGGATATGTGATTTTAAAAAAAAAAACCTGTACAGTAAGACAATGGCAGGGGAAGATAGGGGAGCCTATCACAGGTCTATCTACACAAGCCCAAAGCAGCACAGATGCCAGTGGAGAACTGAAATTATGGATTTGGAAAAAAGGATGCCCTGTCTGAACCCTTCCCAGGACTGTTCCAGGAGAGCCTCAGACCCATTGTCCAGGAAGGAAACTCATTATGATGAGTTAACACTAAAGCACCTTTTGGATTGAGGGGAGTTGCTGCACAGAACCATGTGGTGAATTATGGGAAGGAGGGGAAGAACATTTCAAGACTGAATGTGAGTTAAGTGATGTTTAGGGGAGGAATAAAAGGTGGGAGAAAAGGTGAATTTAGGTTATTTGAAGAGGAACCAGGGTGGAGGAAAACAGGGGTAACAGGATTTTAAAAAAAAAAAAAAAAAAGGGCCACTCAAGTGTAAACAGTTCTTTGGTTGTATGCTTGTCTGGCTGTGCCTTGTTCTGTTCAGTGCAGTCTGTTCTATCTTAACATTAAACTTATTTCCTAATTCATTTCCTTGGGTGATGGGCTCTGTTTGGTGTGTGTGTGTGTATGGTGGGAGGTGGGGAGTCTGACTGCCAGGAACTGGAGTCAGACTGTGCACTGGAAGTCCCAAGTGTCTTGTAATGCCAGTGCCAAGAGATATGAGTGGGCTGGAGTACCACCTACTGGAGTGGAATTGTGGGCTGGGCTTTTGCATCTGTTGTGCCAGCACCTGGAGCAAGTGAGAGCCTGCATGCCAGCAACCAGGTTGGGGCCATGAACAAGAACACCTGTGTGCAGAGCTGTCAGTAACTGGAGAGATGGCAGAGGCTTAAGTCCACTCACTCAGGTTTCTCTCGGTGGTGGCATTACAAGACACTGGAGCTTTCCAGTGCACAATCTTAGCTGCTAGCGCTTATACCCCAGAGTCCAAACTAGATGCAGAATAGGTGATATGGTCTGGCAGCCATACATATATATATATATATATACACACCTCCACTATTCAATATTCATCCGTTGTCCTGTTAAGCCACAGAAGGGAGCAGAATGAGGCTGCTTGCGCTGTCTGTATCTCTGTAAATGATCTGTCTGTGATCTGTGTGGCTGGCTGTGTATATATGTGGTGTTTGTGTGATTACTGGTGTTTGTGTGATTACCTTGAGTGCATCTTCAGCATCACTGGTTGGAGCTGAGGCATGGAGAGCTGCAGCAGCATAATCTTGATCCAGCATAATCTATTTTCTCCTGAAAGAAGCAAAGAAAGCTTAGGTAATATTGGAAAAGTAGAAGTCACTCAGAGGTAACTTCTATACGTGCATTTTACTCATTCTACTTTGGGCTGTCAATGCCCAGTCTCTACAATTCCTGAAAGTCCTCAGAAAACTCTTGCATAATCACCACCTTTTAAAAAAAGTAATAATATTCCCATTTGCCTTATGGACTGAAAAAGCTATTTTTTGAAGTATTTATAGTGAGGTTTTATGTAACTCACGTTTTTTCTTTTTTTTAACAAAAGTTGTAAGATGTCTAAACAAAGTGTTTTCATTAATATAAAGAAAGCTACCTAGTTCATTCCAAAAGTATTTTTTTAAATATTCATATAAACTTTGTCTAATACAAAGCCTAAATGGCACCTTAAAACTGTAAACAAATGCTCCCAATTTTTTGTTTTCTTGGTGATCAATAATTCTAAATTAATTGTGCTAGAAAAACTATCTTTTCAACATGATCTGCATATGGCTAAATGTTATACCTGGCTGTTTAGAATAATTAAAAGAAAAACTTGAATAAACGAGTTTCTAATTAACAGAACACAGTATTTTAGCCTCAAAGGAGTTTGACTTCTTATTTCTAAGCCTTTCCTGCTTAAGCTTTTCCATTTGGCAAAAAGTAATTTTTCACATGACACATAAGGTCTTTAGAAGTGATTTGGTTTTCCATTTATGGCTATTTGCTAGAAACAAACCATTATTCACAACTTTTATCTACATGGGAATGAACAATCTGATCATACATGCTTTCAAAAAGAAAAAAATAACCCACTGCTTGTTAACAAATTAGGATGAGAACCTGATAGGATTAGAATTTGTTGCTGCTTGTGTGTTTTCCTTGTTGATTTTTCTCTTCTGTGGATCAGAAGAGAAAAACAAGACTTAGTCCACAATTCTAAATGGCAGTGGTGTACAGTGCATAAAATACATACAGGAAAGGACTTGCTGACAGCTGGAATTATGCATTTGAAATTTAGTTCATTTGAAACTGTTCCTCTAAAGAAAACCCACAATTTGTTAAACTGATGGCTAGCTTAAACTATACTTTAGAATCAATTTATCTTAAAATATCTGTCTACTTTGCATTACCCTTGGCTAGATCTTACTAATAGTGTTTGTTCTTAAATGACATGGAAGCACTATAACTTAGTATATATTTGAATGTATCTTAGTAACCAAGATGCATTTTGATTCATAAACCAACTGTTTCTGCTTTGCATGTGGTAAAGTGACTATGAGGCTCATAGGAAACTGACTCATAACGGAAAGCTTTCTCCAGCGTGCCCCATAACATAGGCACAGTTGCCAAGAAGTTATCTCAGTTCATCTCCATAGTAACCAATCCATATAACTTCATTTTTTAAAGGTCTTGAACATGAACAAAGAATCTCAGAAACTTAGCAAGATTCTGAATATTTTACTTGTTTTTGTTTAGCTTAAAGCAAATAACTTCACACAATTACCTTTATTAAAATGTTGCATACATTTTTCTTTTCATAATGAAATTAAAAGAACAGTTCAGTGATTCTGTCCCCTCCCTCCCCACTTCTGCACATTGTGTATAAATGTTTCAAATATCTTGCTCTTTAAAATAATGTGCCTATGAAAGGAACTGATGACGCTTTGAGGTATTCTTGGTTTTGTTTGATTTTATTTTTACAAGAGTTATAGCATCAATATTCTGAGGCATTTTTACACTAACCTTTACTTTCTTGGTTGTAAGATAAACATCAAGCAGGATGATTAGGTTTTAAAGTTATTACATTCTTTGCCTGAAGAAACCCTGACCTGTGATATGACTGGATTGGGAAACACTTAGCACATTGCCTGTCTCCCAGAAGTATTGTGCTTTTTTGTGCTATTGTGCTATTATTTGTGCTATAAATGTGTGCTATTTTTCTTACTTGAATAATTATATATATACATAGTTTTAGTAGCGTGTTGAAATCAAGATCCTTGAAGGTTTTAAGGCCGCTGTTGCATTATCAAGCAGCTATTACTTACCTTGTATGTACAAACAAAAATACTACATTAAATGTTCACGAAATTATCTTTGACTACAAAGTTAGTGATGTCTGGAATATTACGTGATGGTACAATGCAACGCTGCTTTGACTGTAGTTTGCTCTATAGTTGGAAAGCTGTTCTGAAAAGCAGAAACACAACCTGAACCGTAATACTGAAATTGGTCAAATATTTCAGTACATCTTGTCCTGTTACAGATGTAAAAATACTACAGGAACTTAGTGAAATAATGAATAGAAGTGATTCTGTTACTGATGGTCCCAACTGGGTGGTAAGGGAAGGAGTGGTAGGGGTGATGACAATGTCCTACTTGTATGATAAGCAGATACACAATGGAAAGGAATTTACTGACCTTCATGGGTGACAATGAGAGACTTTTAGTCTTGTAGCATTGTTTCACAACCTTACAATGAATAGCAGAAGTCGACATCACTTCCGTTTTTTGAAAAAGATGCTTGAGACTGGAATTATTTGTGGATGTTATTGGATGCATAGTCATGTATAAACACAGGAGCCCTGTGGAATCACAGCCATAGTGAACATGCCTTGATCTGAAACTAGAGACAGAAGAGAGGAAGAGGTTAGCTCCAAGGATTAGTAAGTTCATGTTTTTTAAAACTTAATAGAGGTTAGTATAATTGCATACCTTCTAGTACAAATTAGATACTTCTGCTAGGATTTCATTTCAGGAATTCCTTGTAGCTTACTATCAATTGTGCTAGACTTCAAAAGTCACTTTAGGTAAAAAAAAATTTTACTTATTCTCTTAATGTACTGGTTTTAAACATGGTGGTGTGTTTAAACTGAGATTCTTACTCTGTGATGAACTAAGATAAAATCTCATTCTGGTATTTTATGTCTATGCACTTGTTTTGGGGGGAAGGAATACTACCAGTGTGTCAAAATTTTGTGTTTATAGTGAAAGAAAATCATGACAAACCATATCACTTAGTTCACCTGCATTCCAGTTCCCCCTTCGCACTCAGTTCTTTTTTTTTTTTTTTTAAAGCCTACTAAGTAGCCAAAGGTTAGGGTAATTGCCAGCAGGATTAAAAGTGTGAGCATGTCTGTTGTCTTTAACTGTCAGTGGAGGTCTCCCGCTTCTGATGCTCGGGTGAGGACATTAGCAGTGTTTTCATAAGTTTCTAGCATTCTTGATCTGTCCTGGTACGGCTGACAGAAGGATTGCAGTACAGCAGTGAATGTAGTGACTTCAGATAGTTGCATAAATATCTCTTTTATGTTTGGAGCAAAGTATTGTAGCTGGGCAGCACACAAACAAGGATTTTTCACCTTTTTCTCCTGCACATGGTAAAACTGTTTTTGATGTGGTGGTGTTTTTAAAAGATGGGGCCCTTTAATTTTTTCATTTTTAGGACAAGATCAAATGTTACTCAGGCACAAAATAAACTCAAAAAAATATTCTAGGGATGTCATTTGTCAGTTACATTGAGTAAGGCTGGACTATCATGATACGCAGAAAAACAGCATTCTCGGGAGTTGCATTGTCGAGAGAGCACAGTGTATAACTGTGTATAACAACCTGCAAATATGCAGATGCCAGATACCTATGCACTTGCAAAGCTGTGTTCTGCTTGCCAGTGGACATCTAGCTGACTATTATGTGTATCTGAGAGATGATCAACTGTCACCTAAGTGCTACAACAGCTATTAAAGCCTTCTAAGCGTAACAAATGTTAACAGTTATCAACCGTCCCTTAAAGACTGTATTTTATTTGGCTCCTTATTGCTTGAGTCTGTTTCCAGTACAGGATGTATCTATTTGTAATTTGCCTTTCTTGAATTCTGGTTCTATTCTGGATTTAAATAACTCTCATACTGGCTGTTTTTTGCTTTTTCAAAAGCACAAGAAAGTTTACATTAGAAAGCATAATGGATAAAAGGTAGATTGGGGTGTACAGAGCCTCTTCCTCTTAGGTCACATGCTTGAATATGACTCAGTGTTGCATCATCACAATCCATTAGTCTGTTGTCGTAATTAAACTGACTCATTTTAGGAAGGCTAGTTTATTGCTTCCTTAGCAAGTCATTGTGTACATGAGCACTGTAGCTGGCAGTCTCACCAGCACAGCAAATTTGAGCCCAGTGATTCATCATTCCTCCATAGGTGATAAACTCTGCCTCCAACTTATGTGGAACCACAGAATTGTACCTGTGCTGAAGATGTCAGGCTACATCTGCAATCATAAGGTGCTGTAGGAAGTTAATATAAAATTGTAATTTAGGTATTAGAAAAATGGAGGAGAAGAAATAAGACCAGTAATACTTGGGTATGTGAAGATATGAGTGATTGGAATAACAGAAGAAATTATCATGGATTCTCCAAAGTTCCAAATTCTTAGTTTAGAAACATGGAAGCAGAAGAGTTTTTGATGGAGTTCTTACCACAATCCTTCTCCCCTGTTACTGACAAACTAGCCAACCTTGTCATTAAATACAGTAAGACTTCTTTGCTCCTATTCATATTATTTGAAGGCTGTTCTACAAACTTGCTCCATTGGTTGAGACCTTGTAATTTTCAGCTTTAAATGTGATATTGCTTACGCTTTATTGTGGTCCCAACCACTTCTCATTTGGCTTAAAGTTCTTTGGTGTCTGCAGTGTTTGAATCACTTAGCAGGTTTTTGTTATATGTATTTCTTCCTTACAAAATACAGGAGTTTCCTAGCTGTCCTCCCCGTCTATATTCAATTTAAGTCTGTTTGTTCTCAACTAGAGGTTCCCTCATGGAAAAATGTGTTTCATTTTAGACTTATATACTGAAATTAATACAACTGACATTTTGTCTTCTGTTCAGCTACATCATTGTGCTGAGTTGTAATCCTGTGATGAACAAGTCCATTTAGATTAGTCATTTTCCTCAAAAGACAAATTCCCAGTATGTAGCTGAAATTCTTCTATGCCCCAAGTGCACAACCTTGTATCAGGTTTTTGCACATCATTTCCTCTGAGCTGGTCCAGGCCTCAAATTTATCTAGTTCTGCTCGTACTATGTTTCTTTTCTGTGTATTGAAAAACTACTTGTCAGAGATGGTATCCTGAGTACATTCCTAAGCTCAGCAGCTTGGAGAATACCTGGGAGCTAACGTTCAGGAAGACTTCACTCTCCTGAGGCAAACTGGAGAAAAGCATAAGGCTGCTGAATTTCTACTGTAGGTCTAATACTGTGTTCAGGTTTTGAAGCAGTTAATAGTCTTGCTACACAAAGAAAAATATGAAGGATGGTTATTCAGGCTTTGAAGCAGACAGCAGAACCACTGCTTGTTCTTAAGCTGTCCTATTGCATTTTATGGTCCTGAATGCATACCCAGCCGGTACTAAGCATATCTTTCCTATCTGCAGGGAGGTAGTGCAGGCAAACTGTGTCCGCTGGAAGAAAAAATTCGTATTTATGTGTAAAATCAGTGCCAGTGCTACAACAGGGATTCTGGATACTTGTATCTGCAGGGTGTCCGTACGGAAAGTAAGTAGCATTTTTTCCCCCTGTTATTCCCTCCTTATTTCTTCACTTGCTTTGATTGTATTTTTAAGCAGCTGCTAAACTTGATAAAACAAATTTTAGCTGCAAGTATGTCAGGTATTGTTCTATTAAAGGTTTGCATAGTAATCTTACTTATTACCTTATCTTGACTAACTTATGGAAATCAGTCATTAGACATTCTTATTGGAAAAGAAGTTATTCCATCAGGGCAGCGAAGTAATTGCTTATCAGCCTCCATAAAGGTAGGTCTTGATAAATCCTTCTGGCAAGCACCAGTAAACTTAGAAGCCTTGAACTGTGCTAAGTATCAGAATTTTGCATGAAGCACTTCCTGGCCATGGGTCTAGACTTTACAGGAAGCAAATGTTGGTTTGGCATCAGGCACTCTTCCTTCTTACCCCCAGCACCAAGATGCTGGCCTGCACTGAGGACATCTTTAGTAAATGACCACAGTATAGCCCAGCAAATGTGTGTAGAGCTATTTTAAAGCTAAGATTACTATTTGCTTTTCTTAAAATAAAAATGTCAGTATTGTTAATGGATGGCTTGCATAATTACTAGCATGTCCTTTTTTTTTTTTCTTTTGTTCCTAGGAGTTAAAAGGAGGAAAGGCATTTGCAAAGGTAAATTGAGATATATCTAATTTAGCCTATGGATTGGCTTTTCTTTCTCACCAATTTATGCCATTTTAACGTAATTTCAGAATAGTGCTGTAACACCTCTGACTTCATTAGGTGCATTATAGGGACAATGTTGTCTGAACTCTTAATCACTGTGTTTAATAAGCATATAATAATAATCTGCCACCAGAACATTTTCTTTCAATTTAATATGTTGAAAGAGTTGATGAAAGTAAACCTTTCTGCATGTATTTATTTCAATAATACAAGAAATTCTCCTTGCTTTTTTGTCCCCTATCTTCAGACTTTAATAAGTAACTGAAGATTGATCTGTGTAGAATCTGAAGCTTAATGTTTGATTTCTGCTTTTTGCCTTTTGGGCGCCTCCCTTTGGACATAATCTTACACATATTTGAGAGAAACTACTGTTGAGTGGCACTCAACACTGTGCATGCAGCGAGTGCCTTCATTTAGTAATATGCTTACTGTTAATTTTCATTTTCTCTTAACAGCTGGGTTTTGCAGATCTAAATCTAGCAGAGTTTGCTGGATCGGGGAATACCACTCGTCGCTGTTTACTGGAAGGTTACGACACCAAACATACAAGACAAGATAACTCCATTCTCAAAGTAATTTGTTCCTTTTCTCATACTTAAACTAATAAAGCAGAAAACGAGTGGTATGTTTAAGCATTTAATGAGATTTAAAATACAGCTACTGAACCTCTTTGTAGAAGGAAAATTAGTTGAAGTGAAAACATCAGCCTTCTTTAAGAGCATTATTAAAATCCCTATAGTCAACGGTAGAATTGGTCCTACCCTTGGATATAGAGCCAGATTGCTGTCGTTTTACAAAGCTTTCAAAAGGTGTTCCTACTCTAACAGCAACTGAAAAACAGAATAGTGAAGTACAATGAAAAAGTAAATACATCTATGAGTGAAGGAATTTTAGCTCTAAGACTGGGCAACTTCGTTTGCAGCTCTCCTACAAGTGACTCTCTTAATTGGCTTATTCATGCATAAACCAGCTTCCGAACCTCCACAAATCCTGGAACTTAACCTTTTCTATTTGATAGTAACAACTGTCAAGAATTGTTGAAAGAAACTCACCCTGATGTTCTCCCCTATTAGTCTAAGGAGAATGAAAAATGGAGTAAGCTGAAAAACTAATTAAAAACTAGTAAAACTAAGATTAGTAAAATAAAAAGTAAAAATAAAAATCAGTAAAACTAATTACAGAATGTTGCAAGCAAATTAAAAAAAGAAGTCTTGCTAAGACACTAGAACTAATTCCTCATAATATTGAGTATACCATTTAAGCATGCGCTTTCTGCTGTCATTAACTTTGTCCAGAAATCTTATAACCGATGGCTTTGACCCAGCCAACAAGCCTTTTCAGTGTGTTGCTGTCCTATGGCATTATTTACCTTCTGTGGTTTTATGGTTTTGCTTTATAGATCTGATGTTTATACAGACAGTTCTAGTGTGCTGGAAGTTTGCTAAACACTATGAGCAAACAACATACTTCAGCACCCACTGTTTTAAACAAAATTGTTTGCTCATCAATCTTTGGGTTTCAATGGAAAAATAGAGAGGAATTCTCTCTTAACTGACAATTTTAGGATTCTTTCCAATCTTTCACAGAATCTTTGAAGTGCAGTTCCATTACTTCAAATGCTGACTTGTGGTGTTTGCATATATACTGTGAATCAAGATGTAGTTTTTTGCATGTGTTAATTTGCATGAATGATGCTATTTTCCTTAATGTAAGATTTGGGGCAAGTACAACTTAGTGACATGACCATGTATCAGACCAATACCTTTTTTCTTTTTCCTTACAGTGTGTTTTGTTTTCTTGATGTGCAGGTTTTGATCAACATGCAGCTAATGTCTGGAGACCCATGTTTTAAAATGTAAGCTTATAAAAATCTGTGTTGGATAATGTTTTGGTCATGCTTAAGTAGCTCAGTCCATGTTCAGAAGTACACTTGTACTTTGCATATATGAATATCTTCCATCTGACAATGATGATATAAAAATAAAAATTGGGATGATATCTGAATACTGGCTAACACAGTAAAAACCAAGTAGAAGTATCACAGTTCTCCTTGCTGGTAGATATTTAGTAAATTTTTCAAGAAAAGATACTAGCCTGTACATCTGCAATGTATAAATCAAAACAAAGAAACACGTAAGCTGTTCATAGGGCAACCCTATATAAACATACTTGGGGTGATCTGACTAATGTTCATTTGAAAAATAATGCAGCTTTTGCTTGCAAATCTAAGAAAACTTTAAAAAATAAAAAAATAAAAAAGCATGATAAGATTTAGTGCAAGAGAAAGCACTTAGATTTTTAATTAGCAAAGATTTCTTATATAAGACAGCAGATGGCAGTAGTTTTTATCAGTTTTAAAAAAAATAGTTGTATTTTACTCATCACAAGATGTTTGGGGGAGGGATTGATAAAACCATTCACTCAAAATAAATTTGATCACTTAAATCCTAGTTTAACTCAAATTTTTCTTCACTTAATTGACTATTGCATTATTATGCTGAAACTAGCAAGAGATGGAGTCAAAATGAGAGGGCACATTTCTTCTAACAACATGCAATTAAGTTCTGGAATTTCTTGCTACTACATATTGTGAATAATAAAACTAAGCTCCAGAAAGAATTAAGACAAATTTCCAAATGAAAATTTTTTGTGAGCTATTAAATATAAAATATGAGGATCAGAAAATACCTAAGCTACAGATGAGGTGTTAGAAGAATATTCAGGAGATGTATTACTCTATGTGCCCCTATTCTTTCAGCACCTGTTGTTTGCTGCTGGCACAAAGAGTATGCAGAGCTATACAGCTCTTTGTTCTCAGACAACATGCCTGTCCTCTTATTAGCCCTGTCAAAAACAATCTAAGACAGTTTTTGCTAGCTTTACTCTAGTTAAGTCAGTGTCATCTTTTTCTGTAGGTTCTCAGCTTTCATTATACTTTCAAACCTTCAACTAGATCAAAAGTATCTTCCAAAGATAGTGCTTACTTACGAACTGCACTAAAACACTTCACTTCAGTAGGAATTACTTTTTGTTCCAAATACTATTATAAACTGAATTCCTGCTCATATTTTATCAAAAGAATTTAAACAGTGAATGTCTGGATGAATAATCCAGCAGTGGGATAACAATCTCACACATGCTTATTTCATAGTAATAAACACATATTAAAATCTATCTTAAAGGAAAAAAAATTGATTAAACAACTGAAATAAAGCTGCAGCTCCAGGAAAAGCAGCACTGAGCTCCGCACTCAGTCTGAAGTGCAGGTGTGTTGAAACTAGCTGTTCTGAGGTAGGTTCTGGTGTAATTAGGACAAATGAGAACTGTTTTTTGTACCAACTACAGACTTGACATTACGTTACTGCTCTGGCGGTATCCTTACCATTGTTTCTGAAGGCATCTAAGACTGTAGCCTGCATGTGACCAGTTCAGATGATTCACTGCAGGAACTCTTTGATGTCCACGTGTACCGCTAAAAGTCCTTTCTCCTCTCTCCTTCTAACCTTTTAAAAAAGCAGAGTAGAACAGTGTGTGCTTACTGAGCAAATAGTAAGATGGTATTGTCTGAATCTGATTAAGCAAAGTTTTTTTTGTTTCCCTGCTTATTGATTACTTCTTCATTTACTCTGAGATCTATTAAAAAAATATCTCCACTGGTACTGATAAACAATTTCTGAGCCAGTTAACTAATCATTAGTCTTGTATACTAACAACACAATGTATTTCTGTTCTGGTAGCCAAGTAGTTTTCTGGCTCCCTAGTAAAAATTATCTAACTGAAATTATTCAGACTTGGCCATTTTCCTCCAAACTGACAATATAACCTTTTCCCAGAACAAACTTTCAACACAAACAGAACAAATAATTTATCTAATCCAGATGTTCTTTGTTGAAGGAAAAATAAGTCTTTAAAGTGGTTGCACAATCAGAAATCAACTCCATATTTTATGAAGAAGTCAGGAAGGCCTGATGTCTGATCTGGGGTGATGATCCCTGAAAGTATGCAATTCTTGCTTTCAAAAGTATGTAGCTTGCTCTGAAAGTAATGTAAAAATGTTAACAAATACCCATTTTTATGCAGGGTAAGAGTCTGTTTCCAAGGTCAAAATAACAAAGCATTACAAAGCATGTAGGCAACATCTTGAAACGTGTTCTAATTGTATCTGACTGCTTGCAAGAGCAGATTAACTGTCATTTTCTAATGCTAAGAGGTTTATTTAATTAAATATCTCTTTGGGTCTCGGTATAAACTGAAATGAGCACTTAAGCTTTATGAGAAGTTTTTTTAATACTGAATCAAATTTAAATTATGTGGTACATTTTTTTTTTATTTTTCTTTGCAAGAGGGTAGAAGCTAGAGAGAAATACATGGGGATGGGAAGAGAGGCCTCCCTGCTAGAAGGGGGAGGGCTGTCAGCCCTGAAGCAACTTGTGTACCGCGGCAGAGATGAAAAAAGCCAGGAGGAAATCATAGTGCACAAGCCAAGTAGGCAAACTGTAGTTGTGTGGTTGTTTTGTTTCTTTAATTTACCATTCTCATGTATTCCATGAAGTACTGAGTTCTATACGTTCTTAGCATATGGATAATCCTGTGATTCATACACTTTAAAAACAAACCCTTCAAAATAAACACATCACTCCATGGATCAACAAAAAAGAAATGTCTTTCCAAGGATCCCCAGAAGTCTGAAGGACTGAGCAGATGGATTCTGTAAAATGTCCTGAAGCTCAGTAGCTAAAGCTTTTTTTCCCCCTTTTTCCTTTGAATGGGAGCTAGACAGCATGTTCCCAGGAAAAGGTCACAAGACAGCCTGAAGCACAGTAGGAATTATGTCTAGTTGGAAAAAAAAAAAAGTGTATCTGTGCTGATCAATTTGGAGGAATCACAGCAAAAGTACAGCAAATTCTAACCACCTTTTTCTTACAGGCCTCCTTCCACAGCAATGTCTATAGCAATTGCTGGAGAATCAGAATCTTTGTATGAAGACAGAAAAGGCAGAGAAAACTTAAAAACGGTACATCTGGGTATAGCAGGTATAAAATTGTTAATTTCTTAATCCATTTATAACTGGCTTCATAGCTTCAAGAATACATCTATGAAAATCTTCTAATCTTAAAGGGATGACGACAGGTGGCTTACAAAGGGACTTTCTTTATTTGCTGAGACACTCTCTCCTAAATAACAGCAGTGGAATCTCTCTTTATTTATATAACAATTTATTTAACAGAAAGACAAAGGAAACAGGCTTGATGGGCTGCCTTTTTAACATTTAAAATCTTTCATTTTCTATGTGATGCATTCCTTGATTTTCCTTGGATTTGTATTTCAACAGAGTATTTAATCTGGCCCTCAATCTTCAATTTATGAACCACAGTTTTAGGAATATACATATCCTTAAATTTTGTATAGCAAAAGTTCTAAGTATTTTATAAAACTGAAGTAGTTATTCTGAAATCATCCATGTATGTAAACAAGAAAAATTAGTTGCTATGAAAATACTTTATTAGGGGTTGTCTTTTTTTTTTTTTAACAAACTTCAGGCTGTTATACAGATTATTAAATTCCACCATAAGCACAGTGTAATTTGTCTTAACTGCAGTTGTTTTACATAACTTACCACAAAACACCTCACACACTGCTCTATTACGAAAAGTATGGTAATCTCCTTAACGTCCACAGTGTAGACAAATCTACAACTATACTTCTTGCAAAACTTTTTAACAGAACGCCATTCTGCATTTTATTGTGACAGAGCCGTATTATTTTTCTTTTATATTCTTTAACATGCACAGTCTTCTTGCAGCAGTTGCATCTTTGAAGGGGTACATAGAAAAACACTGTCAAATCCCTAATCCCTCTAGGAAATCTGACATTTGAGCCTAATCAAGGTTACAGGCAAAGGCTTTAGCGAAGTTACCTGACTTGCATGTTTTGCAGATCTTTCATCAAAGAGTGCCTCAGTCCCAGAAGAACTCGGTGCGTGTGGACATTCCAGAACATCAAGCTATGCAAGTCAGCAGTCAAAACTGTCAGGTAGCTGATAACTATTTCTTTATTAATTGTTGCGTTTTACTAACTTCCATAACTGTACTAACTTCCATAACTGTAGAAAAGAATAAATAATTTGGTTTTAAAAAAAGGTATGAACTTTAAACCCTTTCCTAGGAGCTTCAGGTGAGGGAGGAGTTTAAGGGGAAGATAACATTTTCTCCTCTTTTAAGCATTATATATTATCTATTCAGATATGAAGCAACTTTTTCCGTGAGCTTTGTCATTCCAATTAATATATCTGAATTTTTTTTTCTTTTTTACATGTATAAAAAGAAATAGTTTATGAATGGAGACTGACTTAGTTCTAAAAGCTTAAAGGGAAGTAATGACACAATTCCTGCAACTGTTAGGAAATTAGAGTTATTTAGAACAGAAAGAAAACAGCATGTGTTCCGATACAAAAAACAAAGTGAATTGCCTAGTTGGTATATGCAAATATATTTGCAAGGCTTCTGATGCTTCTTTTCAAGAGCACAAAACACAAATTCTGCTTTCAGGATGGTAAAAGATAATTCATGATCATCACAGCATACCTCATCTAGCTCTCCTGTGTTTTCCCAACAGGATACAGCACATGTCACTCGAGATCATCCAGTCTGTCTGAACTCTGCCACAGAAGAAACACCTCAGTGGGCAGTTCCTCAACAGGAATTGGAAGTATTCTAGAGCCCTGCAAAGAGACAGAGCTGAAAGTAACTAACGTTGATACATCTATTAAAGAAGCATCATCAGAAAAACTGTGCAGGTATGCTCAATTTAAAAGCCTTATCTAGCAGAAGAAAAACATAATTTACTACATCACTAAATGTATTTATTTTTGCAGACGTCCTGTAAAGCAAGACTCTGTGGAGTCACAGCTGAAGAGGGTTGATGATACCAGAGTTGATGCTGATGATATAGTTGAAAAAATACTCCAGAGTCAAGACTTCAGTTTAGACTCAAGTGCAGAAGGTAAGGAGATAATTAATGAAGCTTATGGAAAATTGATGCACGTTGTAGACCTGAAGAAAACTGATTCTTTTCATAGTCCCTGTTGTGCGTATGGATCACTGCGTCTTCTGCTTGATCATGTCCCCAGAAATTGGAAAGGCCCTTGTTGCACACTCTAGTAACTTTCCCAGAGAATCACTTTAATTCTGAAAAGAACGGGTGAATTTGTAGGGAAGTTAGTTCCTCCAACCTATAACCTGTGAAGTTTGATTCTTTATTATCAGTTACAAAACTGGTAGATCTTATATGACTTAGTCTTAGAAAGGAAGCTAACATATATTAATGCCTTTGCTTTTAGAAGAAGGTTTAAGATTATTTGTGGGCCCTGGTGGAAGCACTTCTTTTGGAAGCCATCATCTACCTAACAGGTATGTAGCCTGAATGACTAATCCATGGGTAACACTGAAGAGAAACGCATCTTGTACAGCAGTAATTTTGTATATGCATTCCTGACCTTTTTCATCTTTCTGTTCGGTATCATTCAAAGGTACCAAAAGAACTAGATTGTCAAGATTTAAACTAGAATATAAAGGTTTCTTCTAAAATCAAACTGATAAGGCCAGGCAAAAATGTAACTTTTGGGGGTCCTGAAGTTTTGGTTACAAAGTTTTCAGATACAAATAATGTTTCAGTATGGAAACAGGCACCAGTCTGAAATCTTAGTACTGTCTATTTATTACAGTGCTCTATGGAGCTGGAGTCTTAAGCGTTTTATGAATCCACCTTTCCAGTATCAAACATCTGTCTTCCTTGAAGCAAGCACAATTTTGTTTCCTTCAGTTTTGCTAGCAACTCCCTTTATTTTCACCAGCTATGCTATTCCTGTTTCAATAACTTGTTCATCTTTCAGTTACTTGTAGCCCTAAATTCTGTCCTTTGATAATCTGATTTTCTTCATGTAGTTGTCTTAAAACCAGAGAGATTTTTTTTCTTCTCTAAAACCTCTTCAAAGATTCTGCTATATGCCTTTGTATTAGTTTGAGCCTTCTCAGATGAGAACACATTAAAAACAGGTAACAACGTGCTCTAATATCCTAAGTCTGCAGTTCAGAGTTACTCTAAGATTCTTCTATATCTCATGAAATTAGCATAGCATATGTACATATGTAATTTCAGTAAGTACTTCCACAGAGCACTGATAATGTGCTGAAAGTTATGAAACAAATGTATCTTATACAAGCAAGCAATACTGATGGTTAGAAGATAATTTATTGGCTTGCAAACTGGATACACTGTTTTCCAAGTAGAATAACATGTATGGTTACACACTACAGTAGTATACAGAAGTCTGTCCTAAGTCAGTTACCAGAACAGTCCAAGCACTGCAATTAGCATATTTATGCATATATGCTAATATTAGCATATTAGCAGTGTCAAACTACCCACTGTGCACGTGTGGGTGAGGGTGGGAGACAAAGTTCTGTAACTGTGTATTTACAGAGTTTACAACAAGAACAAAAGACTCGACATTTTTCTTGTATCTTACTGTAAGAGGCCTAGCACTTACTTTAACAGCTTTAACTATTCATATATATAAATATATATAAAAACTATTAGCTCCATATGTATGCCAGTGCGGGGAGGCAGTGCCCAAAAGATAGAATGTAAAGAACTATAGAGAGGCCTAACAATAACTTTTTGCAGGTCCCTAATGTTATCTTTTTTTGGGGGGGGGGTTGACTGTAATACAAGACAACATCCTTTAATGCATTAAACTGTAGGTTATTCAGTGGCATGGTAATAAGGGCATGTTTTCTGCCTTTCAGACTTAGCTGTTCTGGTACAAGCTGGTTGTTTGCTTTTTTTTTATATATAGTAAATTGTTCATCTGTGATAACTTCTATTTTAACTGGAATTGATCTAACTTCTTCCACACATCTTCAGAGTCGGATCTGGAGCATATGAGCAGGTGGTGATAAAACGTTAGACTAGAATGACTTGAACTGAAGAGGAAAACATGGAACTCTGGCCGTGGTACTTTGGTTCGTGTTTGCTCAATTGCGAGAGTTGTGAAAAACAAGATGAACTCCGTGTGAACTTGTTTTTGGAAAAGTAATGGAATGCCTCTTGCTCATAGAGCTTCATCTTTATGACATCAAGGTAAGGATTAGCTGTCTATACAAGCTGCAAGCACTTGGACTGTTTTTGTTAGCTGTTCCTGATGTTAGTGAATTACTTTCTCGGTCATTCTGTAAGTTTTTAGAAGCATGAAGTGGTGGGAGCTATTTCACTACTTTACATAGGGGATGGCATGTGTGGTGATGTGCTCTGCAACTTAGCTTCTGAAAAAGCTTCAAGAAATCATAAATGAGCCCAAAGAAATTGATTAGACTCAATTTGATCCTACCTGCCATTGAAGCCTTAGAGAAGCTACCTCCATCAAGTCAAAGTTAGTATTGCGTGAAGGTTACAGCTTCCACAGAGCTATGTTTTAAACAGCCAAAATCTTCTCTTAAAAGTACTGAACATAACTTTGTTTTAAGGTTGAATAGCAGAGGTAAAATTCACATGCATTAAAAAAAGACTCGGTAGATCTAAACCAGCCAGTAATAGCTTGTGTTAATTGTAATTGAAGCATAAATGCATCAAATGTCATGTTTTTGTACAAGCGACAAGTAGGACAACACATCAAAAGACCAATGCACAGTAGCGTATTATCAAGAAAGCTGGTTGTGTCCCTTAGGATTGGTAAGGGTGGACTTCAAAAGCTCCTTGTACAGAAAGTTGCTTCTGTGCATAAGCCTTGAGATCTGAATGGGATGGTACTACTTACAAACCTTATCAGTAGTTTACTACCACTTGGAAGTTTTTATTGTAGCTTAAACCTTCCCAGTTAATGCCTTGCTTGTGTTTTGAAGGTGCCTTGAGAGGTAGGGAGGGTACAGGGATATTAAGCCGCTTACTAAGCGTTTTAATCTTTAAATCTAGGTAAACAACTAAACTACTACCAATATAACTTGTTAACAGAAGCACTTTATTGTAGATGTATTCTGCACTCTGAAAAAGAATTACTGTGCAACAGATTTGCCTTTCCATGTTGAACACTTACTCCTTCACTATCTGTCCACTGTTACATTAAGGTCAATGTACTGTATTTAAATTTGCACAAACAGTGATTTGCCTGCCAGGTGAGAAAGATGAAAGATGTCTTAATTTTCATTGAGAACCATGTAAGAATCTGAACTGCTACTTTGGACTTGCATCTGCTTTATTTTTAATTGCAAATTGCAGGTGACTTATTTTTGTCATGATTGTATTATTAATCAGTAAGACTTCAAGAAGAATACAAATAGAGTAGGCATTTAAGAAATCTCTGGATGCTTTAAATTCTTCTCAACTGATGTTTGACATCCTTTTATTGAAGTATAAGTAGGCCTTATTTAGTAGGTTTAATGAGGGAAAAATCAGACTTTATTTTCCATAAATCCATAGTGGTTTATAAACTCCTGTGTTTTGAAGAAAATTTCAGAGATTGAAGCTTGAGTAGTGTTATTAAGTACAATGAATGAGTTCTCAGCTATAATACTTACACTTATTTCCTATTGTAAACTATAATCTAAATGTCTTAATGCCTAAAAAGAGTTAATGCAAAGATTATATAAGCAGCAGCTAAAATATAATTGTGGTATTATCCATTTCTCTAAAGAAACTTTCAACGGACAGTAACCTAACTGCTAGTATACCATCTCACAGAGCATTAGTTTCTTAATTTGTACAAAAAAAATCCTACTGCAAGCCAAAAGAAGTATGAAATTTGAATTATGTTGCTTTCAGTACTCATAAACACTGCTATACTTTTTAACAAATCTAGAGAAACCAGCAGTAGGTAGATGCTAGTTTACTTGAGTTTTCTATGAAAAATAAGTAGAGTTAGAGAAGTAAAAAACATCATACAGCTACTTAGAATCTAATCCTTACAGGAATTTCATAGCCTGGATTTGTATTCTATGTTTAAATGCACAGCTAACTGTCATAGATTAGGAATTTGTGTACTAGAAACCAACTATTTTCTTGCCTGAGCAGCTATTTCCAATAGGAGCAAAGTTTTACATGGAAATAAAGCTTTAAATAAAGCTGTGTTCTAGCATTTTATTGTTCATACCGCTACAACTCTTAATGAAGTGATTCCATCATAGGATCAAGTGTAATGTAACCTTAATACTTTTTTTGTGAATTATGTTGTAAGAATATTGGACATTTGTGAGCTGTTCAGGATATGTTTTTAAACTGTATTTAATGCAAGTGTCTCAGACATGCAATAAATTCATCTTGGAAAGAAAACGTACCATTTAGACATTGTTTTTAAACTGGAAGGAAGAGATGTTATGAATGAAAGTAAGACTGCAGCACTGTTGTATGTGGTATATCAAGACAAAACCATTATTGTAATATGGGAAACAACTTCTAAAGAAAAAAAAGAGATGAAACCCCAGAACTAAGAATGCTAGCACTGAACATTTGAGTGTAATTTGTGAACTTCCTGATATAGTCAAACAACAGAAGGAAAGATGAGCATGGAAGAAAAATGATTTTCTATAATTCTTGCTAATAAGTATTTCTCTGCCTTCTTCACACCCAGCTGCTCATTCTTGCCTGTTCTCCTCCTCCTACCTGTTCTACCAGTAGAAATATCAGCATCCAATTAGTTGATTGAATTTTCTGTATCACCAGAGGGACCTGCAAAGAAGAAGAGCAAAGAAGCATTCTTAAGATATTTTTTAACGTTTCTGTTAACATTTCATTGTGTTGCTTCTTTGTTAAAATGAATTAAATTGCATTTCTCCTTTTTTTTCATTTTTAAGTGAAGTCTAGAGGCATATTAGCAAAGAAAGCTTTGCCCATATTCAGACTTGTACATGCCACCTTTCCATCCACATCTAAAATTGGTTATACACTTGTAAATGCAGCACTGTTTTGGGGGGTGGGTTTTTTTAATTGCTTTCTGTTATGATATACTCATGTTCTCCTGGTACCTTCATTAAAATATCTTCTAGTGTCAATGCACTTGATTTTGGAAGTGTTCCAAGCACATGGCTTGTTTACAGAACATTACATAAAATGTGTTCATTTCATATATTAGGAAGAAAATGCAGAGGACTTTTGAGCACTTTTTCATTTCAGAAGCACTTTCAGAAAGCTGTGTTTTTTCTACTCAATTTAAAGAGAAAAACAGAAAAGTTACAACACTTAACCACGATTACAGATAACTCAATGGAATGATCCAAACCTCATTTATCAAAATAGTGGTAAAAAGCATGAAATAGAGCCTAATACCTTAGAAGCCCACCTGGGACCGGACTGAAACAGATCACAAGTTTATTAGCTCTGCGATCTGTTTGAGAAAGGTGTGGGGAAATAGACAACTCCTCCAGGCTCTCAGAACTAGGCACTGAGGATTTTTTCTTTTGCCTTTTTTTTTAAATTAATTGAATATTTTTGGAATTTATTTCTGAATTTATTTATATTACTTGCTCACTTTGTTATTCATCTCAAACACTGATCTAAACCATTATCTTGAGCTATTCTGACCAAAATCAATTCCTCCTAACTTGGTCAATAGCTATGTAGTTATCTCTCTTATATTCAAAATACTCCACTGTATTTTTTTTTTTTGTCATCTTGGCTTTCTTTTCTACCTTTTTCTACCTTCTACCTGTCTCTACCTGCTGCTTTAGTTTTGATGCCACAGTGCATTGAACACTTCATCTAGGTCGCATCTCATTTAAGCTCCTTCTCAACTCACTGAATTCAGCTATTCCAAACAAATCCTTGACCTCCTGATGATCTTTATTCACTTTTACACCTAATTAAGCACAGAAGTGCAAAAGTAACTCAAGTTGCTTTCACTTTATTTTTCTTTCTGCAAGTAACATTTTCCTGTTGCCTTCAATAGTATAATATATGAAAATTCACCTACCAACATGCAGCCTCCTTCATAAAGGTTTTATAAAAGAATAAATGCAAGAAAGTCAAAGCAGCCCACATCCTTCTCAGCCCCAGCTTCAGACCATACAGCAACTGGGTTTTCTCTGGAGTTAAATGCAATACCAAGGGTAGTTTTAGTTCTGTGAATTCAGAAGTCAAAGATCTTAGAGCAGTGAGCAGTTTTTCAGGGTACTAGCTGATGTGAAGTAAATATAAACTGAGCACATAGTTATTACACTTGTTTTTCTACAATCCCTGTGACAGTAATAGATAGTTGTTACTTCAGCACGTTTTATCAAAATGTCAAGAACAGATTGGCTCGGTTTGGATTTTACAGTTTTGAACAGCCTAGTTGATCTGTTTTGAGATGCATGTGCCATCTCCTGGTCAGTAGTATTACCACACACAACTTAAAACACAGTCTTCATAAACTTCTTTTCATCATCCTGATGCCAGACATCCAAATGGACTTTCGTCAGTTTCAAACAGCAAGTTTAAATGTGACAGAGTGAATGCATAATAATCAGAAAACCAACGTGGTAACAAAGAGCTCTGCACAGCGAGTTCTGGGAGATGGCTTAACAGTTCCTGAAAGACCATTAATTCAATACTTTAAAGAAGACTTAAATTAACACTGATTTAAGCCAGTGGAAAACTGAAAAGCTGGCACACAAAATACTGCAACATTTTGTTAAAGGTAGCAACGTCCATTTAGATGTACCTATTCCAAACAGATCTTCTGTATGCAGTATGTAATAGATGCTTCAGTTTCGGTACCCTTACATGTGCTAAGGATCACTGAACAGATACAGCCACACATCTGTAGTCTAACTTTAGATTTTCATCACAAAAGGCATAAGCAAGAATGCAGAATTGGTATTTGCCCAAACTGTCATTAAAAAACAAAACTAAACCGTTTTACAAACAAGGGGAGTTAAGACTCATGAACCCCTTAAAGACTGGATTACAGCTGCTGCTTCCCTTCACATCTGATCATTCACCTTAACAAACTCTCACGACTTCCAAGCACTTAGACGATAAAATGCAGCCATCCTCTTTAAGAAACTCAACACTTTTTTATTTTCAGAAAACTGTAAAACATCTTTCAGAAGCATGAAGTCAGTTCCAATACTGCTAGCTCATTCCAAGCTGCCAATGATACTGTGGAAAGATACACAAAATGCAGCCTTTGCTGCATGAAAATACAAGGTTGGTTTCGTTTTGTTTTCAAAACTGGGGCCAGATTGGCATTCACAGTAACAGCTATTTATTTATTCAAAAACAGAATCAAAAATACCAGATTCAAATTAATTGAATTCAGCTTCTGGAATGTTCCAAGATGCAAATTATTTCCCAAGCAGCAGTTAATTAAAACTGGATAGAGCAATAGGGCTAAATCTACCTTTTTTGTCACCTTAGCATCACGGTCATTTTTCCCATAGTTGAATTTACTGACGTATAAGTGTCTGTGATGTTGCAGTTTATCTGGAATAATATTTGGTTTTCACCAAGGCTAAGAAAGTGCTCATCTTGAAAAAGGCATTCATTCTACTAAAATAAATAACCAACCAACCCTTGCCCTACACCTATGTCTGACACTACACTATTCAGCACAACAATGTAGTTGTACATTATCATCAATTATGCTCGGAGCAAGCAAAAGATTGAGAAGAAGAATCTAGTCATGATAGCTGCAACAGCAATGGCAAACACACAAATACTTAGTTTTTCTTCATGGGAATAAATTTGTTTTAGTACCTGATACTCTGCCTCAAAATCCTAAGTGTGGTTATGGTCATTGTCAGAACCATTCATCTATCCGTAAATGAGCGATGACTGATATGTACTGGACAATTTAGGAATTATTTTGTGGTTCTAGTTAGCATACAGAACACATCATTCTACAGCTACTGAAATCAGTGCTTTCATTACTTTAATTGAACTTGAAACAAGAAATCTGTGATCTAATTCTCTTCATTTTCATGTTCAATATTGAGCATCACAGCAGAACCATCGCTACTCAGCGCGACCTTGCCAGTAATAAGCTTGCATAGCTTCTCAAAACTGCCACAAAGTTGATTCACTTTGGGAAAAGAAAAAATTCTTCTGAGAGGTATATAAATCACATCTCCATTGACAAATGGCTCCACGCTTTTTTCAACAGCCCGCGTTTCAAGATCTTCTGAGAGACAGTTCACGGAACATTGAACTTTCAATTTTCTCTCCGCAGGATCATCATTATATTCTTCACGTTCTGACAGCAAATGGTCCAGCAGACTTTGCTTAATGATTTGTGCTGTGAACATAACTTCACTGACCACTGCATTCTGCAGGTACTTCTCATCTTTAAGGCTTGGATACACTGCTTTGAAGACCTTAACAACATGCAGGAACACACAGAACATTTATCATTATCAGAGACTCAGATTTTGAATGCTCACTTGTCTAAATGCTTCTAAAATGCAAACGTACTTGAATTCAATCCTGTTTCATTTTTGACCAACAACATTTTCGGAAACAGAAAAACTACACAGTATGACTTGATCTTGTGTTGCCACTGCAATGGCAGTTAGAAACGTTAACAGAACTTCAGAAATAATAATAATCAGGCTTGTATCTGCAAGCTGTACTTGCAGATCCAGCCAAGAAAAGCCCCGCACTCTTTAATGCTTTTCATCATTCTCTTCCTACATTACTGATCATGCTCATGACAGTTCCACAGCTATGTAAGTTCTAAATTCATCTAGAAACTGGGATTGCAAATATGCATTTTCTTCTGTTCTCAGAATTAACTGTGAAAATTTTCTCTCAGATGCAGAAAATGCTAAAAAAACACTGTGACATCAAAATCAGTGAACTTGTTACCTACTCACCTGTATTCCAGGAGGTTAAAGAAACCAGGTGAACAACTTCATTCCCACTAAGTGCTTTATACCAACATACACTCAAACTTCATTGGTAGTGTTTGGTAGTATAACAATTTACTGCTTTCTGATTAGGCCTTGAACTGCTGATTTTTTTCTACATAGTGGCTAGATAATAAACTCAACATTTGACAGTCACAGCTGTGATAAGAAACACAAGATCTAACACTCCTCTTCTTTAAACTCCAAGTGTATTGATGTCAAAGCTCACTCAGTAAGACCCTGTGACAGATCATAATGCAAACAATTTCTACTAAATATCAGTCACCTGAATTTATTTCAAAGTTCACTTGTTGAGTATTAAAGAGCACTTTACAATTATCTTAAAGGCAGTAGCTCAGAATGTAGGAGTGAAATTTAAATGCATAGAATGTCTTCATAGCTTACAAAAGACACTCCCATAAAAAGGAAATATATTTCACTTCACAGGTCACTTGAAGATACATATACATGTTCAAGCAAGAAAGTCAAATATCAAGATATGCTCACTGAAATAATTCAAGGCCTCATTAGTTTGGAAAAAAAAAACAACAAAAAACCACCAGTGTGTTTCTGCATTATTACTTAATGCTAACTCTGAGAAGTGTTTTTATTTATACCACAAGGCATTTAGATGCACTAGACTCGGTGCAACATACTGCAACATAGCAGGGTACCTTACAAAAATATTATCTAATATTATCTAATTTTCAATCTCCATTAGGCCTGACCTGACAGAAAACAGGTCCTGTTAATCCAACTTCAGGAAAATACCTTTGTTAAGGTAATATATCTGACAAGGCTCTGCAGTTCTTCAAAACATATGTTTACATACACTTCATGCTTTTTATTTTGTATGTATCCAAAACAGTTTAAATCAGCACCAACCGTCTTCACAACCACATGATAAAATAATGAATGATTAAAGGAACAAATTCAGTGTCAGAGTATAACTGTAAGAAAGGAGAATTTTCATTCTAAGGGTAACAGTCTGGTAAAGTAAGAATGATTATCCATATTGCTATTCAGTAAATAATCTAGAAATTAAAGGCCTTCTTAAAATTAGAAACACAAATCATGGACTTAGACATTTTTAAGCTGATTGGCATGTGTTAATAGGAGCTAAGGCCAGATAGCAACAGTAGACCATGGAAAGGATATCTTCACCAGCAGACTGTACAAAGTTGTACTCTGTATTTGTCTTCCTAAATGAAGGAAAGGATACTTACTGTTTTGTAAGCTGCTTCAGTGGGTTTCTCACACTGCACGGGTTCGCTGGTTTGAGGATATTTTTTAACAAACACGCCTATTTGGGTACAAAACCCAACATCCTCCATTCCCATTGGTGGGTTCCCTACACCTGTAAATTCCACTGAGTAACCATAGCGTTTAGCAGTATCCAGAGCCCTAAAAAAGACATCATATTCTGATCTTACTAAATATTCATCTTTTAATGCGGTAAGTATGCATTCTCACAGATGAGAGAATACACGCCTGAAGATAAGCACTGTAAAAGCTTTTGCTGGATCAGAGCCATAATCATATTCCTACTGCAGTCTGAATCATTTAGTATCAGAAATTTAGGCAACCAAGAAGTACTGTTATATCTCATGCACTCCTCTCACGTTTATGCGTTTTGCATAAAGTCTTTTCACTGTGCCGTGATTCACTAAACCATACATAACTTTATCCAATACGCTCTGCTACTGGGGTTATCATTTCCTACATCTGTTTGCATACTCTCACAGAAAGGTCTGGAGTAATTGCATGCTTTGATTACACACCATACATTACTGAGCACAATTCTTCGGTTTTCTTGAAGGTTTTCTACAGCAGGGTATTATTGTGTGAAAAGGCTTATTTACTACTAAATGCTTCAAATGCATTAACTATGACAATGATGTATAAAAAGCAAAAGTTTAAAATATTTTTCACAGAACGGTTACAGTAAAAGCCAACTTATCATAAAACACGAAACCCACAGAGCATGCTTAACTAGTAAAAACAGCACAGAAACATTTCACCAAATCAGTAGGTGTGAAACTCTTGACAGCAAACCACATGCACAAACAACTCTGAACATGTTCAACTATCCCACTTTCACGATACCTAGTAATCAAAGCTGTTGACATACCATGTTTAGTAAACTCACCAGCTTTGAAATTGTGCTCGGCCCCATTCAAATTTGTGGTCTGGATGCCTGAAAACTGTCACTCCTGGAAGCAAAATGTTAAATTCTGCATTTGGAGTACTGATCACAACCATGGTTGGAGCCATGAAACCGAACACCACTTCAGGAAACTTCTCCAGTTCTGATTCTTCCAGGTGCTCTATTCTGTAAGGACAAGTTCACAAATGTCTGTAAAAAGACTCCACTGCATTTTAATTTTCTTAACCAGTCAAAAACAAAGAAAGTACTTTGTAATTTTAAGCCTAGGTCTGCGACATTAGCACTGGTAGTGCAGCTGACCAGCAACCTCAAGGTTTGTCTTTGAAGCCCTCCTCTTGCATTTTTACTCTTTTATGCATCTCCTTTTGCCACCATGATGAGCAAGCACCACTTAGGTTCTTAGTAAAGTTAGTTTCAGCACAAAATAGAAGATGCTATATTTTGCTGCTCCTCTGTTTGAGGTTTTGATCAAGTCTGATTAGAGTATAGCCAAATTTCTAAAATAAGCCCCAAGGAGTTCAGAAAAATGTAGTATGTTGGCCTAATACTCACAGTTCAATGCATGTTACCAAGTCAAAACCAAGCATGCAGGGATCTTTATGAGCCACTGAGCCATGATGCAATGTAACAGTTAGGGATCTTTCAGCTGGCTGCAAATAATCAGCGGGAAGAGGAGACAATCTATGCCTAAAAAAGCATTAAAAACATAATACCATAGAAAGGACTTTAGGACAAGATAAATTTTGCATGGAACTGTACCAGCAAATGCACTACTTAGATACTTTGCAAATCTCCCAAAGGTTGACCATTTTATAGAAGAAAAAAATTCTAATACAAGCACTTTTTATTACTATTTCAATAGAATGGAAAGCGCAGAGGAGTTAATCCAGCAGCTGTCCTTCATGTTTACAAAAATTTCCACTGTTTTCGAGAAGCTTGCCCAGAGAAGATACCGTGAATTCTGACAGCAGCTTAACCTCAGAAACGCAGTCGGTCTGTTCTAGACATGCTTTACAGGGCTTGGGGAGAAGTTAAAAGGCAAGCATACCAACATTTTTTCAATTAAAGTAGACTGAAATCTAAAATGTGCACATTTAGTTCTGGAAAACTAAATCAGACAAAACACAAAAAAACGAACTTAAAGGCTATTTTTTTTCATACTTGATAAAGAGCAAATGACAATGTCATCACCTAGATACTACTTATTTATTGAAACTATCTTAAGCTTTCAACTGAAACCAGCTTTAAAGAGGGACTTTGGTGGTCCTTGTAAGTCTGCCCCATGCTTCAAGGATAGTGTAAACTTGAAGATTTAGAGCTTTCTCAGTCAGACTCAAAACACTGAGTCAGCCTCCCATTTCAAAGAGGTGAACAAAAATGAAGACCCCACCACAGTGACCCAATGAAAAAGAGTTATATGCTCATTTAAAATAGGATCACACTCGCATACTGCAGTGATGTCATGTATGAGCATGAACAGAATAATACCAGCTGTGTACAACGTATACCTTTACAAACAGTATATTTCTCAGATGCAAACACCTTCAGGGCCATGACCTAGACATCTGCTGCATCAGGTGACGTTACAGCCCAACAACAGCCTGCATTATAACCTATTAATAACGGATGGCTCTACATTTGCCATGCTGGTATTTCTGCATTTACCCTCATTTTGAGGTTCTTGACAATAAATCATGTCAGTAGGTCAAACCAAATACAAACCTTAACACAATTCAAAAGCTTACATTTTCTCTTTCATCACAGTTGCACAGATATCTAGCCCAGCTAACACTTCAATGCAACTACAGAATTTCAGCATCCAGAGAAGCGTACAGTCAGCACATCCTATATCTGCCACCTGTAAGTTAGATATTAGAAATATGGAGTACTTGCACATTAAATGATTTGAGACTTCCATAAAATACAGTTTGTATTTATAACCAAAACATTTTAATGATAAAATGTTTCACAATCATAACTATTCCAGCAAGCTAGACAACGATCTTTAAAATAGGAGGATCCTACAAGGTATTTTAAGTGGGTCAGCCTTTTGATATTACAGCTATGAACTAGCAAATGTATGACTTCCCACTGACTCTAGAGAATGTCTTCCACATGAAGGCATACTCCCTCAAATAAGTATAGTATGATTTTAATTATGAAAGCTGTTGCAACTATGAATTTTCCCACTAGCCACTGATTTCACTGGACTACTCTCCATCCAAAACTCTGAGGCTCACCAGCCCTAGGATCACGTGGGGGAGGAACACAAGTGGTCGACTGGACCTTTAAGGTGGAGAAAAGTTTATTTTACATAATTCCACTTCTCATCTGACAGCATCCATGTGAATCATCATGAAAACCTGACACTGTACTTGGGCCTACAAGCTCTAGAAATTTTAAAAACAAAAACAAAACAAAAAGACCCACTATAACGAAAGACACTCGATCCAAAATTCTCAACACCAAATTAAGTCCAGAACGCTACCTACTCTTGAAGGTAGGCCAACGCATTTTTCTTGTTTATATTTTTCCTCTTTCCATCAATTAACATTAATTATATTCATTCCTAAGAAACAAAACAAGATCATCAAATATCTCTTAAAGCAATTCAGTTTTAACAGTAACTCCTTTAGTACTGCTGCTTGCTAATTAAGTCACCGCATTATCCAGCCATTTCCTGCCTTCCTGAGATACCTAATATTAGGTATTTTTCAAATTTATAAAGCAAAAAGAGAAAATATACCAACCTTCTTTGGCTTGTATTTCCCCACCAAGTCTTTAACAAACTGGTAACGTTGTTTGTACAACGGTGGCGTGAATTTAATCACTCCAGTAAACTGTTTTCCTTCAAAGTTCTCATCCATAGTATTTCACTAAGTCTAAAATAGAAGAGTTAACTCTTATTTTCTGAAGTAATTTATATCATATCAAAATACAGAAATTGCTATCTTCAGTAGTGTTCAATTCATAGCTAAAGGAGGGGAAGACCTGATCCCTGCTTTACTTAGAGAATGACCATAAAAAGTAAGAATTAGCAAAATTGGGCCATAGCTGCTCCATGCACATATAACAGGAACATATTTTTTAACACTATAAATTATATATATTAATATTAAAACAGTTTCATAATGTGTTATTCTTCTCCAACCAGCACACTTGCATGGTGCTTACACAACTACAACATATCTCGCACAGCTCTTCCAGCAAGTGCAGAAAAACAGTTGCTCACTCGGGTGACTGCTTTCTTTTCCCCCATCCCTTATTTATCTTACCACTCAGATGACTTCACATCCACATTTGTGTATGTGAAGCTCACTACAATTTCTGCAACATAACAAACAGCAAGAAATATCTGTGAACAATCACTAGGTCACTGAAGAGGACTGCTTCTGCTAGGCTTTAGCTTTAGCATGGAATCACAGAATCATTAAGGTTAGAAAAGACCTCCAAGATCATCTAGCCCAACCGCCCACCTACCACCAAGATTACCCATTAAACCACTACACCATGTCCCTGAGTACCACACCTAGATGTATCCTGAATGTCTCCAGGGCCGGTGACTGCACCACCTCCCTGGGCAGCCTTTAGATTTACTATGGTCAAAACCTTGTTATCAGTGCCTGCACTTTATAAGCAACGTTAACACGATCCAACCTGGCACCAGAGTGGTAACCATGAGCACATCTCCAACTCTCACACCTTCTACAAAGACCAACATTTTAGCACACACAAGCATTTAACGAGAGGTACCCCCACTGGACCTAAGAACAAGGCCCTGGCGAAGGATGTGGGAGCTGCAGAGGAGCCCCCTGGGCAGAGGGAGGAACCCACGCGGGGCACGGCTTTCCCCAGCGGCCCTCCCGACGGGACCCCACCGTCCAGCCCCCGTAGGCGGCTCAGGCTCTGACCGGGCAGCGCAGGGCCACCCCAGCCCCGCTCCCTCTCGGGCTGCCCAGCGCTCCCGTCGCAGCACCACCACCCGCCCGCGGCCCCGGGGCGGCCGTTGGCCCCCGCCGCTCCCCGCCCACCAATGGCCCCGGCCCGGCCGAGGCGGGCGGGCGCAGGCGCGAGCCCTGAGAGCCGCCCCGCTGCGTGCTGCGGCCAGGGGCGGTCTGTGTACTTTCACTGTGAAGTTGCACTATAGATCATTAAATGTGACAGCAGCAGAAAGCTGATACAGCACCGCTGCCAGAAGACGCTACTCCATGCTGCAATTTGACAGGAAAATTGAATTAAACTATAATTCAAGCACCAACAATCAAAGCAGATGCAGAGGCTGTATTAGGACTAAGTACTGCCATTTTGCCCCTCAGCTTCCACTAGCAGGTTAGGCCTGTTCCAGAAGATTCCGAGTGAATCTGTGTGGAGAAGTGAGCTCTCTCTCACACATGTACCACTGTCTTCCTTTTTTATATTATCTATACGTCCTCACTTTGCACAAGTCAAACTCACTTCCTCCTCCATGGTTTCTGCTTTGGCTCTGACTCCGGAAGAGGACCAGCTGGGATGCCTGAGGGAAGGAAAGCTAATTTGGGGCAAATTGATTGATAGGTTCTAGATCTGCTTAGGCTCGCAGCAGCACTACCAAAGAGGGACTCCATTACAAAACCATTAACTTATACAGCAGAAGAACATTGTGTTTTTGGAACATACTGACTAAATATTCCAACATGAAAAGAGAAATATGTGAATAAACAATTTGTGTAATACAAGTGATAACAAGCACAAGCTGTCTTGAAGTGATTATGCAAGAGAAATAAGGGAAGTGCTCAAAAAGTCAAGGGTGTGCTGAACAGCAAAACAACCCACTCAGCTTCAAAATAACATTACCGCCCTAGCTGTCTGCAGAGTAAGATTACTTCATTGCTACGAGGATGTTATCACATAATTCATTGTGCAATTAGTTCTTTTAATTTCACAGAAGTGGATATTTACTGCAGAAGCAATGATGATAAGGACAGGAGACCCTCTGGCAGGTGATGAAGGTTTTGTGCACGTGGTTGGAAACGAGATGGCAGGGGAAGGGCAGGCCGAAGGGAGGCTGCAGTTATCCCCAGACAGCAGGAGTGAACTCCGATACAGGGCTGGCGGTTGGAAAGCAGCTCCCTGCCCGGGGCGATAGCAGCACTGCCCCGCTGCAGGCACCGCTCCGGGGTCAGCAGCCCAGAGCCGCGCAGTGCCACTGCCAAGGCTCCCTGTGCAACCAAGAGCGAGGGGACAGCCCAATGCTATTTCTGGGGGTGTTTCTCTCATGGTTTTAAATTCAAATGAACTAGTTTTAAATAGCATCCGTGTGGAGAGGCTGTTTACGCGGTTGCTTCCACACCAGCTTCTCCCCCCACTCATTTCCTGACAAAGGGGCCCTGTGGAGCCCCACTCTGCACACCTGAGCGCACACCTGAGGGGTTCTGTTCCACCGTGCACAGCTGGCAGTGATTCCCGTGGGATTTCAGCTATTTTGCTGCACAGCCAGTTGATGTTTAGCCAGCCCTTGCAGTTACTCTGGATCTGGCACCGTCTCCTCCCGTACTAACGCAGCAGGCGCGGGTCCGGCATTGAGGGCGGGCGGTTACCGCCACAGCGCCGCTGGCAGCAGCCGGGGAGGCCCTGGGCCATCCATGGGCGCTCCCGCAGCCGCGTTCTGCGCACACAGCACGCAGGTACCCGGCTGCAGCCGCGCCCTGACCTCAGAGCTCCTCGCGCGCCGCGAGGCTGAGTGACGAACTTGCGAAGCGTTTCCTTCGCACGGCGAACGCCTCACGCACCACAGCTGCCCCCAGTCCTGGCCCGTGACCGCGCCCGTCCCTCCCCCCTTCCCGCCTGCCCCTGCCGCGCGCGGCCGCGCTCCCCGCGCGGATTGGTCGGCGCGGCCCCGGAAGCCGAGGCCGTCACTTCCGTGGGGGCCGCCATCTTGTCGGCAGTTGGCGGAGGCAGCGCCCGGCCCGGCAGCCCGCGCTCGGTGTGGCGCGGCCGCTTCCCCGCCTCGCAGGCCGCGTGCCGCCGCCCCGCCGCCATGGCCAACAACAGCCCCGCCGTCGGCGCCGGGAACTGCCAGGGGCAGCAGGCGGCCCAGCACCAGCCCGGCGCGGTGCCGCCGGCCCAACAGCAGCTGCAGAGCGGAGCCCCCAAGCCGGCGGCCTCGGGCAAGCAGGGCAACGTGCTGCCGCTGTGGGGGAACGAGAAGACCATGAACCTCAACCCCATGATCCTCACGAACATCCTCTCGTCGCCCTACTTCAAGGTGCAGCTCTACGAGCTCAAGACGTACCATGAGGTGGTGGACGAGATCTACTTCAAGGTGAGGCTGCGGGCCGCGCCGCGGGGCTCTGCTGCTGCTGCCCCGGGCCCAGCGCTCGGGGCGGGCCGCGGCCTGCCCTGCTGCCTGCCCGGCCGCGAGCGGCGGGGGCTGAGCTCTTCTGCCCCTCACCTGGGGAAAGCCGAGGTCCTTATCTCCCCCATAAACGCGATTCCTGTCCGATATGGAGTTGCGGAGCTCTGAGTTAGCTTTGAGCTCGATCCAGGGCAGAGGGCGTTAAATGGCCGTCCGAGGGCTGCGCTGGGTCGGAGAGCGGGGGGGGGACCCGATCCGTGTGCCACCCCCGGGGACAAACAGCCGCTGCAGCCCGGAGCCCCCGGCACATTGTGCGGCTGCCACAGCTGCGGGGATGGCGGTGGCTCCAGGGGGAGGTGGCGTGTGGCCCTCGGCCGGGCTGGAGGTGAGGGTTTCCCCACCATCTCTTTTGGCAGGCAGCAACTAGTTGTCATAGAGCTGCTCCCGGTGTTAGGTTGGACGTGCTGGGAAGACACCTGTATCAGTGCAGCCGTGCCTCAGTTCTTGTTTTGTTAGCAGGATTGAGTCAGTTTTGCAGTGAGGCTTCTATCGAGCCATTCTCCCAGGTGGAGGTACATGTGTAATTTCTGCACATCAGCACAGCCTCGTGCTTTGTTCTGATAGCGAGAACTCAGGAATTCAGGCTGCAGTTTGCAGTCAGCTGTACTTCTGAAGAGATTATTGGGATATTTTTCTGAGGTACATGGATTCTGCAGTTAATGGTACTGTGTCACTGAGCTGACTTTGGTATATTTTTTTGGGAAAAAAAATATAGCGCAAGTCAAGTCACTGTAATGGTGAAAAATAACTCCACAGAACTATTTTGAGATGTTTTGGCCCTGTTTGCACTTACTTATGAAGACATTGTGTTTAACCTCTGAGCGAGGGTGCTTTTCTGCTTGGACTCTGGTGTTTTGAGCAGACTGCTGATTTCTTCAGTGCACAAAGTCACAGGCATGATAGACAGAGGTTCTCTTTGGTTAATTTACCACTTGCTGCACGAGGGATAAAAAGTAATTTGTTCTATCGGAATGGAAAACAGCCAAGTTCGTTTTTGCAAATGAGGTCAAGAGCTGAAAAATTGATGAACATTTTTAGAAAATTGGACAATATAATGCATCCATCACCTGGATCTTTTCAGATACAGTCAAAAATAATTAATGTGATTCATCTTCTTGGTATTGGTAGAGTTCAGCTGCAGTAGTTCAGCGGATTCATTTTGCTTGTCTTTGTGTTTCATTCCTTAAGTGACTTCATCCTAAATTGGAGAGGAGTTTTGACTTATCATTAAATGTCAACTCACTAATTCAGTATAAAGTTTACTTACTGAACTTGACAGTTATTTTGACTCAAAAATGCATACTAAAGAGAAAACTCAGACCCTTATTTACTCGTGTGTAATAGATGTCAAGGAGAAGATGGCCTGGTGGTGAAGGTACTTCATTGATACTTCAAAGATTTTAATTCTATTAGTATTTTAAGATTCCTGGATTATGTTAATTACGTAGTATTTCTGAAATTTACTGGTGAGGCTAGTAATATGGGAGGTTGTAGTAGATTTTTCACAGTATGAGTTCCACAGTATTGGCATCTCTCATGCTTCCCATTTGCCTAAGACAGTAACTGTCAAAAACAGTTCAGCAGCTTCCTTCATCCCTTGCTGCATCTCTGATTGCAAGTGGTTGTGAATGTAGCTCGTTCTGTTTCGTAGACTGTTCAGGAATTTTAATATCCCCGGTCTAGTGTTACACTACTGTTTTTTGTCTTTGTTTTTTTTAAGTTGATGTGTTTAGGAAATCTTCTCGTTCATTAACCCAAATGTTACTTATCTGAATTTCAAATGTAGTTTGGGCAGTTTTATGGTTCTTAACTTGTTTGTGGCTCTTATTGTCATGTGTAAGGACAGATGTTAACTGTGTTCGTGCACTCATCTCTAAGTGCATCTCAAAAGAAGATTGGAATATTGGGCAAGCTTCACTCTTCGTTATTTAGGAACCATTTTATCTGAGAACATCATTACAGTCTACAGGGAAAATAACACCAGCTTTTTAGATTAAAATACTCTACAGACTTTTTTTTTTCCTAATAGGTAATATTCAAAAGAAATCTCTAGTTCAGCTTACTGCATAAATGAGGTATATGAATATGAAACTAGACTTTGTTTTCTGTTGCCACCACCAGCAGGTATCACTGAACTTAAGGGACAGTTTCAGGTGGTAGTTTAGTCACCACCAAAAATAGTCCTGATGGGTTTTAGCCATAAAGTATTTGTAAGTGCTTGGAGTGTAGAATAAGGTGCCTGCTTTGGTTGTATTTTTTTGTTTGTTTGTTTTGTTGCTGTTTTTTTGTTTTTAACTCCGTCCATGATTTTGGGTATAATTTCTTAATATAATTTTAAAAAAAAAAGCTTTAATGACAAAGCAGACTTGATCTTGAATTGCTTTGATAGACAAGCTATTTAAAACTGGTTTAGGAAATCCATCGTTTAGATTTGGATAGGCAGCTAAACATTGTGGTTATAATTGTCTTTTTTTCTTTCTTTCTTTCATTTCCCCCACCCTGCTCTTTCAGGTTACGCATGTTGAACCATGGGAAAAGGGGAGTAGAAAAACAGCAGGCCAGACAGGAATGTGTGGAGGGGTAAGTAGAAGTACGTGCCTTCTTAAGTTTTTCTGTTTCTGGTAGAATAAATTTCCCAAGCATAGCTCAAATTTGCTTGTATGTTGGCTCAGCCCCTGCATGTAGAAGTATTTATTACAGAGAGTTGATATATTCCCCTTGCTTCCAGAGGAGCTGAAACTATGGAGGCCAGTAATGTTACTTTTTCCACATAGTTCTGTTTCTAGATTTAGAATTTATCCTGTATTAGTTATCATATTTGTTTGTAGGTTTTGGATAAAATCTCTGCAACTTCCTGGTTGTCACTTAACTTTTTTTCTTTTTAAAGGTACGTGGTGTTGGAACTGGAGGAATTGTGTCCACTGCCTTTTGTCTGCTCTACAAATTATTTACACTGAAGCTCACCCGTAAGCAAGTGATGGGCCTTATAACGCATACTGACTCTCCATACATTAGAGCTCTTGGGTTTATGTATATTAGGTAAGTGTTGATATAACCACCTAATGACTCATGTAATATACAGAGTGCTGTATTGAAGTTTTTCCATTCTTCTTATACTTAAAGGTACACACAGCCACCTACAGATCTATGGGACTGGTTTGAATCCTTTCTTGATGATGAAGAGGTATGTCGGCGAGGGTAATAATTTGTTTTCTTTTGTTTCTCTCCATGTTACTACTTTAGGATTAAAGACTGTTTAATAAGGTTTTCTTAGTTTGAATGCTGCAATATTGTGTTCTTGTAATTTCATCAATTAGTGCAGGAAGCAGATCTGAGCTGGAATCTGTATCATTTTTCTTAGATTTTAAAGATGTAACGGAATTTTCAGTTGATTAATATGTTACTTTGTCAAATATAATGTCATGCAAAACAGGTGTATTAAATCAGAGACAGTAGCTGTATGAGTATGGGTTCTGTGCATAGCAAGTGCTGAAAGTGCCAAATTTGTCTTGCTTATGTTATGTGGACAGGGGGAGTTGGTGTTCACATAAAGTGAAAATTATGTAGTAGAAACCAACAAAAAAATTACCAAAAATCTCTCTAGTTGTTGTTGTTACATTTTGGAATAAATCAAGACAGCATTTCTTGAGAGAAGCAGCTGGATTACTGCATTAAGTGGTGTTACTAACCCTAGCATGTTTGCTTATGGGACAAGAAAAAGCAACGTGAGTTGTTAACTTAGGAATTTCAGTAGAGAGGGTGCATGGCTGTGCAGTAAGATAGGAGAATGTCCTTGTTTCTGTTTACTGTCTGGAGAAATGGAGTAGGAACCTGTGGATGAGGTTTTTAGGAGTATGCAGTTGAATGTCAAGTCTGCTACAGTGTTGCAATTTGTTTTGAGCAGATTTTAAATTGCATCCAGAGTTTAAGAATTGTACAGGAAACATCGCTTGCCCTCTTCAATGTGACAGTAGTCAACTACTTGAGGAAAATTCAAATGATGTCCAAATTCCTGTATTAAAAAGTGTTAATTATACCTATAACTGACTGCTATACAGTGTATTTTTTTTAAACAGTTTTCTTTCACTCCAAGTATCAAAAACACTGTGCAAAGGAAACAGTTATTCCAGGTAAACTTGTTACTGTATGTTTATAACAAAAATCAAAACAAATTTTAATTTTGATTGCATAGCTGTGATGTCCTCATTCTCCCCTAGATGGTGCTAGTTAATAGGAGCTCTGCAATGCTGCCTTGTGACATAAGAGGAAGATTGGGGCAGTATTATTTTCAAGGTCCCATGTGAATAGCCTGATCCCCAGGACAATAAAGAGATCACAAATGTGATTCATTATGCAGGTCTTAACAGTTATTCAAAGCACCTTTTTTAGTTCATGCAACTCAGTTCTTGGTTATCAATCTGTATTCATTTGTTGTTGTTTAAAACATCCCAATGTGTTTTTGCAATGAGTGTTTCATTCCCAGCTCTTTTCAGTAGCACTGTGTTACGTAGGAAGAAGTGCTTGGGGCTATTTTTAAGTTTCTTACCAGTCCTGGTCAAACTCATCGGATGAAGTAAACTTACATATAAAATTATTTAAACCTACAGGATTTTTTCCTCCAGTTCTTAAATACGTGGAAGCACTTCATCTTTTGATATGTTGCTGTGAAAAGGAAAAAATTCCCAGGATACACAGCTACTTCTCAAAATGCTTATGTTTATTTTGTTTAACTGTACATACTCTCCAGGTGCTACCTTTAACTCATTTTTTTCTTCTTTAGATCTCTGCAGCGATTATATTTGGAAATACTGTTTATCTGAACACTTAAATGTGTGTGAGTGCAAGCAGTTTTACGTTTAGATTTTCTCTTCCTGTTTAGATAACAAATCTCACTTTCCTTGTGTGCTTGCACTATAGGTTTGGGACTGACAATAGCTGACTAACATGTCCTGAGCTGTGAGAGGGCATAGCAAGAAGGCCTTCATGCGGTAATGACCCTTTTCAGAGACAATGGTCATCATGGATTATGCGTTTCCAATTATTTGTTCATTTATTTATTTTTTTACATATTTCTAAATTAGAAACCTCACTGCTTCATGGCAGTTGGTTTGCTATTGCTTCCAATATTGTTAGGATGCCATTTTGTACTACAGATTTTTCTATGATCATTTTTAGATAGGCACTGATGTAGTTCTTAAATGATTTAGGCCACAGGGTTGGGTACGATGTTACGCAGTTGTGCGTCCACAGAATGAAGTATTAAATGCAGTTTGAGAAGACTTCTCAACTTTGTGGCATTTACATAAAATACAAGATCATACCATGTAACCAGAATGTGTAAAGGGATTTTGTATTAATCTCTTCATTGACAGTCCCTTAGCATCCAGATGGCTGCAGGATTAGTATGTTCCTGCATGCATATGTATTAAGTCGTATTCCCTATCTGTAACGTACTGCCAAATGCAAAGGGTGCAGAGTTTGGATTTTTCTAAGGAAATGTAATAGAATAAAAGACAAGTAAACTTTCATAATCATGAGACTTCAAGAGGGCAGTAATGTAGCAGCATTTTTTTTTTTTTGAAAATCAGTGAAGAATATTTTTGACCATCAAGATATTTTTTGTTTGTATTTTATAGGACTTGGATGTGAAGGCAGGTGGGGGCTGCGTTATGACCATCGGGGAGATGCTTCGTTCCTTCCTCACTAAGCTTGAATGGTTTTCCACGTTATTTCCAAGAATTCCTGTGCCAGTCCAGAAAACTATAGACCAGCAAATTAAAAGCAGACCCAGAAAAATCAAGAAAGATGGCAAGGAGGGAATGGAGGAAATAGACCGGCATCCAGAACGCAGACGTTCAAGGTCATATACGTGTTATTTTGAAAATGAATGTTGAAAGGTCAATATTGAATGACTTTCTACCTATGAAGAACTGTCGTCTTTTCAATGGGATGGGTTTTAGGGCAACTGGTTTATGGATGCTAATGGATAAAATGAGATGATACTGCAATATTTGCATGTTACTTGGTATTTAAGTTTAAATATAGGCTGTTTATGTACAGCGTAAATTGAAAAGTAAAGAGGTTCCCTTTCCTTTCAAAACTGTGTGCTTCATGTTGAATATCCTTTATTTTAAAAGGTCTCCAAGACGATCCATCAGTCCCAGGAGGTCTCCCAGGAGATCTAGAAGCAGAAGTCATCATCGGGAAGCCCATGGATCATCTAGTTTTGACAGAGAACTAGAAAGAGAGAGAGAACGCCAGAGATTGGAACGTGAAGCTAAGGAGAGAGAAAAAGAACGGCGGAGATCTCGAAGTACTGATCGTGCACTAGAACGGAGACGAAGCAGAAGCAGGGAGCGATACAGAAGCCGTAGTCGAAGTCGTGATAGGAAAGGAGATAGAAGAGACAGGGATAGGGAGCGAGAGAAAGAAAATGAACGCAGCCGAAAAAAAGAGAGAGATTATGATAAGGAAAGAGGTAGTGAGAGAGAAAAAGATAGCGATCGATCTAGAGAAAGATCAAAAGAAAGGAAGAGTAAGGGCGATACAGAAGAGAGAAGACACAAGGATGACAAAGATGACAAGAAACACCGAGATGATAAAAGGGATTCCAAAAAAGAGAGAAAACATAGCAGAAGTCGAAGCCGGGAAAGAAAGCATAGGAGTAGAAGCCGAAGTAAAAATACAGGTAAGCGCAGCAGAAGCAGGAGCAAAGAGAAATCAAGTAAGCATAAAAGTGAAAGTAAAGAGAAATCAAATAAACGAAGTAGAAGCAGAAGCAGAGGAAGAACAGATAGTGTTGAGAAGTCACGAAAACGAGATCACAGTCCCAGTAAAGAGAGATCTAGAAAGCGTAGTAGAAGCAAAGAACGTTCCCACAAACATGATCACAGTGATAGCAAGGACCATTCGGACAAACACGACCGTCGAAGGAGCCAAAGTACAGAGCGAGAGAGCCAAGAAAAGCAACAGAAAAACAAAGATGAGACTGTGTGAACTCTTTCAGAAGTGGATCACATTGAATCCTATAAATGTTTGATTAAATCCTGCTTATTTTTTCTTAAAAGTTGAGATTGTGCAGTAGTTGATGAGCACTCTTCTCCAACCTCCCTCTAGGCTGCAGATTGTCATTTCCTATTTTGGGTAGGGAAGTGCCTTTGTAAACCCATTCAATACATTGACGGTTTCAAACCCATTTGTTTAGTTTAATTCGTAATGCAGAGATTGTTGCATTTTTATTGTTCAGATGTTTCTGAAATGTACAGTCTGTACATATGTCCTGAAAATGTTTTAATTCCTTTGGCATGGTTGCCATGTTGGTTAAATTTGTATGAGGCAATAAACTGCCACTAATTCTACTTTCATTTTGTAGACGTGGAATTATGGTTTGTAGTATCCTGAAGTTAGCATGGCTGTGCTTTACATAATAGTATGGCTTTTTTTAGGGATGGATCTTGAATGTGTATTATAGCTGAGATATTTATGTGCATATGATGTACATGGAGAGCTGCAGATTTAGAGTAACACTTCAGTCCACTGTACCTGCTGTTTTCAAGAAGTTTTAAAATGTATTATGTTGTTGATAACCAGTGGTGTCAAACTGAGAGTGGACTTCTGAGGAGATAGTGGTTTAGACACAAAGATTTAGATTACAACGGGCTCGTTTAGTACTAAATTCTTTAGAAAGGCTACCTCAAGTGGACACTGTAAAGGTTGGTGGATGAGTACTGTAGCCATCTATGCATCTTGTTTGGGGGGGAAATCATGTAAGCTTCCAATTTTTTTTAAACAGTTTATCAGTTTGTGGTATTTAAATGTTTTCAGTCAGCAGCTGCACTCTGTCATTCATGGTAATCCTGGGCTAATAAAGGCATTTAAGATGGGAAGAGGGAGGTAGGAAGAAGAAAATCATAACAAAAGATTTCAGTTTAAAGCTTCCAAAGCATTTTTATAAGTGTAAACATTTAAAATAAGAATACCTGATAGTGTCCTTTTTTTAAGTCATATTTTCTACAGATAGTAAGGTTGCAGTTTGTGCTGAACATTTCATCTGGCAAATTTTTCTTTTTAAACAGGTTGTTAGAAGCAAAAACCAAAATGCATTATAGAAAAAAATCGTATCATTTAAGTCCAAGTCTATTTGATAGATTACTCTGACTTGTATACTAAGTGAGGAGAACCATCTGGAATAAACTCTCAATTAATTCCTTTGTATTGGGTCTCAGCTTTTCCCTGCATGTTTATTGCCAGTTGAAGAGTGTTTGTGTTCTTCCATCTTTCATTTTAAAACAGAGAGACACTTTGTACAAACAAGGGCTTCTATGTAATAGGTGCCTGGTGTAGGATACCCGCTTCATTTCTAGTAATGCAAGTCCACAGTATTTTAAGGAAGCAAAAATATCAAATTGAATCTTTTCTTTCCATGCTTTTTTTTTGTTTGTCTTTCCTTTGTCACCATGATTCACAGTTTGCGAAATCTGTTGATGCTGAGGTTGTTTACCTATTGTCAGGTTATACTTTTATCTAAATTTTAAATCTGAGCTTGAAACAAAGCTTATCCTTCAACAAGTCTACTTTGGCTGAAAAAGTAATCACAGTGGTGTATGAGGAAAGGTTCTTTTCTAAAAACCAAGAAGTTAGCAACATGAGTAATAACTGTCAGCTCAGCAACAAAGAAAAAACAGTTCAAGAGGATGTTGCTTTCCCTCATGAATCACCTCTCAACATTGTAAAGGAGGAAACACAGCTTTTATTAAAATGAAATAGCCAGAGCATATTGATTAAGTCTCAAACTAGTTTTGAATGCACCTAAGCTGCTGCTCTTAAAAGTTAAATTTCATTCTTTATTTCAGGCTCTTCTATTTCATTTTATTTCAGTCTTTGCTATTTCAGTGATGCATTTGGTCTAGAACACACTTACTGATTAGTAACTGTCTTGGAATGGCTTTTAAAGCTGATTGCTTTACAGAATAAATTACAGTTCAAGATTACGAAGATTTTTTACGTTCAACTGTAGTTTAAGTGATCTCATCAGTTGGGGCTGGAATTCCAGTGTCCTGGGTGAAATCTCAGATACAGCTAGCTTTCCCTCCTCCCAGTCCTCGAGCAGCTGTGACTGTTGCAATTAAGCTTAGATGTCATCTTTCCAGCTTCAGAGAAGAGTGCTAGGGAGAATGGTGTTAGCAATGTCTGCAACATCCAGAGTAGCCATAGGAGAGCAGCAAAGAGGAAACAAGCAAGCTGGGAGGGGAGGTGGGAAAGGCCAGCAATGACTTGTCACAATCCCTTGGAGAGAGGAGCAGTAAATTGTCCGGAAAACTACATGTGGTACTTTGACAGAGAATGAGTAATTTTAGATGGGGGGGGGGGGGGGAANTAATCTGTTTGCATTTTGAAGGCTTTTTTTTTTTTCCCGAAGTATTATGAAATTGTGTTAAAAAATCGCATGAGGAAGTGAAATATGGGTTATTGGAGGAGAGGATGAATTGATATTGATAATAGGAGTAGACAACATGGAGGTAAGTATGATGGATTTTAACAAATCAGTTACATTTGACAGAATTGGTTAAGCTTATTCCTCAAGATTTAAGCAGGAGAAAAAGTGATTAGTACATAATAATCATAATTATAAATCTTACTTACCTATCTGAATGAGAATTTCCATCTAGATGTGTCGGTCTGCATCGCTCTTTCCCCTGTAAATCACTATAACAATTCAGAAATTAAGACAATTTCAGCTATGGAAAAGCAACTGTTTAGGAACTTTAAAATTTATCAGCATTTTATATAGAGAAATGGAGCACAAGGCTATTCTGATGAAACCCTCGTGAAATAAGGTAGAATAGATTAAGATATGTCATGTTTAGTATAGTGACCTAGTTTAATTCATAGTTGAGTGTGGCTGGGCTATAAAAGATAAGCCTGCCTTTTATGTACTATTAGATAAGCAGTCCATGTCATGTGACAAGTGTAGAATGCTGTGAGAGTACACAGGCTACAATGTAGGTAACGATTATTGTTTTTTAAGTTATGCGTTATAAAATGGAGGGTGAGACAGTCCTGCATAACGCTAAGCTTTGACTGTCAAATATATATTATTTGCAATTTACTTGGAGTTGCACAATGCTAACATGCTTTTATAAACATCATGAATTTCGAATGGATGTACTATGTGTTCTTACCCATTCCAACAGAGCTCCCAGAACAGGTTACTGAAATGACATGAAACGGCAGTATGTTATGTTTCAGGCTGTGGAATGTAGTCCACGTTACACAACTGTGCAATCTCATCAGATGACAGTTTGACAACAGATTAAATGTATGCCCTGGGAAAGGAATCCCAAGGAAATTGCTACAACTTTAAACATTTTTTACTTAAAATATCCACTGTCCACTTGGGNGTATTTGCTTCCATATTCTAACCACCACTCTCCCAAATGAAATTAAGTTCTCTGCATTCACCAGGTTCACCAGATAAAACGCGAAGACGTGTTAGTGATCCTTGCACAACAGCTACATTAAGAAAAAGCAACTCCTCTATGCTTAATCCCCAAATGCTCCTGTAAAGCTCCAGTCACAGACACTGCACAACAGCACCTATAAAGGTTAAAAAGTTGTTCTTCATGCTGCCTTTACTCACATAACCTTTGATTACATTCTAATTATCTAGCATGCATGGATAAAAAAAATATATTGTTTAAAGAAATTCAAGTTTTACCTGAATATATTTTTTTAGGACAAAATGTAAGCTTCAGCCTCTTATCAGTAGCTGGAAATACTACCACTGTGTACACATCCCCACAAGGTATTTCAGTGATATCACAGTAACTGAGACCTGAGCTAGGGGTACAGGTGAAATTGCCTTTTGAGCCACGTAAATCAGTACTGTAGCTTATCGTTTCTTCAGAAGCTCGCCAGTATACCCGGATGCCATTATTGCTGAGTCTGTACAGCTTCACTCCAGAGGGACAGCAAGCACCTAGTACAATAAGAAGCGTATCAGTAAGCATGTGTTATAAGTGTCTACAGTGCATTTTAAACCAGGTGACACGATTACCATCACATGAATTACCAGCATTTCAATGAGGAATTATTTAACAGAACAACTATTGAACTGCACTGTTCTCTCAGTCTCATTAGGGAGCTGGAATTCAACAACTGTTTTACATACTGGAATACTGTTGCTTTCTCCTTATTACAGAAGCAGGAGGGCCACCTAGAAAGCCTAGCATCCTTTTGTGGATTCTAGAATTGAATTATGCCACAGCATAATTTAATCTTTGTTTCGGAAGTATTGTTATCAAAACTTCTTCGTATGGCCCATAATGGCAGTTATAAGAACAGAGTTTCAATAATATGTAAAATTAATTCAAAGTGCCTTTATTTAAGAGAAGAAGCTTCCAACTTCATTAGCTATTGAGTTTCAGTTCCATTACTTGTATTAGAGGAATGCTATACAGATAAGTTGTATGTTAAGTCATTTTCTTCCCAATTGCATTTATTGTTTACATACTGGAAGAATATCCTTGATAAGTGCAACTGGATGTCAAACCAGTTTCACTAATTGCTTTCAAAGATACTGTATAGTTGGTGCCACATGTGATGCATCCCAGGAGACAGTAGTTTTGAAGAGTGTGACACTTGGCCCGTCCTTTTGAAGACTCCAACGTTGTTACGTAGGTCTGTGCACCTATCCCAACAGACCAGCTGATGTTTGTTACCGACTGCGTCACTTGAGTTAGTGTCAGGTCGTTAGGGCAACACGGAGCTTAAAAAAAAATGTAGAGAATTCAATTCAGTTTTCCAAAGCATTTTGAGGGACTGCAACTAGAATAGTGCATGAAAAGCAAAGGAAAGAAAACTGGCATGCTCTTCAGGCAGAGCTTAACGTAGTGAAAAATATACTCAGGCTACATGTGTACAGGGCTGCTGTGAAAGTAATGCCTGCTATTTTATTATGTTGGCCCACAATGTCAGATGCAGATGTTGATAGTATGGCAGCAGAGGCTGAACCTTCCCATCACTGTTTTGTCTCATTTTGTTGCTGTGTGACAGATGGCAACAGAGGGGCAGCCTGACAAAATGGCATCTGACATGGAAGTGTTTAAGGAGCAAAGGTGTGGAACTGAGTTCCTTCATGTGGAAAAAATGGCACCCATTGATATACATTGACTCTTGCTGAACATTTATGGAGCCCAATCAGTGGATGTCAGCACAGTGAGGCGGTGGTGGTGCGTTTCAGCAGTGGTGACAGCGACAATGGGTCACCACCTCTGCTGGTAAAGATTTTTATGAGCACAGAGTGCAGACTCTTGTTCATCGCTGACAAAAATGCATAGGTAATGGTGGTGACTGTGTTGAAAAACAGTGGTTTGTAGCTGAGAATTTGCTCTATCAAAGAGCGTGATTGTGCTCTTTTATCTGTTGTAGTTTCCATGGAAATAAATAGGAGGCATTACTTCCGGAGTGACCTACATAGTTTAATTAAACAGGGTCCATCTCTACCTGTGAAGTCATATGACTAGTCTAGCTCTGTCTCTGTTTAAACTTTCTTTCTCTACAAAATAAAATAATTGTTAAAAGCCAAACTGCCTGATAAAAATTGATCCTGGCCTACATTAATCGCAGAACTGTGCTTGAGAATTTTCTGAGTCAACAATAGAGGACAAAATTCTGCTAACAAATTAATAGCAGGAATGGTGGTAGGATGTGCTTTAATCTGTTCTTCAGACAATTTAGTTTGTTGATATGGGCATCACCTCATTGCTTCTTCTGGTAATATTAAATATCAAAATGCTGACGAAGAAGTTACTATATTTGGTAGCTGTGGCAGATGATAACTGATTGCACTAAGGCTTCTCAGATTGAGGCAAATGCTAAGTGATCCTTCCCACAGCCACACACAGATCCATATGTATTTAAGCAGAAGACAAGCCAGCAATAATAAGTATAATTTGCACAAATGGTAATTTTTCTATACGTATGTATATACATAGACATTTTTGAATGCCACCATACTAAATATTTCACATCAAATACCATTCTCACATACCCGTCTCCACAGGGACACTGTAGCTTGGTAAGCTCTGTCCGGCTGATGATCTCGCTATAGCACTAACAGAGAAAGCAGATCCACAGGGAAGATTCATTAGGGTGCAGGAGTTTCCAGAGCTTGCACAATGCCAAAGTCCAGCCTCTCCTCGGGCAGTTACGATATATGTAGCTTCCTCATTGTTAGGTTGCCAGTGCACACTGATTGCAGAAAGAGCCTCCTTTGAGATATTTGTAATTTCAGGGCTGCAGGGAGCTGAAATATTTCATGTCAAACTGTTGTTTAACAGATCGTTTATACATACTATAACAATTACATATGAAAATTAACTTCCAGTTAGAACTAACCAACTACTTTGAAAAAGTGTATAATCCTTAAATGGTTACTCCTGCTGAGAATTTAGAACTCATGACAGAAATGACAACATAAAGATTTTGCATACAAAAACAGAAGAATTGTAGATCTGATTTTCAAAAGCTTGAAGCATTCAGCAGCTTTAAATCCAAATCCCTTATTAGGTCCCTGATGACAGTATATTTTTAAATACTTCCAGTAAGCTTTTTTGTTTTTGTTTTTGTCAGTTACAGTAACTTAGCACACCATGAATGCTCTTCATACATTAATCACTGCAGTCTCGCTGAATATTTCTTATGCTAAGGGAAGAGAAGAATGATCGTAATACCTGTTGTCACATATTTAGATGCACACGATGTGTTCCTGCCCCTGGCCTCGCTGAAGGAGTAAACGGTGACGTTATAGCGGGTGTTGCAGCGCAGAGCAGACAGGGTGCAGGCCGTGGCCGTGTCGTTGCAGAGCACGGCGCCGCTCCAGGCGGCAGCTTTGGTCTCGTACATTTCAGCACCGCGGACAGGAGCCCAGCTCACCTCCACCGTGTCGCTCGACACCAGCACCGCGCGGAAATCGCTGGGGCAGCAGGGGGCTGGAACAGGCAAGGCAGAGATGGCAGCTTCAGCCTGAACAGAAGACTGCACCGTTTGCCTCATAGCTTCAGTCGCGAAAGGCGTCTTATACTGTGCAAACTGAATGTCATTAATTTCTGAATTAATTCAGTACCCTTCCTTTAACAGAGGGCACCCTAACGTGCATGTAATACGGAGTATTTATGTGTATTTATATATACAGAATTATGAATGTCCTCAGTTTAATTTTTCAAAACATCTAGAAGTTATCTAAGCAACTCTTAACAATGTTCTTCACAATTTCCCACTGAACCGATTGTTTTTCCCCAAAAATAAGTAAAAATAGAAGTTTAAATCATGATCTTAAAAAAAGTCCAGTCAGCTCTATCATAAATACAATTAATGGAATTTGCAAGAATACATTACTACTTACCAGTGGTGTAATTGAACACATCACCTAAAGGGCTCTGCCCTGCCTTGTTATATGCAAAGACACTGATGAAGTAGGTGAAGCCGCAGTCTGACTGGAAATGGCACTGCGTACGTGATGTGTTGCAGTACACTTCCAAGCCATCGTCACTCTTCACAAAAACCACATAATAATGACAAAAAATGACACTAGACCATGATACCAACAAGTTCCCAGGTTCATCCTCTTCAATTGATATGTTTCCTGGTGCACAAGGGACTGAAAAAATAAAGAAGAAAAAAAAAAAAAAGGTAATCAGGATATTTTTATCTAAGTTATACTTTGGAGGGGGAAAAAAGGAAAATCTGCTACATATAGAATTATTCTACTCAGCTTGAACATTTAGAATTGTCTTGTTCAAGAAAACAGAAACTCCTATGGCTTTACAGATGATGCTACTTACATTGAGATGAAAAGTGACTACAATTCTTACAAAACAAAACAAATGCTACCTTCACCTCTTACATAAAAGAGATCTGCTTAAGGAGTACCAGACAGTATTTGAAAAGGCATTCTGTGCTCACAAATAGTTCTAGATGACAATCAGAATACTTGCTTGAATAGCAGTTAACTTTTTGTTAAAACCCTTTATCTAATGGTATGAAACTCACTGACTCTGTGTCCGAATCAAAGTTTTCTGCTCAGGTTTTTTTTTTCTAGTGCTATCCCAAAATTTTGCAATAAAATTGCAAACTTCATGGTTTTTCTCAAAAAACATTTTTATTTAATCTCTTTCTGGTTCAAGAAGTTTAGCTTGCTGCTATTAGATTATACACAGTCTAATTGAAGCAATATTGGCTGAGAAGATTACAGCCCACAGCTTAAAGGTGTCTCTTGCTAAAGGCTCTCTCATCCCATTAGAACTACTTCTGAGTTGCTCACACGGATGATCTCTAACTAACATCAATTAGAGGTCAAAATGAGGTAGTTAACATCAAAGAAATCAGTAACTACTTTGTAAGGTAGCACATAACTTACTCTGTAAGGTAGCACATAGCTTAAATGGTTTAGGTTTTCCTCGCATGGGACATGCATCTAAAGGTCAGGAAGCACTGATCTCTGATGTGGCAGTGGTGCTAAGTAGCAGAGACTAGCAACCTTTCATACTGACAAAGCTGCTACCTCAAATGGTCTGTGACTGCGTCTCAATTCAGTCTAGTGGTGCCATTTTACCTGGACGTGGTTATTTCCCAATACGCATTCTAAGTTACAACTAAATCTAGCCTAGAACAGTTCTCAGCCTAGGGCCAGTCCTGAATGCTATTTTCTCAGTTTTCTCCCAACCCACTTGTGGCAGACCTGTCACAGTAGGACAGATCTGCCATTCCTTAGGTTAGTTTTACACTCAGAAAAATGACTTTAGAACACGTATGACTGTTAAGAAGAAAATGCAAGCTTATCCTTTCAGCTAACAATATATATACAATCACAAATTTATCACAGAAACATGAAGAAAATTTAGGCTATTATCCCCTGTGTACATAGGTATATGACATAGTTCATGCAGAAAGTTCAGATACAGAAACAAGTTTGAATACCATGAATTTTAATTGCCTAGCATTTGAGATTAAAGACATATATGTTACAATGCCATAAGCTATGTAATAATCAATTATTCACATACTAGTTTTTAAGCTTACTGCATCAGTAGGTTTACTGGATCCAGCATCATTGTGTGCTGTGACAGAAACAGAATATTCAGATCCACACTGGAGAGACGGTACCATGCAGGAGGCAGAAGATGTGTTGCACTTCAGTTTCAAGAGTCCACTGGAGGCTGTCACGCTGTAAGTTAGAGCTCCTTCTGTTGGCATCCAAGAAACCACAGCTTTTAAAGCTCCACTACTGAAAGCCACTTGAACATCCGCTGGTGCCTTAGGACCTATGGTGTATCAGTTTGGAACACTTGTAAATACAACTTTGCATATGGCCTACAGACATGATCTTTTTCAGAACTTGCAAATGAAGTACATCATTGATTTTGTGGTGCAGACCTTACCATCATTCATATTCAAGCTGTGACATAACTTTCTAAAGAAATTACCTCAGTTGTACGCTGATAAAAAGCTTTGTGTTGAAATTCCTTGCCTTCTTTGAATATTTGTTGTTCACAGAAAAATCATCAAATCAGTCTACGCTTGTATAATCCTTATGCAGGTCTGTAAAACTTCAGCGGTAGCTGATGGTAGCTGCCTCAGTAACATTCATTAAACATAGCCACACCATCTGAGTTTCCATGAACTTTTAGGTGGGCTAAAACTTATATAACCTGAAAATCTATCCAACGTGTATTTGAAAAACATGAATACTTCTTGGCATATCTTCTTTTAAAATGCTTACTTAGTTTCAGAAAAGAAAATTTCTTACTTGTTCTTTGGTTATATGTGAAATCATCTCCAGGAAGCCCATTGGCGTTCCAGGCGTATGCCTTGATAGTATAGAGAGTTCCTGGATCTAGACTTGTAAATACGAAGGAGGTATTGGTGGTGTTCTGCTTCAGCATTCTGCCCAAACCATCTGATCTCATCAGGGACACAGAGAATCCAGCTGCCATATACACAGCTTTCCAGCTCACTGCAATGGAGTCACAGCTCGGGGAACTAGCAGACAGAATTGGAGCAGCCAGGACTGTTGAGAAAGAACATCAATTAAGCTTTCAGTTTTTCAGTGATATTGTTTGGAAGAGCCAAATACCAGATGAATACTTTTTGTTTTTAAAGCAACAACAGAAAAATTAATGCCGGATTGGCAGAATAAATTAGAAAATGGATTTGGTACATCCATTATATAACAGATTTTGTAAAATGAGTGCAACTCATATACAAATTATCAAAGATCGAGTGTGTAGATGAATGAAGATCACTACAATACCGCATTTCCCATCATCTGAGTTTTACATTGTCTTATTTTGTATTTTTAGTTGTTTTTTAATTTATTCTATTATCTCAAGTTGTGTCTTTTGTTAAAATAAAATCCATATATTCATATAAACGCTATTAAAACTTCTCTGTTAAACATTTAACTTGCACTACTGTCACAAAGCAAACCAGTGATTCAGACTTGTCCTTATCACTAAGTCAGACAGCAGAATTCTAGTCCTCAAAAACTGCAAGGAGAACGTGCTCAATACAATTTAAAATATAAGATTACAAGATTATAGTGATTGGTACTGGTATACTACTAGGCTATACTGTTCATTTTCAGTTCCAAATATTTTTATTTTTTAAGTTAGGATGCTTGCATAAATGCTTTAAATTATAATATTACAGAAATTGAAATAAAAATAAAATCCACCTGTTGTTGTTTTTCTGGAAGGTGAAGGCTGGCTCTTTCCTCCTGAGTTTACAGATCTGATTGTGATTCTGTACCATGTGGCTGGTTTCAATCCCATCACTGTACCTGGTGATTTTGTGACTACAGTTTCAATGCAGGAGTCTCCATCTTGTGCAGACAGCAGATAACTAGTAGCTCCAGGTACTGCCCTCCACTCCACTGTGATACTATTGCTAAGTTTTGAGTAAGCTCGATCAATAACAGGTATGTCTGGAGCTAAAACACAGATAGCAAGAGATGTGCTGAAGTTGGGGAACTCAGTCTGGCAAAATGCTATGTGCTCTGAACATTTCACAAAGACTGATCAGGACAAATGGTCTATATCTTTTATTAATGTCCTAAATTCATTCTTCAATTTTTAAAAGTTAAATAGTATATTGTAATTACTTTTGTTTCAGGAAACAAAACATATTTTTTCACCATACACAGTGCAACGACTACTGAGAGACTAATATTTGACAAGACTTGCTAGTGGTATGACCATACATTTGTCTTTCAAGGATGAAAGACTGTGTATCAATTAGTTTGGTAGGTACAGTTTGGGATGATTCCCCTCCTTGCTCAAAGCAGTATATTCAGATATACAATACCATGGCACATCAAATACTGTGATTAAATGCTTTTCTAATATGTTATACTGTAACAGAGACTGTTCTGTACTGCAGTCACAAAGCGACTACAGAGAGTGTTTCTTAACCACAAGCAATTTATGTTCAGTAATCAGAAATCTTCAGACTAGAATTAGCACATATAAAGCAAGTCCATACATTGCAAGACTGCAAAAGACTCATTAGAAGACAAAATTACAGTGTACCTTACCTAAACCATGAAAATAAACGAAAAAGTTTTTGGGACATCAGTATGTGCCTCAGGGCAAACTTATTTACAGCAAGGCAGCTCTCTTAGAGTTGAGCATTTTCTCTTTTTTTTTTTTTTTTATAGTCAGACACCCTCTTTTGCCCCCTATTAAAAGTGGCTACATATATTCTATATAACCATGCCTACAGAACCATTGCAGTTGTGTTTTTCTCTGTCTTTGGGCAAGTTGCCAGTTACTGCAGTATGATTTTTTTTTCCTTTTAATATATTGTCTTCAGTAGCAATTTATAAAAAATTCTTTGCAAATTTAAGGGAGTTGCTTGCCCAAAGGTCACGTAGAGAATATATAGCATGATTTATATCAGAAATAAGTTAGAAAATGTGAATCATTAGCATCTCTTCTCAGATAACTAATCTAGCAGTAGGTTTTCATATTTAGCAGGATAAATGAAGCCATTTTTTAATATTTATTGCAATAATTCCTTTCATATCAAACATTCTACTGGAAAAGTAACGGCTATTTCTAAAAATTATGATGTAAAGTATCTTAAAACCAGAATTTCAACAAAATGTTTTCTCAATTACATTTCAGCTGTGAGATAAAAAAGCACTTTGTTTATGTAGATTCTTCATTATGCATCAATACCATTTATCAGCATCAGTACTGAAACACGTACACAGCTTCACATCTGCGTTTGTAATGAAAGGGCAGAAAGCTGCGGTCTGAGCGAGCTGCGTGTGGCTGCTCAAGGAAACATACATGAAAAGAGGAGAAAATGAGCTAATCACACTACTACTGAACGCAGGATGAGAATCAGCAAAAGGTTTCAACAGAAATGGCAGCTATTGCCTGCAATAAACAACAGGGATGAAATCCCAATCCCAGAGAGGTCAATGGAAATTATACTTCATGAGGGTTCTCTTACTAACCTGTTGACTGCATAGTCTGTGTTTCTGCCAGAATAATTCCATTCTTGTCAACGGCTTCTGCTTGTATAGCATAAACAGTATTGGGAATTAATGAAGTTAGAGTGCCCTTAAGTGTAACATCACTAAAATGAGCCAGTGAAGAGTGTCCTACAGTATTCACAGCTGTAGCTGTCACTCTGTAAGAAGAGGCTCCGGAAAACTTGGTCCACCTGAGATAAATGCTCCTTGAGGTCACATCATATACAGATACAGAGAAACCTAAAAAACAAAGAAACAAAACCAACAACACACACAAAAATACACACACACACACAAACAAAACGAACCCAAACCATAATCAGAAACACATCAGTAATTCCTGAAGTTAGCCAAGCCTTGACAAGAAGATTGTTCAGAGCTTTATCAAGGCATGTTCATGACCTAATGTTTAGCAGGTAGGCAATCCACTGATGCTGGAGTGCTAATGCCCTTGTTCACTTTTGTAACCTCTTAATTACTGCAATAACTGCTGCTTGCTCTCACAATATCACTTGGTGATGATGGCTGCTTAAAACACTCACATACTTTAGTCTATTTATTTTAAAAATTATTTGATATAATCCACATATATACAACCAGTGTCAACAGTATTCCACACATTAATAGCATCAAGTGCGTGGTTTGCAACTCTTGAAAAGGATTTCTACAGTAAGTGACCAGGTACTGTGACAGCATGGCTACGATTAAATGTTTCGGGCTCTGACAGTTCAAGATATGCAGAAACACCCACTCACAGAACGGACCAATTCTGACAGCACTCTGTGCAATCTTGCGTTCCTTGTATTTTAGGCTAGCTAGTATGCACACTTAAGGCAACAGGAGCTCCTGGCACAAAATGTGAGATGGAAGAAAGTATAAAATGCACAGAACATTAAAAATATTTAGTGCTTAGGAGATAATGCCTTTTTTTATTTGTGGCGTAACAGAGTCTGTGTGAGCGTCCTATAGAAGTGTGACTCCTCAAAATGAGATTTTAGATTTATAATGACATTAACATCATTTTTTAAAAACTCAAATTTGAAAACAATTTTTGTTTATAAACCAGTCAGAACGTAGGGAATTTATTAGAAATCAGAGATGTGTATGTTCCCTGGGGACCTGTTCAGAACTAAGCGGGCAAAACCAAAACTCTGTTGTGAGGAGGTACCTGTGTTAGCTGAGAAGACCTGAAAGGGAAGATGCAGAAAATTAGAAATACAACTTGAGGTATTTAGCAAATTCAAAAGCTCTTAATAACGGTAGTAATATCAACACCAGCTGAAAAGATGTCACTGTGTAGCACAGTTCGCTGCCGCGATGTATTTGCTCAGCCTCTCTCAGCACGGGCAGTCCGAGCAGCCAGAGGGACTGGGTACGGACACGCAGATTATATTCCTTTTCCTCTCTGAATCCGCCTATAGAGCCGGTGTTCGGCTGCTGACAGGCTTTGAGAGACCCTGGGCTCTGAAACACTATTTTATTTTTCACCGTCGCCTTCACAGCCTGCCAGCAGCCACCGCCAAAGGGGAACAGCAGCGCGGGACGGAGGCAGAAGCGGGGTCGGACATTGCCAAACAGTTCCTCGCCCTTGGTTTACTTTTACAAAGCGCACGGTACCTCTCTTGAAAATACTCTGAAAGAAAGCGACTCGCACTCACCGCCTGCAGGCTGCTGAGCACCAGCCCCACGAACACGACCGCTCCGCACCTCGCACCACGCATCTCCGCCCGCACTCTGTGGAGGGCTCCGGCGCGGATGGGCGGGAACGGGGCGGTGGCGGCGGGCGGAGCGCCGCGCGGGGGGCGGGAATGGTCCTGCGCTGAAACGAACGTCTAAGTCGTGCTGTTCAGTTCCCTGTTGCTGTTTTTGTTCACTCACAAACACCTTTTTTCTGCCTGGAGTTGTTTTCTGAGTGGAAAGGTGCCAGTACCAGCTCCGTACCGGCATGGCTGTGCTGTGCCGAGGAGCAGTTTTTCTCAGCTGGGGTTTGTGCTGGTTTCGCTTCAGCAACGCCTGTGCTGTGCCTCCTGGCAGCTGGCGGTCTCAGAGCCGGGATCCTGCTACGAACTGACAGTGTCTCTGATTACCCTCTACACCGTGACCGTTAACAGAGAACGAGGGAGCTCCTATGGCAGCAGAGTTTCGCTCCCCAAGGGGCCGGGCTCACAGCCCACCTGTCCCGCCAGGCCCCTTCCGACGGGGGACCCTTTCCCCAGGGAACGGACCCCGTGCGACGCACCACCCGCCCAGCGAGACCGAGCCCCCTCAGCGCCAGGAGCGCGCAGCCCGCGGCGGGAGCGGCTCCCGAGGGGCGGGCACGGTCCCGGCGGGCGGGCGGGCACCGCCTCTGAAGAGGGCGCGGCGGGGCAGGCAGTACAGCGAGCAAGATGGCGCCAGCGGTGCGGGGGCTGAAGAGCGCCGTTTGGCAGAGTGAGTGCGGGACTCCGGGTTGCCGTCCTCTCCCACCCCTCTGGCAGCGGCCGGGGGTTGGTGTTGCGGTGGCCTCGCTGCTGTGATGGAGCTGAAGGCATGGACGGGCACCTCCCGGCACGGCGGGAGGCTGAGCGGGAGCCGGGCAGTGGCGGCCGGGCTCGGGGCGGGGCGGGGCGGGCTGTGGCTCCCTCAGAGGTGAGGCGGACCCGGGCGGGTGCCGCCGCTGGGCGAGGTGAGGCGGAAGCGCGCTGCTCGGGACTTCTCTCGGTTCCGAGCCGGCGGTTCCGGGGCTCTCCCTGTGGGAGAAAGAGGGGCTGTGCGCCGGGAAGCGGCGCTGTCCGCCTTGTAGGGACCGAACAGTTTCCGAAAAACAGTGGCTAAGAGCCTTTATGTAAGCGCACCGCAGGGTTTTATTGCCGTGATAAGGAGCAGGTTCTGCCGGTGTTTGTTATAAACACGAAGCCGCAGCTGCCCGGTGCTTTGGCGGGGGAAGCGCCGGCGCTGTTGGGGGGGCAGAGGGACGCCTCTCCGCGCACCGGGGGCTCTGCGGCTCCCTCAGCAGCTCGGCGGCCGGTGCGTGGCCCTGCGTGTGCCTGCTGCAGTCCCTGAAACAACAGGGAAAGGAGCGAGAATGTTCCTGCAGCGTTCAATGCTACATTACTGACCTACGTCCCCTGCCTCTGTGGGCAGATCTGTTTGTTTAGCGCCTGAGCTGCTCAAATCCCTTGTTCTGCTGCTCTCTTGTCCTGCGTTGCTCTCTCATTTGTGCCTTTAATTGTACTGTGACTGATTTTTTTTTGATTTTTTTTCTTGTGGCTAAAACCGATGTTCCTAGATGACCTGGGCCGTAAGAGGAGGGAACCTCGTCCCAGTGCCAGTACTCCACCAGGGCGAGGAGGAAGCTCTGAGGGTGGCACTGCTGGTGTGGGCAAGGCCCTGGGGAAGGCCAGCAGTGAGGCAGTGCTGGTAATTAAACAGCAGGAAAGATCAAGTTCCTCCTGAGGAGAGTTTTTGGCAGGTAGCAGACGTTGTTGTCTTCTCAAGACAACAACAATTCTGAAATTGATTGAATAAATTTTAGGTAGTTTTAGTGAATTGGCCTTTTGTTTATTCTTCAATGATGTGTTTTTTAGGGCTGGTTTGTCTGGAAGTAATCCATCAATGATGCTGGAGTTTCGTGCAGCGATGTGCATCTCGTTCCCGTTCTGTGAACAGGTGGAAGAGTGTTTTATCTGTGGTTTTATCTGTGCTGTGGGACGGTGCTGTTTAAGAGCTGTTTCACAGTAATGCGTATATCTATAGGTTCAATCCAACCAGAACAGTGTGAAAAAGGTTACTTCAAGTTTTTTTTTTGTCAGTTATGTGGTTCACATTTGTTTTGAGAGGAGAATAATAAAGGGAGGAAGAAGAAAAAAGGTTTTTTTTTTTGTCTTCAGGATATAGATAAGGTTATAAAATTAACCAGATACCACAGCTGTGCATGTCTGAAAATAAGAAGTTCTGTCTTTAAAATCTTGTAAGTTACCAATTTGTTCTACACTTGTATGGTAAGATTGTAGTCATAAATATTGTTTAAGATTCTGCATTTCTTTGTAACTTTGTTTTCCAAAATGCTTGCTTATGGTGAAAGTTGCAGTTCAAGTACTTTCTTCAGGAAGTACATTATGAATGAGTCATTTGCTTTGCCAAGGTGTGGTCTGCTGTTTTTTTTTTTTTTTTTTAATTATTCCATTTGTTATGTGTTCGGCTTTTATCGCCATACAGAGATTTAGCAGTCTGTCCTGTCTGGGTTGTGTCTAGTTCTTTTACTTCCTGATCCTTTTATGTGAAATAAAAATGTCTTGAACTAATTGAATGTTTTTGGAGAAGCCGTGAGTGCAGAGGGTAGTTGGGCTGTGTGGTTGGTGTGAAATCTCAAAGAGGAATTAAGGAAATGACTCCATAGATAAAAATGGAGCACTGCTTATGTGTGGGCTTACAATTGCTTGCTGGAAACGAATGAGGTGATTCTGAGAGCCTCTAAGCCAGTAGGGGTTCCAGGACAAGTAGTTGCAGGTTTGGGACGAAAATAATAGCAGCTGAAATGTTGCAGGAGGAAGTAGGCTGCATCTGGTACACTGGTAGCTTGGAGTCATCCATCTTTCATGATGGGAGAAAGCTGTCTTCTGTTTTAATTACAGAAATGAAGTTCCAAACAACTGGATTATGCATTTGTATGTTTTAGGTTATCTATAGACAAGTAAGGGAAGGTGTTGTAGGAAAAAGATTTGAGGTTTTAGACAAGCCTTAGAGTCTTGTCAGTTTAGTTTAAAAAAAAAAAAAAAAAACAAACTCTAATGCTGAAGACTAAATTATTGTTAAGAGTGCTATCAGAGAATACAAAGGTTAATGAATTTTCATGAAGCTTAAAAAAAAAAATCAGTTCATATACCTTGTATGTTTCTTAGAGATCTAGAAAAAAATTACACAACATGTAAACATGACAGGAAAAAGTGTCTTTTACAGGTGTATTAGAAACAGTGTCATGTCAAAAGGCCTTTAATGTTAATGCAGATGTTAATATTTACAAACACTGAAATGCACCTGCTATTCTGGAACTCTTTGCAGCTCTCTCACTTGGGAGGAATCACAAAACGTATGCTGAACTTGCTAGCTGGTGTATTAGAACTCTGTTACTTTTATATTTGGGGAAAAGATGTAACTGATGACAGCAGCAGTCATCAGCTTCATCTGAAGTTCTGCTCTCTGGGAAAAAGAACAGAGTAATTGGGTTTAGTTATTTGTGTGTTTATAAAAGTATAGGCTCATCAGTTCCCCAGTCTGTCTGACTTGTGATTTATAGGTACCGCTGCTATGACCATATTTGTCAGACTGATGACCCTGCTCCAGAAAGGTGCAGCTCCATGGTTCTGGTGATCTTCAATAGCTGTGGGACCTAACTAGATACTGACTCTTATTGCTACGCTCTTTTTAATCAACATTTCTCCCAAAGCTATCATAGCAGGAAAAAATGAGATACTTGTTTTAAGGTAGCTTTTATTTCCTGGTGTTATGGGTTGAGCCAACCCCACACAGCCTTTTGCTCAGCACCCCCCCTCCTCCCAGCTGGGATGGGGGAGAAAATCGAGAAATAAGGTAGAACTCATGGGTTGAGATAAAAACTATTTTCTGTCAGAAAGAGGAAAATAGAGGAAAATAACAGCAATGATAATTATATACAAAACAAGTGATTGGGCAAAGCAATCGCTCACTAACCGCGACCGATGCTCAGCCAATCCCCAAGCAAACGGGCCCTCCCCGCTCACTTCCCTTCCTTATATTACATGATGTCATATGGTATGGAATATCCCTTTGGTCAGTTTGGGTCAGTTGTCCCGTTCTTGTCCCCTCCCAGCTCCCTGCGGCTCCCCCAGCCTCTTCCCTCTCCTGGCAGAGACATACAAATGTCCTTGGTTCTGTTCAGTGCTGCCGGGTGTTATCAGCCATGTTTTCTTTCTAGAACCAAAACACAGCTTTGTAGCAGACACTAAGAGAGAAAGTTTCAGTTAGAAACTAAGACACCTGGATTAACTGGTGTTTCCTTAGATTTCTGCTGGAGTTCTTGAGAGAGAGAGAACAAGGACTTTTAAGGTTTGCGTGTATTGTAGAATAGGTTTTGCTGTTTGTGAGTGTGTGGGTCTAATGACCGTTTCTGAAGGAGTAACTTAACTTCTTGCACGTGCACAACATTTTTAATGGCACAGTCTACTTAGGAGCAAAGAAACAAAACAAAACTCAAACCAAACAAGAAAGCTCACCATGAAGTGAAATATTTACAGACCTGCGATCATTGAGAGTGATTTTTCTGGAGCTTTATGACATCGGCAGAAATGAAAAATTCTTTTGAACAGTTTGATTTCTCTAATTGTTAACTTGTTTATTCCTTTTTACAGGGCTGAAATCAACAATATTTGATGATTTCAAGAAAGAGGATGAATGGAAGGTATAATCTCATATAACTATCATTTAATGTCTGACTTTTCTTTTTTGCTTCAAATTTTGCTTGCTTTCTAAGTAATGGAATTTTAGCTCTGCTACTTTATTCATTTCTCCAGAACTTCACAGTGCTGCTTCAATTTGAGTGGTGTCCAGGAGAAAGTGACTCTGCTGTGTGATGTCTGTGAAACAGGATTCAACAGTACAGGACAGACAGGGCCTGAGAGTGGTGCCGCTAATGTGTGTGCTGCTTTCAGTGACACATCAACAGTAGTGACAATAATAAAGGAAATTCAGCTAAAATGGCCCTGAGAGGATCATCTGATCCAATTCTGTATTTCTGACTTGTACTGGAAGATACTTAGAAATGCTTTAATACAAGTGTGACCTATCTCTCACTCCCTTTCAGCCCATAGTGACTTTACTGACTGCCCTCTTGTTTTTCTTAGTTACCTTTCAGTAGATGCCCTCGGGTAGCCCATGGATTCCTGGGGTTCTGTACATCACCTTTGAAAGGCACTGAGCCGTATTAGTCATGTAATTATTATTTGTTACATTCTTGACAGTTTTGTTCGAAGGATATGCTAAAGAACTCCTCATTCTTCATTTTCAGTACACCATGTGTTTCGATGTCTGTCTTTTTTTTGTTTTTTAAACATTTTCTAATTAATGTTTCTGGCTGCAAATTAAGCCAGTTATTACTGGTTGGAAAGAAAGGCCAACAGACTTTCTTTTTTTGCAGCTGACTTTTTAAATGAAGTTCATTGTCATATTTTTTGAGGGTACTAAAATTATCCTAATTAGTTTATTTTTTTTTTAATTTTTGATTCCTTCGATAATTCCTGTTGAGGGTGTGTTTTTTTTTTTTTTNTTGAAAATTTCTTTTTGGGGTGTTTTTTTTTTTTTTTTTTTTTTTGCAATCTGTGTGTGTCTTCTGAAATGTGAGAAGTGAAGAGATGAGGAAGTACTTAAGCAGTGGTACAAAATACCAGGGGAATCCCACATTTTGTTGTAGATGTTTAGGCTTGAGAAGATATGTAGACATGGTCAGGAATGGTGAGAGCCTTGTCACTTCTTGAGTCTGAAGGAAGTAGGCAGTGTTGTCTGGAAGAAATTATTGCCTCCTAAAACATCTAAGAACTGGGTGGGCGAGAGAAGCTGCTTAAGCTGTAGAACAGATTTAGAATAAGAGCAGATACCCTTACGCAGACCATGGGTTAAATTAGGCAGGAATTCAGAATTATGAGACATGGAATTGTGACTTGAAGTGAAAGTTTTGAGACAGTTTCTAGAAGAAAGAGTGGGGATAAGGTACCTATAAAAGATGCATTTCATCTTCTGTGATCCTGTATATAGGGAGATGCCTTCTGGTGTTATTCAAGATAAATTTTTTACCACTACTACAGTTGCTGTGTGCAGGTGATAGAAAGATATTGAGTTAAGAAATGAGTTTAATTGTAAAATTTTCATGGCAAGTTACTCAGGAAACAACATGGCTTTATTATAGCTCATTGATTTACCTGTTTTTTTATTTAGATAATTCTTTTAGATGATTACACTACTAAATTACTGTCACTGTGCTGCAAAATGAGTGATCTACTGGCAGAAGGTATCACAGGTAAGCATAATTCTTTGTAATATACAGATTACCATGTCCTGATTTAATTTAAAAAAAAATAAAAGGGGGGGGGGGGGGGGGAGTAGATTTGTT
>WBMW01002239.1:1371726-1404716 GCA_013396635.1 Penelope pileata
AAAAAAAAAAAAAAAAAAAAAAGCTTTTTCCTGCCCTAAAGCACTTGGTTCTTTTGATTGGCCTTTCTGTAGTGCATTTTAGTGTATCATCAAGCCAAACTAGCTCTTGAAATTGAAACGGATGCACAAAATGTAAATAATCCAGCTTTTAATTAGCTCTAGTACTAGATTTTTTAGAAACACTTTTTCTAAGAGAACAGTATTTAGGAGGTGTTATTTTGCACATAATTAGCAAGATTGATTAAAGAAGAGACTGCATGATTAGACCCTTAATTTATAAGCTGAAGCTATGAAAGTTTGTTCAATACTGTTTGTTTTTACAACACTTTTCCTTGTTCCATGTATTCTGTATAACATGATTCTTCTGGAGGAACGAGCAAAACTGTGTATACTTTGGAGCGTATTGTAATCCTACGTACTGCTTTTTCTTTGTGAGAAGCTTTCAATAAGCATTCATTCTGTTCATAAATATGAAACATTTCCTTTTCATTGGATACACTGTTGAAAAGAACCTCTTTCTATGTCTGGTATTATTTATCCTCCTCTTTTTTTCCCCCTCAAAATTACTCAGCAACATGAATCTCTGCAATTCTCAATCTAGCGTGCTGCACCACCATATACAGGAATGATTTGTTCAAACCAAAAAACAAGAGTTGAATGAAACTTTTGATTTGCTGAAAATGTTTAATTTGTGCCTGCTATTACATTGAAACAGAGTAAGTATACAGGAAATGGGCAAACAAAGGACAATAGAGGCTAGAGTCCAGAATGATGCCCTGCATAGTTTAGTTCTCCCTTTCCTTCAGAATGTGCTGCAGGAATCTTGCTGAGGCAGTGTTCTTGTAAGACAACTCATCGCGGACCCTGTAGTTTGAGCACCCTTGTATGGCCCTACTTCTGTATGGAGTGCAAACTCTGGTCTGCTTATATAGAATAGTCAGGAAAAATTTAGTCCTAAATCTTGAGTTAAAACAAGGGTAAGGGCTCTAAAAATCTTATGCTAACTTGCTATATTTAAATCAATGGGTTAAAAACAAATAAATCAAGGCTCTCTATGCAAAAGGTAGGTGCTTGACAGAAATTTTGTGGATAACTTGAGTGGTCTTAATTTTTACAACCATTATATTAAAGTATGTATGGCTCTTTCGTTATGGATATATGAAGTTCTTAATATTAAAATGTAGTATTTCTTAATTTGTAGTGGTGGAGAACGTGTATAAAAACCGGGAGCCTGTTCCACACATGAAAGCAATATATTTCATAACTCCAACCAAAAAGGTTAGCATTAAAAGAAGTACTACAGAATCTTTCTGATTGGAAAAAAGCGATCTTATTTTCAAATACTGATCTATTGTTTATGCAGTATTTTATTTTCACACTTGTGCGACACTCTTCTGTGTTATGTTTGGCTGTTATGAAAAGTCAATGTAGCCTCACCATAGAGCCTATTGCAAATGTGTAACTTTTGATCAAAAGAAACAATGTTTCATTCTGTAGATATTGGTAACCTCACTGGCAGAGACATTGCATCAAGTAATAGTGCAATAGGCTGAACAGCATAATTTAAAGTAATGACTCCAATGAGTGATTGCTGCTACTATCTAAAAATGCTTGAGAGAACAAACTTCAGCACTGTTCAAGATGGAAAATGATGCAAGTATCCTGCTTCAGTTCCCACAGTGATCTTGGCAGAGTTATATGACTGACCTCTTGTAATTATCTATTAGTGATGTTCTTGAATTAAAAAAACATATACGAATGGGTTTCTTTTCATGTTAATTTGCAGTATTCCTAAGCTAAACTGGGTGATTAAAAGTGGAGGGGGCAGGAGAGGAACTTGGGTGTGTGAGGAAAGGCAAATCATTTCAATGATTTTTTTTTTTTTTTTTCCCCCCCACCCCTCCCAAGTCTGTAGATGGACTTATTGATGACTTCATCAGCAAATCATCCAGCAGATACAAAGCAGCATATGTGTATTTCACCGACTGTAAGTAAGCTTTTGTGTTGTGGTCTGACTCTGTTAAGGTAAATAAGTGAGCGTCTTGCCTTTTTTTTCTTTTTTTCCTATAGTCCAGTGCATTAATACTTGGGTCCTGTTTCTTTAGGCAGTGTTTGAGACTGAGATTATTAACCATACTTTGGTTGCCAGAACTTGCTCATGGTGCTGTGGCAACGCTCGTTTCTTCCACAATTACCAACGTTGATCATTCCCTACCTCAGTTTTTAATTTTAGTAGTCTAGGTTGGTTTGTAAATTCTTAGAATTGTAGAATCCTTAGAGTTGGAAGGGACCTTTAAAGGTCATCTAGTCCAACCTCCCTGCAATGTACAGGGACGTCTACAGCCAGACCAGGTTGCTCAGAGCCCTGTCCAGCCTGAACTTGAATGTCTCCAGGTGACAGGGCTTCCATCACCTCTGGGCAACCTGTTCCAGTGCTTCACCACCCTTACTGTAAAAAAAACTTTTCCTTAAATCCAAACTAAATCTCCTCTCTTTTAGTTTGAAACCAGTCTTGGTTTCTCTGGTGTTGGAGAGTATGGAGGAAGGCAATTCAAGTAAAACTAAGAACCTCATGTAAATTAAAGAAAAAATATATATATATATTAAAAATAAGTGCATGAGGGTTTGCTTTGCTGCAAGAACATCTTACAATTAGTTATTGTAGCTGGTTCCCTCGGACTTGTGAACTAGCTCTTATCCCTTCACCTGGAAGAAGGGATAATATGGTGTGTAAGCATCCCTTGCATGGATTATATTAACAGCAAAGCAGAGAAAAAGTGCAGAATGCAGTTAATGTGGCTGCATGTCCCTCTCCAGTCAGTCTCTATGACTAAAATGACATGGAGAGAGGGAGGGAAAAATAAACAAAATAGTACTGAATCCTGTCTATTTCTGTGGATGTTCAGGGATGATGTGCATCTGGTACTTAGGAGTTGCTTTGCCCATTTGACCTAGCTCTTAAGGAAAAAAGCATCCCCCCCAAACCAAAGCTCAAGTACAATTCTTCTGATTGGTTTTTGTTACATCAATTGTTGACTGTATTTTGGTGTTTGAATTGTAGCCTTTTACTCTGTATCATGTATGCCAACTTAGAGCGAAAGAAAGGACAGAGTCTCTGTTGTGTTTCTTTAAGGGGTTTGCCAGATTTCTATCACTGAAGTTGCATTTCCCAACTACTTAAGCATATCAGGTGAAGTCTGCTCTCTTCTATCTGTTTCTGGGAAGACTGTTCTTTGTGTGCCGCCTGCCACCCTGTGAGTCTGCTTTTGTCTGACTGTCACTGACAGGAGCTTAGTTATTGAAGGCTGGTGATTATTTGGCTCTAATTTATGCTCAAATCATTTTCACATTTACAAAACCACTTATTTCACTGATTAGCATTGTTTCCAGCAGTTAGGTTCTGTATTTCAGGATCATCACTTTGTTTCAAGTAACTATATTTTCTCATAGCAGTTACCAAAGTAGTACCAACATCTCCTGGCTTATTGTTTCATTTGATGCTGATGGAGCAGTTTTCAGTACTGCTGGAAAAATATTGCTGTCTTGCTGTATGTTCTTCTGTTGCAAGTGTGCAAGCTTTCAGTATGAGTTCTTGCCAAAACCTCTCTATTGAGAGAGCTGGAGAAATACCTTTTACTGTCACTTTCAAGTCTATATAGTGTTTGTCATCCAAATGTTTTTAAAATTCAATTTCTAGACTGGGATCCAGTGAAGCCTGTAAATATAGCGGAGCGCATTTCTGAGGTCTCAGATTATGTGTATTTGTGTTTTTCATTTTTTATATGTATGTATTATCTCTTCCTTTAGCCTTTTTGTAGCATGGGAATTTTTTTTTTTTTTTTTAATGAGAAGAAACAGCAGAGATTTTTGCTTTGTTATTATATCACCTGCCAGAAGCTAGTAAAAAATGTCCAGCAATGCTGCTTTAAAAAGAAATTTCAAACACAAAACATTGATTATACTTTTGCTTTAGAAGTTAGGACAACTTTCTTATTTTACTGTAAATGACTCTTAATTATTGTTCCGAAAGGATAAGATAATTGAGTGATGCACTAAACTGATACATTTAGTGAAAGCTGTGGGGTCAGAATTTGAAGCTACAAAGTTACACTAAATACACTAAAAAGAACAATTAAAAAATGCTCATTTTTGCAAAACAAGTTTTTTTAGGAGGGTTTTAATACTGTGAGTTTATAAATGACTTCAGTAATAGCTGCAATGTGCACAAAAGATTTTTAGCTTAGTGTCTCTTTCCCTAGTTTGTCCTGACAACCTCTTCAATAAAATTAAGTCTTCCTGCTCCAAATCAATAAGGAGATGCAAGGAAATCAACATTTCCTTCTTCCCATATGAGTCTCAGGTAAGTTTTATTCTGTATCTCAACCACACTTTGTAGTTTGCAGGGCTATTTTCAAATGTTGTTGATTTTAACCAAAAAAAAAAATAATGAAACTGAAAGTACTTCTGCTGGTTTTTGCTGACAAAGTGTGTATGAGACTTGTTACCATTTGGACATATTTCCAGTGCTTGCCCATATTTTTCAGTAGAGAACAAATGCTCTTGGACTCAGAAATTTACTGTTTGCATATGATCTCTCTGCAAGACTTTTGAAACCAGTTGCAGCGGAGAATCTCCAAGACAAGTTAGAGAAGGAATCCGTGCCTTAAGAGAAGTGTTCTGGTTTGTCTTGAAGCAGTGATTTTTGTTACTGCTCATAGTGAGGTGTGTTATTTTTGACAGACTTAGGAAGGTTAGTGCATAGAAGTAGAAATTCCAGAGGTAATTACTCAGTGGAAATTAGAAATGGAGAACAAGCAGATGAAGAGAACTAAAGGTGAAGGAAAACAAAACCCAAACCTCCCTAACAGAAGAGAAAAACAAAACCTATAACAACTTGGCAACTTTTATTTTTATAGGAAGGGGAACATGGAAACTGCTCGTGATAGAATGTTTTCTTGTGTGAAAGCACAAGTGCTGTGTTGGGAAATAACTTGTTGCTAGTGTATGCATCATCAGATACCGAAAGCTGAAATGCACTCTGATACTTGAAGCCTCAAAACAGTGTCTCCTATGGGGAATTGCAGAACTGTCTGAAAATGATTTTTCAACAAGTCTCTTCTGCATTTTTGAATCCTTATGAATGTGAGGCATGTGAAAATTTTGTTGCTGTGAATCTCTTGAGGACTTAGTATGAAAGTAGAAATTGGGACTACATTTTTAATATTGAAAGTAAACAGTCTGAGTGTTTTCTATTTTAGTCTTCTGTTCTCGTCATTTTGAACTGTGAGAACATTTTGCATCCTTAAAATGAATGGAGAATATAAACTTTTGTTTTTTTAATTTAAACTCCTTGGACCTGCTTTCTGTGGTGATAGAAGTAAATAATTAGATTGAACTCTGGGCAAAGTCCAAGTGATTATCTACTCTAAGGAAATGAATATCTGGATGGAAGTTCTTTCACTCTGTAGTTAAGAGTTGATGTGAAGCTGGTGGAATGCCATTTTCAGACACTGGAGTTATTTCTATGCTTGCATTCCACTTACTGAACTGTTGACAAAGTAATTCTGTGTAGTATTAAATATCTTCCGTCAAGATCTAATGCATCTAAAGAGTTGGAATTCTTGGAGGTAAAGTCTTTGCATAATGGAGTTTTTACATATTGTATGTGTTTATTTTAAAGAAATTGAATTTGTTACCTTTTATTTTGTTCTGGCATTGTGTGGCACTCTGATGATCAGACACGTGATGGTGTTTGGTTCTGTCTCAGCTCCTTCCATCTGTACAGACAATAGGCAATTTGAAATACATAGTAATTTACATAAAGGTGGGGAAAGAATAAATGGAGGAGTGTAGGAGTGTAACAGAGGAAGAGAGTATTAGAACAAGAGGCAGGTGAGCTCGGCAGGACAGAGAAAGATGACCAAAGCATGTATGTTGATTTAAAAATATTTAAAAAAAAAAAAGTATGATGTGACCTTTTCTTAGAACATACAAAGTGCAAGCAATTCTTCTTTTAACAGATGTTTTAGAAGTGTACAATTTATGCCATTTTTTTTCTTGTGCTTTACATAGGTATTTACTCTCAATGTCCCAGATGCATTCTACCGCTGCTACAGCCCGACTCTGGAGAAGACAAAGGATAAAGATGCTGTGATGGAAGCAATGGCTGAGCAAATTGTTACCTTGTGTGCCACGCTAGAGGAGAATCCAGGGGTACGATGTAAAAGGTGGGGCGAAAATAGCATTTTACTTGTGTAGTTGCTTTCACTTTTGTCAGAAGATTTGATAATAGCTTGAGGCTATAGAATAATTTGGTTTTTTACTGTGGATTACCTGCTTTCACTCTACAACTCTAACTACAGAAAGGTAGGAACTTGGAGAGGCAAAGCATTGAACTTTAGCTTTGTGTATTCACATAGCAATGCTTACTGTACGTGGTTTGTTATAAACTGCTTGTATTTGATGTTTGATCTATAGCATGATGCTCTAATATGCTGCTTTCTATTACATAGTGTGCCTGACTGATTCTGTAACAGAGCCGCTGCTGTCAGAGGCTTTGCAACGCCTGCTGAGAGCAAGGAATTCAAAAATTGTTAGGGCAGATGGACTCAGGAAAGACCACGTTGCTTTTTTTTTTTTCTTAATAGTAGAGAAATTGAGGAGAATACCTCTTATGAGCTTTGATGAAGTACAGAGTAGTGGCTTTGAAATCAAAGTAAACATCTGAAATTATGTTAGAATGGCATTCTGAGGTGTAACTTTATTGGAATGTCCTATTCTTTGCAAAGGGAATGAAGCAGTAATTGCTTGACTGTGGGTTTTTATGGGTTTAGGTTTTTTTTTTTTTCCTCTCCTAAGGAGGGACAGAGTCAGGAAGTTTGCAAGTTTGAAACTTATTTGTGGCTCAACCATGTATTTACTTTGTGACCTTAAACTTAAATTTTTGGGCAAATTTATGATTAAAATACAGGTGCATGTGTCATGTATTGCATGCTGAGTAATGTACGTCCAGGGTGTGTTGGACCTTCTCTGTGTACGCAGCAATTTGAACTGTGTTACTTTTCCTTTCTGATTTGATATGCATTTGTAATAAGTTTAATGCACCAGGCGTTCTAGGATTCCTGCATAGATTGTATTCATCAGGGCTTTGTTGTAGGTGTGCTGTCCTAAATTGCAATATTCACTTATAAAAGTAGACTCAAGATTCTTTTAATGGAAGAATACAACTATCCTCTTTTTTACTAGTTAGACTACAAAAGTGTATTTTATATAGGAAGCAAGAGAAATGAGTTTTTTTAAAATGTAATTTCTTAAAATTCATAGAATTTTAGCTGCTAATGTGTGAAATGTGTACATGCCTGAATATTCAGCAGTGAGGCTTCTCCTAGTAATGATTTGAAGAGTGTCCCAGTAATGTATCTGCTAGGAGCAGTGCTTTGCCTAGGCCACAGTACCATCTGGCTTTGCAAATGAGGGGTCCCTCTGCATGTCTGTGCTTATCTGAAGATCTTGGGAGTTCTGGATATTGTTAGAGGCAATGTGCACTCTGAGTTTTGCTTAAAACGTAAGTCAAGGTGTTTGTAACTTTCCTGTAAGCAAAATCATTTGGCAAGTAGGCAAAGGTAATGGTGGGCTTCTTAAACAATACTGTCAGGTTTTTGACCATACAGCAGTTCTAGGCTAAAGTGTAAGTTTCCCACCCCTGAGAAGTTCAGATGCTGGGCCCTAGGCTAGCTGATGTCAGTCTTTTGACTGATGCTTTTCCTACTGTCTGAAATACCTGAAGCATCCAAAGAGCGGAATCATAATAAAGTGAAAATATAATGGAAACACTTAGAATTGATTTCAGAAACGACATGTGAAACCAGAGAATCAGACTACGAAATCTTTTGTTTTAAAGGTAGCATTTCATGTTTTGATGAAATTATTTAAGTTACTGTTTCCTGTTTTCCCAGCACACCATCAGACAATGCCAGCAAACTTGCACAGCTTGTTGAAAACCATCTTGAAAACTACTACAAAACTGATGAGAAAAGCCAAATAAAGGTAGAAAGAGAACTGTTTGCTGCTTTTTTGTAAGTTATTTTGAAAAACAAACGTTTCTTGGAGTATATTCTGTCAATTGGTTTTACAAAACCAGGCTTTATTTATTTGTAAGTAAAGGCAAGTAATTGGCATTAAGGTGTTTGTACATAATCCTCTTGGAAGAGACAACTAGTGCAATATATCTGTAAGTAAAGACAGTTTGTGTTACTGAACAAATTAATTGTACTTAGGAAGTGTAGGGGATGGTACAGACCTGAAGAGAAATTAATAACTTCTGTTTTAATATCATCTTTCGCAGGTTTTTGTAAAAGGGACTTCACTGCATATGTGAAGTGTCTAACTTAAGTGGATTTATTTTCCACAAAGATGCAGTCTGTCACATAAATGTTTCTGAGGTATTTCTATGCTATGGGCAGCAGCCTCAACACAAAACTATAGGACAAACCATTGTGACTTGGTGGCATTCCACTCTGCTACAGAAGTAAATGTGTCTGATGCTATTGCCACTCTACTAAACTCCAGAATGAAACTTTGAGATGAATGTTTGGATGCCTTAGTGCAAGATCTTGTGTATGAGAACTCAGTATAGATAATGGACTCTGAATACAAACAGTGTTAGTATTTGTATATAGGCAGTGGGAGGCCTGAAGAGCTTGTTTGTGTGTTTGTATTTATTTAAAAACATTGTGTTATGGTTATCATTTAAGTGGTTGTTTCTATTTGTTTATAAACATTTGGACTCCATTTTTTTCAGTTAAGAAAAATTTCTTAAGCAATAGGAGACCTTTTTCCTCAAAACTTGTGCAGTTATGTAGTTTACTGTAAATAGATTTAAGATGCATTGATTTTTGTACTGTGCATCTTAACTTTGCGTTTATTTGATGGCTTCCTAGGCTAAAACCCACTCACAATTAATAATAATCGATCGTGGCTTTGACCCTGTATCAACTGTCCTTCATGAACTCACGTTCCAGGCAATGGCATATGATCTACTACCAATTGAGAATGATACTTACAAGCAAGTACTTCTTTTCATCTCCACGCTTTATTTTTGATAATATCTATGGAATTGTTTAGGTGAATTGTACCATAGGTGTTTTTCAGCTGCTTGTAGTACGTAAGGGTTGTTTTAGTTGTTAGTCTTTCCTTATGGATTTGTAACTTCCTTTTGTTGACTTCTTTTAGTTAGCAAAATGTTAACCAGGCCCCATCTAAGCTTGATTCTGACAAATCACATTAGTTTTAATTGTCTGCTTAAGTAAATCTGTGTTGTGGGTTGGGTTTCTTCCTTTTTTTTTAATTAAGAAAAAAAAACACTTCTGAACTTAGTACTGGACTTAATTCAAAGCTCTGGTAGTGCACATTCAAATGCCAGACCTTTTTGGCATAGCAAGACAGACAAGACTACTAATAATCTCAGAGATAATTATTGGATAATAAACTTGGAGGAAAAGGTTGATTATTTTTTTTCAGGAACACTTTTATAGCTCCAGTCATCTAATTTGTGTAGTTGTCAATTTACATGTTTCTACCCCAAATGTACATCTAGGGAAGCTGTGTTCAGTTTAAATGCATTATTTTTGTTACTAATTGGAATAGTGACATTGTTTTGAGTAAGTTACTTTGCTGTTGGATTGTTCTGACACCAAAGATTTTGCAAAGACTTTGCTTTCTGACAACCTGCTGTAGCAAATGACGTCTATATGCCTCGTTGTTCCATCAAACAAATGCTTATTTTAGGAAAATCTTCAGTCAGTGTTTCTGACACAGGACTTCATGAATCTGAATGTAGCAGAGCATGTTTTCTAGGTAGTCATGATCTGACTTTCACAACTTTGCAATTTTTTATTTTTCTGCATTCTGGCTGCGTACTCTATGTGAGTTTCTCTAACTGAAGGTGTTATGTAGCACGATGGTTATTTTGATGTGTAAGTTTACTGATGTTTGTAGAAAAGTAGTTACCAGTCTGTAATGCTGTGAAGCATGTTATTTGTATTTGTGAAGTAGTTTGTCCTATTTAGTCTCTTCTGTGGGTGAATGGGACTTCAATTTTCCTTCAGTTGGAGGATGTTTTATAGTTGGTACAAAAAGCTGCACTTTGCAATCTTAATGTCTTGTCTTATACGCAATTTATATTAGAAGCCGAAGAGAAATCGAAGTGCATGTAAATGTATGATTGAGACTGTAGTTGCTGTTTCTTTGAGGAAAAAAAAAAAAAAATCTAAAGGTATTGTCCTGAAGAATCATTCTAAAATTCATCTACTACTTGTATATTCTAGTTTGTTATCTGTAAAATCCATATGTAAATTATATTCTATTTTGGACTAGCTTGATTTATAAAAATGACATCTTGTGTATGTTACTGCTATTACCATCTATGTTGATTAAATCATAATAATCAATACTCTAGCAAGTTATTAGAATGAAGATAAACAACATGCAGAACACAAAAAAGACCCAACAACCTATCTATCTGAATATTCTTTTTGAAGGTACAAAACAGATGGACCTGCTGGGAAGGAAAAGGAAGCAATTCTGGAAGAAGATGATGAGCTTTGGGTGAAGATTCGGCACAAGCACATTGCAGATGTAATAGAGTATGTGATTTGATTAACATAAAGTAGTTAAAAGTACAAGTTAGAAAAGGTTCTTTTAGAGGGTAAATGTCTGAACTGTTCTAAAAAAAAAAAAAAGGAAAACACACCAAAAACAACAAAACAAACAAGTAGGACTATAGGGAGTAGTGAAAATGGCTCATAAAATAGGCTTCATACTGTTGAATAATTGTCGTCAGGAAGAAAACACACTTTCAAAAGCAGTATGTACAGAGATATGCAGTTATGTTAATTACAGTTCTTGAGTAAAACTAAAATGAAATTATTTCATGGGAAATATCTTCAAATCTGATAGGTCCAAAAGGAGTTAGCAAAAAGTACTAATAAGTTATTGCCTCAAATGACATAATGCAAATACTAAGAAAGCTACATTTAACTTCAGTTTCCTTTGAAAAATGTGTTTTCTCCGTAGGAGAGACTCTTATTTGAAACTTCTGAGCAGCAAGAAGTTCTGAATAGATCTAAAATTTTAAGAAACATTCTTAAGAAAAGACTTAAGTACTATGGTCCTGTTGCATTTGATTTTCTTTTTAATTTTTATGCAGGGAAATACCAAAACTGTTGAAAGAAATTTCATCAAAAAAGAAAGCGACAGAAGGAAAAGTAAGTTGTTCAGTGTTGTCTTTTCCTGATAATTTAACTGTTTTCAGCTGATTAGATCTCTGCAATTAACAGAAATTGTATTACAGGGAAATCTAAATATACACAACCTTTTACCTATTGCAATGAAAATTGTAAAACAGCAACAGGAAGGGAAATAACTATGTCTAATATAGGGGTAAGAAATTCAATTTCTATTGTTTCTCCACAGTTAACATTATCCAGTCTGGCTCACTTAATGAAAAAGATGCCACACTATCGTAAAGAGATTACTCGGGTAAGGAGTATTTCATAACTACAGCTTAGTGGTAAATCTTTTATGCTCTATAATCGTGTTGTTGATGTCTATGTTTATTCTATCATTTTTTTTCATGTGCACATTTACATAACTGTTCTCCAAATTATATTTATCTACTAGAAATTTTTGATAAGAATTTGTTTCCAGTTATTTCATTTTAGTGCTTAAGAATGCTTAACTCTTGGTGTCATTTGTGTACTCAAAGGATTGAAGATACAAGAGCAATTCATGTTTCAAAAGTATTACTGGGGTCAATCTCTAAGTGAAGCGTTTAGTATAGAAAATGCACGATGGTACTGAGTAACAGTTGAAAGATTGAGTTTTGTAACCAATAAAAATGATTGCTTGATGTGTTTAAAATTAAAAAAAAAAAAAAAAGCAAGCTATGATACTGCATGTATTTTTTTGTCTCCTAGCAAGTTGTCCATCTTAATTTAGCAGAAGACTGCATGAGCAAGTTCAAATCTAACATAGAAAGGCTTTGTAAAACTGAACAGGTATGTTGAAAACAAACTGGAAAAAACCCAACCCCATAAAACTAGTGCAAATGTAATTCTTCTCTACAGGAGAAGATGCTTGGTTTTAACTAATAAAACTAGTCTGTTACCCTTTTTCTTAGTCACTTTTTGAGGTAGTAATATTGGAATTAAATGAACTGTGGAAGGACTCCTTATTCTGCCAATTAACAAGTTGCTGGTAGAGTTGTTTGTTTTTGTTGTTTTTTTTGCCTTTGAATCTGGCTGATCTGTATCAAGATTATCTTTGTGTTAATTCAAATCTCTGGTGAAGTTGCCTTACCACGTTCTGCTGAAGGAAGTCCTTTTAAAATATCTGGGAAAAGCACTGATTTGGGTGAAGTGTTATATTTGTACTAGTAATCTTAGGTTAAAAACTAAATTCACGTTAGTATGAATTTTGGATAAGTTGACAGGAGATGAATATTTTTGAATTAATATTTTGAAACAGTTTAAAGGCATAGAATATCACGAGTTTGAGTGGAGAGAGGGATACAGCTGTTTTTTTTTATTGTGGCCTGGATTGAGAATATAACAGTCTGACAGAGCTCATGTCATAAATGATGCATCCAAGGCAGTAGCTGCTTATATTTGAGCTGTTGGGTTATCCCTCCAATGCAGATGGAATACGTCTTTCATCATCATAGGGGAATTTAAATCTGTATTGACTGAACAGAAATCTAGGAGCTTCTCCCATGTCCAATGCAAACTGTATCAGTTACAAACTTTTAAACGCACTATGTAGTATTACTATGATGTCACTCTTGAAAGAATTAAGTTAAAACCTTTTCCTAATGAGTTAAAATTGATGCATCTTGCTATTTGTTTTTGTCCCTGAGGCCTATAGTTTCATAAAAGTGTTTCAAAACACACAAAACAATGCTTTTAATGCCTTTCTTAAATGGCTACTTGCTAAAATTATTTACTTTCGCTTTTAATTTAGGATTTGGCTCTTGGAACTGATGCAGAAGGTCAAAAAGTGAAAGACTCTATGAGAGTCCTCCTTCCGGTTCTGCTCAACAAAAGTCATGACAACTATGACAAAATTAGAGCTATTCTCCTGTATATTTTCAGCACAAATGGTACGTTAAGCTGCCCTGCTTCTTATCTCAGTGCTGGGGACTTCAATTCAAATTTTTTGATACAGCCCAGCGTTTCTACTTAAATTAAAAATCTGTATTAGTTGATGGCCAAGTATAAAATAAATATTGTCTATCCTCTGTAGCTTCTCATCCCCCACATATTGGTATTAAAGGTATTAATAACAACACTATTGATAAAGAAAGAAGAGGTTCAATACAAGTACAGGTCCGTACCCTCCCTTTAGCATTGTTCCTGTGCTTGGATGTGTGCAACAACTTACTTCTCCTTTTCACACAATATTGAAGCTGTTAAAGGGGGAGTTCCATGTCCATTTCAACCTGGAAATGAAGTCAGTGGGGAAGAATTTGTACTAAAAAAGTAGGAAATTGATAGAACGTAGGTCTAAGGAACCAATATTAAAACAATACTGAGTTGTGTTCTCAAAAATGGACCATTGAACAAAATTTTATCTAAAATATGAAATTATGCTCAACTTTCTGTGTACTGGCCAATTGGAAAACAAACAACAATAATAATAAAAAAAAAAAATAACAGGCCAGAATGTGTGAGACAAAATTTGTCTCATTGACAAAGTTGCACAGTAACTAAGTCATGTTTTTCTTATGTCAAAGGAACTACCCAGGAGAACTTGGACAAGCTGATCCAGAATGTACAAATAGAAAGTGATAGTGATATGATAAGAAACTGGAAATACCTTCATGTTCCTATTATCTCTTCAGTAAGATTTTTTTTCTTTAAAATTCCTACTGTCCAAGCACTTGTTTACAGCTTTCAGCAACTCCTAGCAGTATTGGTCAGGTCTTTTTTTGGAAGCAAGCAATTACTAGGGGTTCTTGTTTTCATTTTGTGTCTAGGAGGCACATCCTTTAAACAATTAACATTAATAATTTTCAAAGAGAGATACCTATGATGCTTCCTGTAAAATCATCACTTGGTGACTTGAGCTATTTGGTTTTGGAAAGCACTAACTTGCTCTCTTCCTTTTCTCTGATAGGTGTTTTTCTAGTATATCGGAAATCCTACAGGTGTGATTACCTGTAGAATGATTATCAATCATACCATTGTATGATTGTAACTAATGATCACTTCTTTAAAATTCCCTACTGACTTTTCCGTCACTTGCCGCGAACTGGTAATAAGTTTCAACAAAACCAAAATGTACTGTATAATACAACTATGGTTTCGAAAATCTCTTTAGTCTGGTGCTCAGGAACTTAAGCAACCAAGAAGGGATCGTTCTTCAGAAGAAACTTTTCAGCTCTCTAGGTGGACGCCTGTTATCAAAGATATTATGGAGGTAAAATTTATCAACTAATTATTTGAGTGCAGTGCAGAGAGATACTCAAGTGTACATTTGTATTCAATCTTTGGAAATTCCATCATATCTTAAGTTGTTTATTAAATACTTTTGTTGAGTAAAGCAATCACTTCTAGTCTCTTGAAAATATAGAAAATTAGTGTGCCATGCTCCTTGTTGGAGGTTGGCTTAAGATTAAAGCCAACCCAAGTGAAAGTTTTTTGAACTGCCTGTCCTGTCATTGGTACTTTTCACTGTAATCTAGATCTGGGTATTACCTGCTTTTGTTATTGTTTTGGTTTCCCTCCAGTAGGTCTTCAAACTGTAGTGCAAATCTAAATTGAAGATTGGTAGAGGCTAGAAAATTTTACTTGGCGGGATTGTAGTTGCTTTATTCTTAAATCTCTTCCTAAGCATCAGTTTATAACAGATATCAGGCAGAATAGTGGGGTTACTTGATCTTTATTCTGACCCAGTGCAGTCACTTGCGGATTTTTGGTAACCAGATTTTTGGGGCCACGACTTTGTTTAGATAGTCCTATGGAGAAATGATATACGTTAGGGTAGTTGCAGATGGAAAAACTATTACTGATGCCTGAATGATTAAATCAATGTTATACGCTTTCTGAAAAATGTATTCCCAATTCCTAATAATGTACAAAGGCCTAATAATAATACTTGGTGTTATATGTCTCGCATTTTGCTACATCAGAGCACTGTCTTTGGGACACTGGTTGTCATTGATTGTTCTGAGAAATTACATGTGCTGTCATTCAATTCCAGTTAGCCATTCTTGCTGGAAGTTGAAACTTAATGGGCTTTGTTTTTCCATGGCTGTTCTAAGTGGGCCTTTGTTTTGCTCTTCAGGATGCTATAGAAAACAAACTAGATTCAAAAGACTGGCCTTATTGTTCTCAGTGTCCTCCTACCTGGAATGGTTCAGGAGCAGTAAGGTAAACTGCTTAATTTCTTACAATGTAATTTACCTATTTCTCAGTATTTTTGTCACATGCATTGTAAAGCATTGTAACAGTGTGCTTTGTAGGTCTTAAAATTTATATAAGGTAATATTAAGGTGTAAAACTATATTTTTAACTTGTCTAAAACATACTGAACTTGATTGTTAATTTAGTAACTCGCCTTAGGCCTGTGTAGCTCAGTATACTGTGACCTAAGCAAAAAGAATGTTTTCATTTCTTCTGACAGTTACTTCTGCTGTGGTAGTTAAAGACTGTCATTATTGAAAATAATGACTTCAGTAAGACCTCTGTAGGTTCCCTCATTACTTAGGGAATACGGGCCTGTTGTCAAGGGATCATTTACTTAATAGCACAGAGATGTTATTTTGGAATGTTTCTGGCTTACAAAATTGTACTTTCTCCTCTTTCCTGCTCTGTCCCAGCACCTCTTGAATCTCAGGACCAGTATCTGCCAATTTGACAGCATTGCCACTTCTGGTAGTGTTACTTACATGGCGACACAGCAGAGAAGAGATAAGAGTATTTCTGTTGTAGAAAACCCGGGTTTTTTTTTGTTCATGATGCTAATCAGGTGCTGGTATTCAAAGGGAAGGAAACATCACACACATCCTAAGAGTTGAGGGCGCACTTGAATTCCAAGTTACACCTTTAATAAATGCAAGACCATTGAAGCTAAAGATATGCAGCCTTACAAAAGTAATTGTGTTATTTCCACTGCTAACCACGGTGTTGGTGTGTCACGTTCCTGGATTTGCACTATAATTATCAGCGCAAGGAAACACTAGGACAAATTCCTCTGCATTACAACCACATCTTTGTCTTGCAAGCTGATAAAATTTGGCCATCTTTTAGACAATCTAGCAAAGAGATCAGGACTGCAGATGGTTTAATTTGAATAAGCTGTTAAATATTACAGAAAGTATATTTTAAGGGCTTTTTTTTTCTTTTCTAAGCTCTCTGAATCTTACTTGCTAACAGCCATATATATATATATTCTGCTCATGGAGACTGAAAAAATGAAGTTTTTAGCTTTTCCAAATGAACTGTCATGAAAGCTGCCACTGTAGTTGGTAGCAGGCAGAATTAAGCTTCTCAGTATAGAAGCAACAAGTTTACTGTTTGTTTTTTTTCTTTTGATAGCAGAATAGTTTCTGTGTAATGTTCTAACTTACTGTTTTAGATAGCAATTTATTTGAATTTTGCTGCATGACAAAAACTGTTACTGCTCGTTAAGTGCATCATTTTTACCAAAAAATATTCAGTAAAATTATATTAAACTTATGAAATATTTTACAGTGCTCGACAGAAGCCTAAAGCTAGTTATCAAGATGAGCGGAAAAATAGTGCAAGACTGATTATATTTGTGATTGGAGGAATTACATATTCCGAGATGCGCAGCGCTTATGAAGTTTCTCAAGCCTACAAGTCTTGTGAAGTTATCGTTGGTAAGCCTCTCTTGGGATTGACTTTGAACAATAGCATGTAGTCTATAGATGCCTTTCTGTAAAACTATACAGAGCTTTTTTTTTTTTTTTAATGCAAAGTTGGTTCAGTAAAGTAATGCTAAAGCCAATATAACTTCAGTTTAAATGTCTAGTTTTAAGTTACATCTATCTAGATTGAAGTTTTGGTATTTCTTTGGCAATAAATATGGTTATTACTGCAAAATTACAGAAGAATCATCATGAACTAAATCAGAAAAATATAGTAACATGTTGTATAGCAAAAACGTTAAACAGACTCTTACAGCTACACTTACTACTGTAGTTGCTTGTGTAAGTAGTAGGAAAGCTGGTAAAGTAATGCAAAATTCATAACTTCTGGTGGGAGGAAGAAGAGTATTTTTTCCTCTTAAAGCCAAACAAACAAAGGCTTTTTCAAGTATGGTTTACTTAATCTGTTTTGCAAAATCTTTGAGTTCTTGTCATGGTTTCTTTGGAGCGTTTACATAAAACACATCATTTTTAATAGCTTTTCCCCAAGGAAGTAATGATCTCCCTAATCGTTGTAGGATTCAGCAGTAAATTTGTAAATACATGGGTTACTAGCTGGAGTAGTAATCTGTTACTGCTTCAGAAGCAGCAAATACTTTTTCTATCAGCTGCTGTGTTCCAAATAATCATTTATTGCTATGCTGTTTATATTTAAGTACTAAAACATCTGGGCACGTGATACATCAGAACTCCCAGATAAAGAACCTTACCAGAGACTTGCATCCATCTCTAGCAGTTGTTGGGGTGCGGGGTCATCTAAAACATCCTAAATTGCTTGGGATGTCTACGTTTTGGCAACTAAACTTAGCCCTGAGTGTCAAAAAGGGTTTAATCCATCTACCATCATATAAATAAATGACTCCTCCCTAAAGCAAATGCAGCCTGCATTCTGAGATCTAGAATCTTTTCCCAAAAATTATGGAGAGTTAGGTTTGTGGTGGTTGAGGTGTAGGTTTTACACTGGTCCTACTGTTGAGTTGTGATTGAAAGGCCAGGACAACAGGAATGTAGTTTGACAAGACTGTTTTCTCCTCAGAGTTTTTTAAAAAAAACTGCATTTAGCATAGGTCGCTTCCGCTGTAATATGTGGCACTAACTTCAGCACCATCTTCCCTTTTGTCGAGAGGTGATTATCCTGTTTTCTGAGGGAAGGTGATAATTGCTGAGCTTCTGTGCTTCCTACTTCAGGGTGAAAACTTTATTCCAAATTGAAGGAACAGTAGGCTGTTCAGATGGACGCTGCTTAATCTCAAAGTTCAAGACGGTCCTAACTTGAAATAGTTAAGATTTCTCTTTATAATTGGAGGGTGACCCTTCAAGGCAGAAGTTATATTAATTCTCTGTGTGAACAAGAGAAGTAGCAGTTGTGTGCTCTTGAATAGTAAGATTTTTTTTTTTTTTTTTCCTCCAAATCTGGAATATGTTGCAAAACTTTCAAGAAAACTTTGGTCAGTAAAAGCCAATTTTCTGTAACTTTTTCTGTGGAAAACTGTTTGTGATATCTAATGCACATGTCTTATTGATGTTTAGGATTAAGGCTGTCGTGAACTCACCCTTTCACAGAATGCACAGATTTATTGCAGACTGGGACAATTGGTAGAATGAAAGGGGCCCAGGTTCAAGCCTGTGTTTCAAACCAGCCAGAGTAGGGATTTGAAACAGCGTCCAAAGTAAGAGCACCAAGATTGCAGTCTTTGCCATCCCCTCTCTGCTTCTTCAGTCTCTCTTGTTCCCCAAATACTGGCAGGCTTCATTTAATTGGGGACAAGGGGCAGAGCAAGAGGCACAATGCTTTCTTCTGAATGTCTATGGCGTGTAGAAGAGGGACAATGCCTACTCATGACAGTTAAATTTGTGTTACAATATTTTATATAACACATCAAAACATCTTGAATTGTTGCACTTTTGTGATTTCCAAGTACAGTGAAAACCACTGGTGCACCTGTGGTTTTCAGTATTTTGTAACTGATATTTCCATACATAAATACATTCTACAGTTGTGGTTTTTGCTGTATATATGAGTGTGTGTGTATATATTTTTAAGAGGGATTGTCTGTAAATGAGAACTGCATCAGACTGAAATTGTTATTTTGTCAGGTTCTACGCATATTTTGACACCTAGAAGACTACTGGATGAAGTCAAGAGTCTTAGTAAACCGAAGGATACGATCTGCATTAAGGATGAATAGAAATGGTGACGCTTATGATACATTAGGAAAAGATAAATAGTGTAGAATGTGTACATATTCTCACACAATTGACTTTTCCAAATACTGTACGAGGACACTACATGTTTCTGACTAATTGAATGTCATTTTATAATTTCAAGTTGCTGCTTTTTTGAGGGAGTATAAGGCAGAGAGAGAGGGGTGGAGAGGAAATCAACATATCTTTCTTTGGTTGTATTTAGTCTAGGCAGTGTTGCACTAAGTGCTTTTTCAAAAGGGCGTGTTCTTCCCTAGTAAATTATACTAAAATTTATTGTGATTATATATAAACTCAAACTGCTTCACAGTTCTCAGAAACCTTTCTCTAATGGTTCTTTCCTAAACATGACTAAATTAAGAAAGGTCTAGGTGCTTACAGCCTTCAGGAAAAACTTTGTAAATACAAGGATATGCTAAAAATATTTCACACAAGTGCAATGTCTATAACTTCTCTGTTAAATAACTCTCTGGAAACATTAATTGCATGTCATTGAAAAATCAGTTTTTCTTCAGATGGTAATGGGTAAGGTAGAAATTTAATCATGGACGTATCAAGCAGTTCTAATTTCAATAAACAACTTTGGAGAAATGCTGTTAATTGTGGTCTTAAGTACTCTTTGTATTTCAGTGTATATACAGGAATTATTACTAAAGCATTTCTAAAATAACTTAAACTTCCCTATGTTTGTCTGCATAGTCCATCTTTTTTTATAAATGGCATTGTCTATCACAGTGTTCTACTAGATCACATGCAATTTTCAAAATTTTAAGGTTAAATTGGTGGAGGGGGAGATGAGAAAGAGGAGAAGAGGGGAAGTAGCTTTGTCTTCAGCGGGGCTTGGTATCTTGAAGAGTAAATGAAACACCAAAAACCTGATGTATTCAGAAAAAGAACAGTAAATTCTCTCTTACTTATTAAGAAAGTATATATATTCAAGCTGTAAGAGTATTAATTTTTGTTTTTGCAAAAAGATGTTTTGCTGCCCTCAGGTTTACTAGTGGGTTGAGAAATCATCTGTGCTAGGCAAGCTCATTTGAAGTTAATTTGAAGGTGGCAAATTGTCTTTTTCCCCCTCTAAAGCAGCTTTATGAAATGATATCAAACTAAAAGAGGGGAGATCTAGAGTGGTTATAGTTCATTGCAGGGGAGTTGGACTAGATGTCCTTTAAAGGTCCCTTCCAACTCAAATGATTGTTCTGTGATATATTTTGGATTTGCTTCAGTGAATAGCATCTCTGATTATATGTACAAGGCTGTTAACCATCTGCTTGCTTTCAATTGCTACAATTAAGTGGATTTCAGATGAAAAATAATAACCTTTCTTGATCCACTGTATTTCTGCAGTAATTTAAAATTCTATAGCCTACATCATCAGCTAAAATATCAAAGTTGGATATATTGGACCAAGTAAGAACATTACAGTGAAGCAACAGTTTAATTGTTAGGAATACACAAACAACAAATGGCATTACTCAGTTGCTGAGACATGCAACAAAGTATCTTAAACAAAGCACACTCAGTGTGCAGCACTCTAAAACCCAAGTAATTACATACTTCAACTATGACTTGGTATACTAGTGTGCTGTTTACAGGTGTTGCAGAAGCTGTTTCTATTTGCTTTTGCACTCAATCAGCCACTTCAAGTGTCAGAAGAAAACGTACGTAGTAGTGAATTAGATTTATACTGCTCTTTGGAGGCAGAAAGAAACAAATCAAAAAAGCTAACCTTGCTTGTTTAGGCCAATTTCTATAAAGATGCCTTAAGTGAATGCTTAGAGAAGCTAGCTGTGAGCAATAACAGCTTATTCTACTTGAAGTCTCATTTTCTAGTTTGGACACTGAGTGTAAACAGTATGTACCAGTTAGTACTGACAGTCATAGAACCGAAGATAGCCATCTTTCTTATCTTTGTATTTATTACTTTATATTTGCAGGGATATTGATAATTTAGTATCAAGCAGCAAAAAACAATATAGCATTAGAAACTGGATAATCAATGCTGTTTTCTTGCAACTTTGGCTAGATCTTCTGAAACTGCTTGTACCATTCTTTCGGTAGCTTTCTTCAAACTGTTTGCTGTCTGTATGGCATGATCCAGAGTAGAACTTAAAATCTGTTAGGAATAATAAAATGAAGCCTAAGTGTAATTGTTTCTGTAGGTATAGAATAGGAAGTGATGTGTATTTCAAGTTCTGCGTGGCATTTTCAACAGTCTACTCTGAATATATATTGAGAAGTAAAAATTCACGTTGCAGTGCTTAAATGAAACTACAGGACAAGAAGCTCTTATAATGGATGGAGAGTAAGGGTGGCTTAAAGCTGTTCTGGTGGGTTCCACCTACAAATACTGTTGTTGCTCACATCTGAGAAACACAACATAGAATATCTTAGACTGTGGTGTAATAATACTTACAGTACTATATCCCCTGTGTATACAGGGGATCATCTACGTTATACTGAGTTGTGTTCAAATGTAATAAATCATATGTGATTTTGAAGTAGTATGAAAAATTTCAGTTTGTAACTTACTTCCTCCTGTCCCATCACATTATCTTCAAATGGACTAGAGAAATTTAGATTGGAATAATCAGTGTGCTAAGAAAGGGAATGTTCAACAGTGCTGTGATGTGAGTATATATGTTTCTTGAGATAGTTATGCTTTTTAATTTTCACTCTAAAGTCTTACATTTGTGTTGAAATCGTTGGCATTTCTGTTTCTGATGTTGATTGTAGATTTCCTTTGGGCGTACTTCTTGCTGGGTAAACGTTGATGTGAAAGGATAATTTGATACATGTTTGAATAGCGGGTTTCATCAGCCTCAAAATATTGTCTAAATGTAATATATAGTGAGTGAAATATATAACTTCATAAGCAAAATTATTTTTAAACTATGAATTAGATACCTTTTGATAACATGTATTTGCAAGTCAGTTTTACAGTGAATAGAGTCTTTCATTTAACTATAATAATAAAGCCAATCATAATTTGTATTGCAGTAAGACAAAACATTTCATAAAGCAAAGTTGGGCAATCTCTCATAATAACATCACTTTCTTGGTGCTGTAACTTTCAATGGCATAGACTACTCAGAGATTCTCCAGTGCAGGTACTGTACTTCCAGGCAGTTACTGCTGCTCAGTAAAGCTGTCAAAATCTGTGGTCACAAAACTTATTTCAGTTTGTCTAGTCTGTGTTAAGAATCCATTCTGTTTCTCAGACTCACAGTATAATTTAACTTTAATGATAATTTAAAGTAGGACTGTTACATAAAAGGAAATAGTTGTAGCAAACAGAATTGCATATTAAGTAATAGAGACTTGTTTTAGAAATCTGTGAATAGGAACATGCTCTTAAGGTTTTTTTCTTTTTTTTGGATGGCGGAGGAAGTAAGCAAGTATTAAATTAAAAATTGAAGAGTTACTCCATGAATTACTTACATTTTATCTTATGGTAAATATTTTCATCTCATTATTGAGTAAAATTTTAATACGTAGCATGCTCTGCAAAAGATAAAGCATTGCCCCTGCTTACAGTAGGGTGATTTTTTTTTTTTTTTGTGCTGAATCTTAAACAATGGCATTTTTTGCTGTACTACAGGCATGCATGCAGTTGCTGTTGCAGCTTACCTTTCAGAAAGTTTGTCTACAAGTTCAGGTGGATGTTTATTTGTTTGAGCCTTTTGATTGGGGATTCTCTTCTGTGAATAAGCTTAAGACATTGAGGTCATGTGTAAAATAAAAGCCCAAAAATATATTTTCTATACATTCAACATCTTCCTCTGTTTAGCATAAATAAATTCAACTCAGTGTTGCTGCTGAATCTGAATATGTTAAGAATTCATCTAAATGAGACCAAAATATCCTTTTTTGGTTTCCTGTTTAATTTTTTAACAAATGATATATTGATTTGTACTGAATTTCATACAGTGAAAGGCTAGAAAATGAAAATTTTGAATAATGGCTATTATAATCTCAGTCCTAATAATTATATAAGTACCACTTTGATTTCATGTTTTTCTGCCTTAGCTACTTCTCCGTATCAACTTGTACTTTCTGCCCACTGTTAAAAACCTAAAATTTTTGTCTGCAATTTCTTCCTACAGTACAAAGAAGAGTCAAAAAAGCGACTTCAAAAGCTCAGTGTTCCATGTTTATTAAAAATTTGTCAGTCCTGACTTTGCATGTCACACAATTTCAGAGCAGAGCTGGTATTTCCTTTAATACTTGTTTATATTTTACACAGTAACAGCTAGTAATGAGAAGGCTGGCGTAGTAGTGGCCAGTTCTAATATTATTACACGTGTCACTGGAAAAGTGGAGATGCTCCTGTTTTGAGTGAAATATAGGACTCTTCACAAAAAGAAATAGAGAAGGCTGTAGCTGTCATGCACAAGGATTTAACCTCGGTAGGTGTAAATGTTGGATTTGCTAATTTCACTGTAGGATCTACACCCATCCACTGTTTAGCTGCAGTGCTATGGATTGCTCATACTAAACTAAATTTAGCCTGATACATGTGCAACGTGGCTTTTTGCTCTTGAAAACCTACCTTGTAATTTAAAATTATTTCAGTAACGCATCATACTTACAAGTTGAACCAGAGTTTTTATTTCTACATAGGGCACAAGACTGAACAGGCTCTTTGCAATTCCTGAGTTTAAATTGATCTCTTCTTTCTCTAGGGCATCCGCATTTAAATCCTGAAAACAAAGACACATGATTTAAAAAGCAAGAACACTATAAACAAGAACACTATGCATAGAGTTCAGTATTTCTGCAATTGTTATACCTTTTCTCTCTCGGCGTAATCTTGTATTGAACGTTTTGTAACTTTCACACTTCATACATCCATCACTTTGTGAATGATAAGAATTGTAGACTGAGATGTCTTCTGAATCACTGCCTAAAATCCCAAAAATACATTTAAAAAGATCTGAAATACTAGAAATCTTGGATTGCATACGTAAGTAATTATTTGGCTTTGAGCACCATAGTTTCTGAGCCCTTTACAAGTCACTAACAATACTGCAGCTTCAAGTATTTTTTTTTTTCCTCCATTTTACAGGTGGGGTCCTAGCTGTTAAGAATGGCTTTCAGCTCTAACTGTAAGCTTCAAATGCAGTTTTTATTGTTGTTTCCAGTCAGAAGTGTTCTTAAACTAAACTTCCCCTCTCCCCGTTCTTAGGTTTGTGTTCTGGAGGTTGAAAGGTGAAATGTTAAAAAAAACAATGCAGCCTAAGAGAAACGTGACAGAAGTTGGGAGGATGCAGTAACTTTTAGTTACTGCATAAATCAGCACTAAGAATAGTGGCCCCAGTATACTATATTGCAGTGAAAGGACATCACAGAGAAGTCAAGGACGAAAGGTAGGCTCAAAGCATGAACAAACCTAATACTCAGATTTAATTCTGGGATAATTCGTGTTACTCTTTTAGGATGTTGGATACTAACAGCTCCAGAGTATTCTGCAGTGGAAAGATAAAATTGCCCTAAGAGAAGCAAATGCCTTGGTGGTTATGTCTTAGAGGCTCACAAATCCTTAGTGAGTTTCCAACAATTGGAAACTTGCATGATTTGACAGCTAACCTAATTACTTCAAGTAGCCAGTGTGGGCTCTATTTCGGGTTCAGTGAAATAATATTAGGAGCTGGACTGATGAAGGAGAACATGTCCAGTCTTTTGTCTCTATCCTGAATGGAACAGAGGTTTAGGAAAACCTTTTCCTTAGTTTTCATGCAGAATAAGAAAGCTGTTTGAAAGTGGAAAATAGAGAAATGGAAATATTAATATAAAACGTTTAAGTATCTGAGTTTGGTATGTCCTTCTAGTATATTAAATAAGTGGATTTTATGGATAAGTGGATTTTATGTGGTCTCTTTTTTTTTTTTTTTTTAATATCTTGTGCTGTGCTAAGCAGTAATATCTGTAGAAATTCCAAAACACTTTTCATACTGCTTTGGTGAAACAAGAACGTATTGTTTAACAAGACTGAACAGTAGGTATAAACACAGTTCTATCTTTGCACACCATTGCTACTTACTCAGATTTGTATCTGAAAAATCAGTTGGTTTTCTTTGAGTGAAGACTGAACATATTCCTGTTCTCCTTTCCTGGATGTTTTTATTTCTTTGAGCATGAAAACAGAATGATATTTTAATTGTATCTTAATACCTTTATGGTGAGCCTTACGAATGTATTAACGTTTGACCACTTCTTAACTGAGAAGGAATCAGATTTACTTGTAGAAAGAACTCTTTTCAGTCTCACTGATCTGAAAAGGTGATAAGTAGAAGCTTAAACTAAAAATTAACTAATCACAAAATGATAATTTTGTGTTAAAAGATGCATTCTGACCATTTTGACAGAAAGACCCTGCCTTATCAGAACTGATACTCCGGATAGTTGATACTCCATTGTTATTCAGTGTATTTACATATGTTTACACACACTGTATAAAAATATCAATGGTAAGGATGATATGGTTTCTTAGAAACATTGAGCTATTGTTTTTAATTTTATGGCCTTTAGGATATTAGAGGAATATTTGTGATGTACCTTCTGAAAGGACAAGTTTGCCATATCTTTGCCATACTTGACATACATATTTTCACCTTAGGGCATAGAGTATCATGAAACTTATTGGGAAACTTCTTACCCACTCATGGAAACAAAAATTAAATGATTGAGATAATTTTCCTTAAATGACAGAGGAATTAAAAAGAAAGTTTAGTGAGTTTTACTAGATGAATATTAGTATCTACTCAGTAAAGTCTATACAGAGGTGCTCTCCTTCCAGGCCTACCAGATTAGTTCATGAAAATGATAATTTCAAATATTTGTAGTTGCTGGGGGGAGAGAGGAGAGAGCTTTTCGTCCTACTCTATAAAAATAAGTTTGTGTCAGCTAAGCATCATAAGCCTTATACTGGCCCACTGAGATGGGCTACTTCAACATGAAAATAATCTTGTCTTTAATAACATTGGGCATTTTGCTCTTTCTTCAGCGGTCTGGTACATCGCATACCTTACATGATGAACTGGTAATAGTTTTGAAAACAGATCATCCTTGCATTTTGTATCTAGGAGAGAAATATTCAGTGTTGTAGGCAGTATAGAGGTATACTGGTGCACATGCATGTATCAGTTTATTTAGCTGAAGAAAACCGTGTCTGTGCCTAGCCAAAGCACACAATACGCTCACCCTTCCACACTTTGTTCATTAGCATTACGTTTTTGACTTAATGAATCCCGTGTGTGGGATCGAAGATCTTCAGCTTCATATTTTCCTTTGGGTGAGAGGGATCTCTGCACACAGAATGCAAAACAAACTGCTATATTGGTTATATTACTTGGTATGCATGGAATGGTAGCATCAAGTGTAGGTCACTTCTGTAAAGCTTTTGGCATCGAATCTACAATTCAATCTATTACAATTATAACTGAAGGAGGAGACTGGGCAACATAGGAATGTTTTTTAATCTGTAAAGCTGGAATACAAGACAGTCATGTAGCATTGAGAAGGACTAGTATATATTCATCCACTTCTCTTACTGCCTTAAAATCAAAATAAATGTTTTTTTAAGTAAGCAATTGCCTGTAGGTTTTTGCCATCTGAAAAAGTAATACAGGCAGGCTAGTAAACACAGCTAAGTCTTTCCTAAGAGAAGCAAACTTCATCACATACTTAATGTTCAGTGTCTCCTTAATTTTTTTTTTTTCTTTGGAAACCAATCCAAGTTATGATAAACTGCAGCATCTCAAAAGCTGAACCTTCACGCTGTGCAAAAGCTCAAGGGGAAAAATATTCCATAAATGATCTCAAAGACGAATATGTTCATCTAAGAGTGAACATGGAAACATCTCATACCATTACACTTGAAGAATACTTGCTTGCAAGCAGACATCCTTTTCCCAGAGGCTCCATTTCTCTTTTGGAAGTTGATTCAGCTCTCTGCTGTAACCTTAATAGGTTAAGGGGAAAACATTTGTTTTACTTTACTAATCTCATTAAGATGATTAACACCTATGAAATACTCTAGAATTGTTTCATGAAGTTTTGATGGTTAATTATGTAAACATCTGCATCCCTTCCTTTTGTTTAATTAAAAATTCCACACAAATACTAGCAAGTATTTTTGTACTGGTACTGTATTGTGACTAGTCATTCATACCCCAAATTAGTGTGGTTGCAATTAACTTTACACAGAGGTATGATTTAACTCCTAGTGAAACTGATAGAAGTGTTTTAGCTTCAGGAGGGGCCTTAAAGTAGGAATGCAAGGCTGGAAGGAATTCTTGGGAATATAGTTTTAGAATTCTCTAAGCAGTTTAGTCTGGAAATACTCTACCTGCTTTCAGATAGTCCAGACATCCCAACTTTCTATACTCAGCAGATATTTACAGTATGATAACTTCAATAGCTGCATAAGTTTTACACTTACGTGTGAAGACAAAGATTGCACTTTTCACTTTCTAAAGAAAACTGGGGATTTTCCTGTGGGATTACATCAGTTGTCTGGCTTGGATTTTCTTCCTTGTTCTTATGAAGAAATGCATTTTCTTCTGGACAATCAGTAATACTTGAAACTACAGAGCTCTGTACAAAGTAACCATAGGATAGCAGTTTTTGGTCAGTGTATCGTCAGGAGATGACTGGGACCAGCCAGCATTTTCTGGTTATCTCTTACTTGGGACTCAGGGAAGAATGAATTGTAAGATACTGAGTATGACAGCATATGATGTTTATCATCTTTAGATCTACAGAGAGCCATTAAATTTTGCTATATGTTTATGATCCAGGACAAAATATTACTACATTTAACAGTAAACACAATTTGCTATAGCAGAATAATGTTTAGTCTTCTAGCAGTTTCTACAGCTGAAGGTATATACAAAGGTATAGCTTAAAATAGCTGCTCACTTTCTTATTCTGAAATGAATGCTTTTGAAACTTGTACTTAGAGCATTCAGTATAGCTGTGTTTATACTGTTTTTGTTTGAATTAATGAAAAATTAAGCTAGAGCTTCATGGGGGAAAAAGCTTCCTTTGAAGCAATGTACTATCCAAAAGCATGATGCTTTTACAGATGTTAGAGGGGAACACACAATAGTACAACCACGCTGACTGAGATTTTCTTCAGTAAAATGAAATAATGTAGTCTTTAAATGCTGAAACTCAGTTACCTCCCAAAAGGAATACGATGAATGTGCTGATTCACAGGAAGTAAGCGAAGGAACCAACTTGCATTTGCTGTCATCAGTTTGTTCTTGGATGTCTTCAAGCAGTGTGCCAAGTCTAAATATTTCCCCTTCCACCTTTCTAAATCCAATCATAATACACAGTTAGGGAAACTTGGATTTCTTGCTATGATAACCATATTTGGCATTGCAATAAACATCTCTCAGGGAGAGAGAGAGAAATTAGTGGAGTTTACTGAGTCCCTTTTAAATACTTGAATTAATCAAATAGATATCCTAATTATAACAAGGACAAGGAAAGTGTGAGATGAATTTTGGCCAAATCGCTTCTAGCTTACCCCATGTAATATTAAGATAATGTTTTCACCTCTCAAAAATGGTAATGTGTCTAATCCCCATTAATTTATTCAAAACATGGAAAATATACTGATGTAAGACTTAGCACTTATCTTCAAACCTTTCAGGATCGAACTCTCCAACGTTGATAGACTTCTTGGAATACTGCAGCTGTAAATTATGGTGTGCCTCTCTAGCAGCTAAGTAAGTCCTTTCCAAGGCGTCAAGGTATCTTTTCAGTTGATTTAATGCCTTCACCAACAAGAAATAATTCAATAGTAAATGATATTATCATTAGCAAGCCATAGTGATAGCTACTTGTGCAACGTAAGCCAGATGCTCTTTGCAGTGATGTTGCTAAGAATATTGCTGCTGCTCTGAATTGAATGCCCACTCAGTACACTGTGCTGCTTGGCTCTTTACAAGTAAAATACTGAACTGTGACTTCTGCGCTGATATTCTCCAAATCAAAATTCATGACTTCCATGTCAATTTAAAGCCTTTTGCTGATAGTTTTGAATTGTAATCCCTAAAACAAAAATCTAAGAACTGAGCCTTCATTTGTGTTGCTTAAACGCAATTTAAATCAGAAATTCAGAGAATATTATTTTTAAATTTGTTTCAAGAAAACAGTGAGTATCTTGCCAGAAAACTTTAAGTGTATTAGCCAATTGATATACATTTTGGATAGCTGGAAAAACATTAATTTACCAGATAATTGTCTTGTAGGAAGAATGTGTCTCGGTTCATGTGTTTAGAGAAGTCTTCCACCTTCAAGAGAAAACACTGAACTTTTATACTGTTTTTTAGAAATGAATATGCCGAATTAATATAAAATTTAAGAATCAATGCAAGATAGATACTGAAACAAAGTTCTTTATTACTTTCAGTTTTAGTTGATCTGTTTGTTCCTTTAGTATTTCAGACATCTTTTCCCCATGTGTTATTTTTGGCAGTAAATGAGAAGGATTTAGACAGCGTTCTTCCACCATACCAGTTGCTGGAAATGCTGATGCCATTGTCCCACATAGCAATCCTGTATAATACAAGTAATACAAGAGAAGTTGTATTAGTTGGATTTTCTTCTGTCTAAAATTGCCATTGAATTACTTTAAGTGAGTTATTTGCATGGTTACTGTAATTTCATTTACTTTGCTCAGAGAAACCATGTGTAGATTGTAGAGGGATGGGAGCATTTGCTGTAAAGACTTCAGAGGATGCCCCAGTGCCTCCTGAGTAAATGACAAGTCTTGGATTTGGGAAACCTGACTGAGGAGGTATCTGTTAAAATAAAAACTTTGGTTAGAGAAATAGCATATAGAAATAGCATAGAAGGCTTCTGGATACTAAAAAGTTTAGAAATGTACAGGATGACTTACTAATGCTAATGAGATGTTTACTGTAAGTGCACCGTATAATTTGCTGTGGTTTTAGCTTGTATAGTGTCTCATTGTGTAAATATTGAGAAACTTAACTCAGTGTTACGAAAATCTGTATTTAGAGAATTTGTGTAAAGGGCAGGTATAATATAAGGGTGATAAAATAGTTCTGGTGAATATTCAGTCTTAGAGATAAGAGAATGAATTTGGAAAGACTTTGAGAGACTTACCTTATGATTAAATCTCAGAAGATCAATATGATTCTTGGTGTCAGCATGTTGCATCTGCATCTTGTGTACAGCCAGGAAATAATAAGGAAAGCTATTAAAAGTTCTGTCTTGAACAATACTAAGGTATTAGCATCTGTATAGCTCTGTGAGTGGACCCTGTGGCAGGGCATGAATTGAAGACGTGATTAACTAATTACTAACAAATCTTAAAACGAATTTACAATATAAGAGGAATCTTAAAATCTTCTAAAATAAGACAAACCTTGTCATAAAACAGATCCTTTAGAAAAAATTGAACAGCCAGTGAATGCCAGTGTAAATAGCTGAAGAGTGTTAATAAGTCTTTGACATAAATACAGGCAGAGTATTAAAAAATATTTTAAGAAAAAATTTCATTTACACTACTTCTGAATTGGAACACTTACATGTACCACTAGAAATAACTGCTCATACTGAATGTCCTAATGATTTGGTAGGATGCTTTGACATCATTACCAATGTAATGATGCTCTGGTGAAAGTTCCACAGAAATTCAATCCCACAGAACTTTGTGGAAGCTGTTACTGGCGTGATATGTCTGCTGATAGCTGTTGCGTGCCTGCATGAACTAGTCATGCCAGAGCTCACTTAACACGGAATATCTTTTTATGGTAAACATCACTCTTCAATTTCTTTCTAAGAAATTCTTAAAGCATCTTAGTTACCTCTAGGTGTTGCAACAATTCTGGAATGCTCATTTCTCCTTGATTCTCTACTTCAGCACAATCAAAACAGTTCTTAGCTTCTAGATTGCTGTTCGTAGTTACTGATTCACGTAGCAAAATGGGGAAGGATGTTCTTTCAATGGTAGGAATTGATTTATTATTTTCATTCATTTTTGGTACTTTCATTTCTGGAGTAACTTCAGAGCAGTTGGGAAGGCAGCAGTCAACTTCACTTTGGCTGTGTGTGAGCTCATGAGATGAAACTGTTTTCTTAAACAGGTCTCTCTGTTCTTTTGTGTTTTGAAAGATACGTGCATCTTCATACTCATTGATCAGTTGTGCATCATCTTGTCTGCATCCACACCAGGCAGTAGAAGAAATAGCTCTCTTTGAAACAAATTCATTTTTATTTAGCGAATCCTGATTTTTCCCACCAGCATTTACTTCATCAACCCTTTCGAAGTGATGCTCTTCCACCTTGGCTGCCTGTTGTTCGAGTGTTAAAGGGTCTTTGTGTTCAGAATTCTCAGGTTTGTTCCTGGTTCCATCAATACTTTCAGTCAAGGACATCTCCGGTATAGTCTCGCACTCAATTAACTGCCACGTGCTCACTGGCTCACCCTTAGAGAAATGACGCAGAAGGACATCGGATATTTTAGAGTGAGTTAGAGGTTCCTTGCCATCTGGTTTCCTGAAACCACCAGCTGGTAATGCCTTTGTCAAGGAAGCTTTACTTCCAAGCATTTCAGGTGCAGTGCCCCTTGATCCCATGGTGTCCGTGTCGGAATGGAAGACACCTTCAGGTTGTAGAAGGCTTTCATAATGAGCTGCTGCTTCCTTGTTATCTTCAGAACAGGATAAGTTTGAAATACCAGAAATGCTTCTGATACAAGTGCAGTCATTCAAATTATCTGAGTTGCTATTGCTTTCACAGGCCGTTCCTACATCTCCATCGTAAGGTAGGTCATCCTGCTCCCCGTCAGTTGTGTCTGTGACACAGCTTAATTGATCTAAATCCAAGCTGCCCATGTGGGCTTCCATTCCAGCCGAGGGTCTGTGCCTGTTTGTGGCCTCCACGTCCCTGCTGTGAGCCATGCGCCTGCCCTCACCTCTCCTGCTTTGGGATAGAGCTCTTGTTAGTGCACGGGTCAAAATCCATAAGGTAGCAGTAAGAATTACTTTATATGCAAATACACTTGAGAATGGGATCTGCTCTCTTACACCTCCGTGAGTGCTGCAGAACCTGACACCGGGGCTGTCATGCTCACCTACACCGGTGTTCGGCCGCATTCATTGCGGGGAGAGGGGTGCCAATGGGGGGGGAGAAGGGGCAGTGCCAGCTGTCTGTTCCTGCTGCATTCGCTCCTGCGCTAATGGAACTTGAAGTGAAACGGGTTGCTGAGAGAACCTCTGGACGCAGGACGTGGTTAACCCCTGCACCGCTCGCCCCCGCCCCGCGTTGTTATTTCTCTCCCTCGGACCGCGCGCTGCACGAGGGCAGCAGCCTGACGCGCCGCCCCGGGGCTGCAGCACGGTTCTTCCACTCCCCCGCACTCAGCATCGGCACGAAGACGCACCCTTCCAGCTCCGTTTCCCAGCGCTGCACCCCGCTGCCCGCCGTCCTGTCCCTGCGGTGCCGGCGCTGCAAGACACCTGCGCACCTGCACGGCCCCGCAGCGTGAGGCGCCCGCCCCAGCGCCGCCCCCGGGGCCGCCCCCGGCGCCCATTGGCCGCTGTGAATGATGCGGCCTTCCGCCGCGGGCGGCCGCCGCGCACGCGCAGCGGCCGCGGAGCCGTTGGCCGCCCCGCCCGGGACGCGNGTTGCGCCTTTTGTTTGAGTCCCGGCGCTCTTCGAGCTGAGGGCGTCAGCAGGAATGTCGTTCTCGCGGCACAGTCCTAATGCAGTCTTTGCTTATGTGTACTTTGTCCCGTCCTAAAGCCGGTCTGTGTGCTGGTGCCGGCTCCGGTGGGGGTTCCCTCAGCCGTGG
>WBMW01002239.1:1404954-1441466 GCA_013396635.1 Penelope pileata
GGCTGTGTGTGTGTGTGGGCGCGGCTGGGTGTGTGCAGCTCTGCGACTGTGTGCGGCAGCAGGGGGTTTTAAAAGACGTCGATAGACATCTTGTCGTTTTCTTCATCTGCTGTCACTCGACTTAAATCCCTGTCTCTCTTTTTCTCCTTTCCCTTTCTTTTTTTCTTTTGCTTTCGGAGGTATTCAGAGACCACAGCTCTCTCATGGAAGCTGGCAGCTCTGGGTGTGCTGAGTAAAGCACTGAACAGACACAGATCTGCTGCTTCTGGTGTATTGTAAAGGGGAACAACGCAGTTTGAAAATGAACGTTGTCTCTAACACGTTGTCAGGGTGGAAGTTTCTCCGTGTTGTGCTGGGACCGTTTCTGCTGTCTGTCCCCAGCCCTCACCTGTCAGCGTGTGACAGCCGCGGGAGGTTCTGGCCCTGCGTTCTGCACAGCCCCGCATGCAGCCTGGTCTGAGCAGCTGGGTGAAGAAATGGGGGCTTTTCCCGAAAGTAAATGCTCTCTGTTAGCAGTCTGAACTATCCAACATCTGTAGGATTCCTGCTTCGCACATTTTCTGGATTCCTCTGTGTTGTTTTTTGTTTTTTTTCTCGCCTTAAAATGGGATCATTGTTACCTTCTGCTTTTCTGCTTTTCTGCTTTTTAGTTTAATAGCAAAGCTGTTTGTACTTCTCACTTCTTGCCGTTCACGTTTCTTGTAGCAGTTGCGCTGTCAGTTTCACTTTCCACAGCTCAGCCATTCACGCCCAGGTCTGGTAACTATGGTCCTGTTTATAGTGGTCTTTAATGTTAAGGTCTTAATGAAATCCTTTTCGCTTTGGGAGTGAGTGCTGACTTGGTGTAAGATTATGGCTATTGCCAGTCCTTTGAATGAAAGAACAGAAAGATACCAAATGAAGAAAAAGCCTCTAACTTTGATTTGGGCGTTTAGTAGGAATTGAGCTGCACAAATGATGGTGTCAAGAAATAGAGTACTATTTCGTCAAAGATCACAATGTTAGGAGTGAAAAATAGGGGAGGAACAGAAGTAGAAACCTGGTGAGAGGTGGTCTGAAACGTGTGCAGTGTTGAGCAGATGATCCATGACAAGTTGCCTCTTAGGACTTGAATCTGACAGTGTTTGAAAAGCATTCTCATTCAGATAATAGACTGTTTTGTGTTATAAACCTTTCATTAATATGAAGGAGACACTTTTGTGCTTCTGAATTATGGGGAAAAAATGTACGTGATCTACCATGAGGCCTCTCCAAATCTTCTTTATTTCCTTGCACTACATTTTTTGTACCCCCGTGCTGCTGTTACTGTGCAGAGCGTTGTTCCTTGCATGCAGCGCTGCAGGCTGCCCCTTAGCCAGCACTCGCTGCTTGTTGCTGGGCAGCGTGCAGGGCTGTGGCCAGCAGTGTTCCTGTGGTGCCGTGTGAGGGGAGCTGGGTGAATCTGGGGGCAAGGGGGGCAAAATGGGGCCCGGTTCGATGTCATCGCACAGACTGAAAAAGTGCACTTGAACAGCTGCTGAATAGATCTGCACCTGCCTCCTGCATGCTAGGGTGAACACACAGAGCAATTGACAACCTGACACCTCGACGACATTTTCTCTGTGTTTCATCTGTGTAAGTGATGTGCCATGGATAAACTGTACCTGTGTCATGTTATGAAACACACAACAGGAGAAGCAGTGTGTATTCTTTGTGCCGTGGCACATGCTCAGCCTCCCGTCAGGTGTAACTCCGTGTCACAGAGCTGCAGGCCTGTCACCAAGAGGAGCGCTGCCCTGTGCTGTCAGGACCTGGGAGCCGAGGGGCACGGGTGATGCACCACATGCTGCTGTCGGCAGTGAATTGCCACTGACCCTTTCAGTTGTGCAGTGCAGGTTCTGTAGCAGCTGTGTTGGCTCCTTGCAGGATAACATCTTGCTGGAGTGGTAATGAGTTCATTATGCTTAATCTCTGAGTGAGCATCACAGTATGAAATAGGAAAATTGATGTACCAGCTCTATTGCTTCACTTACGTGTGCTGTTGTGTTTTATTGTCCGTGGTTCTAAAGGTGTACGTTTTTTTGACTTAGCAAACCTTAAGTTTCATTTTCTCTCTCTGCAAAGTGCCTGTGCAATCACAGTCTGTTTTCTGTCCTGGGATCTCTTCTTGGCAGGTGTCACAGGCCCAGGAGGAGCTGAGCTGAGTGGAGCACTTTACTGAAGAGGTTTGCGATAAACATGCTCCATCAGCTTCAGTACAACATTCTGTGTTGAACTTTTCCCATCTGGAGTTCCTTTGCATCCTCTAGCACGCTCCGTTTACCAGACTGCAGGTACTGGAGTAATGCCTGCGTGCTGGGAGAGGCTCGGCATCCGGTGTGTGCCCTGACAGGCAGGAGGAGTGAGAGGGAAATTGAAGATCAGGTCTCGGTAACACAGCTCTTACTGATTTTGTGGTAATGTGATCTTGTAATTCTTAGTGTAAGTTAAAATCACAAGATGCTGCTTCCTTGCGAATTGTCACTTTGGTCTGTTGTGGCCTTTAAGCACCTGAGACCTGCGAATGTCTCCTGTTGTGGGGTGCGTGGAAGGAGGGCTGCTGGTGGCACAGTGCTTGTTTTCAGTCTGTGGACGATGAGATGTAGAATCTCAGAACTTGTTAATCTAATGAAAAGTAAAAATGATGTCTCTTGATGTATCAAATATGTCAGTTATCAGCTGTTCAGATTTTGCTGTTCTTTAAGGCACAGAGAAGATGTTACTCTAGCATTTTCCATCAAAAATCTTGTTGCATTTAGAATTGGTTCCCAGTTGCATGGTGAGATTTATAATAAGGATATTAATTACATTCTGCTGCAGGCACTTCATGTTCCCTTCCTTTCCTATACAGCCATAGCGTGGGATTGCCTTACTTCAGAATGTAAATGGGTGCTCTGCATAAACTGTCTGCTGAAATGTCCTTATGGTAGAAATGCTTGTGCTTGCTGCTGTTAGCTGCTTGCATGCTAGGCAGCAGTTCTGTACACTGATAGCAAGCTCATTTCTGGCTAAATATGAATTCCCTTAAAAAGAGATATTCTATTCTGAAAGGTCCTGTCAGAGAGATGCTGAGCGGCCCACCGTGGTGTCACGGGGCTGCTTCACACACTCGGGTACCGGCCTGGTACATGTGCGTTGCTGCTTTGTGCTACTCTGCTCAGTGCAAGTGTAGTGCTGGGTTTTGTGTTTGTTTTTGTCAGCACTACATTCTGAGCCTGTAAGTCAGTATGTGGCCTGCATCATTGCCAGGTGCCTCCAGTAGTGCTGTTTACAGGGCTGTGTCGCAGAAGAGCGCCTGACAGGGCGCTGCCTCACTTACTGGCGTTAGTAGTCAGCCTGAGGAGCATGTGCAGTGAGGGCATTTTGGTTGTTTGTCACTTAGGTATTGCGTTGTTCTCCTCAGCTTCTGGCATTTCTTTCTGCTCTGAGTGAATGATCCTGTTGTAAGGAACACGTTTATATTTCGATCTGATAGGTGAGCGCAGATAGGGTGTTCAGTGTGAGCAGAGATTCTGGCCAGAAACAGGAAAGTTCCTTAATAGAAAGGTTTTCTTTTCCCCTGCAGTTGTTGGTGTGATGGAGTGTGCTCTCGCTGCAAAGCATGTACACTGATTTTACCTACGGCTTGGGTGCTTTGTGTGGAAGGAAAAGAAAATAACCCTGAAGAATGTGAGCGAGCTTCTGTCTGACTCACAGTAGGAAGGTGCTCCTGGATTTGGTTATCGTGGTCGTTGGGAATAGTTCTTCTATGATCTGGCAGAAGTAACTTGTGTCATTAAGACTCTGCTTGTTTTTTAGGCTGCTAATTGTGAGTAATATTGAAAATAATGCTAGGCAATGCTTACTTGTTAGAGGAGGTGTTTGCACAACCCTTTAATGATGTAGAGAGAAAACAAGGAGGATGTAGGGAGTTTAACAGGCTTGCTGTGTTGCAGGCCTCTAGCATCAAAGCCCCAAATTCTGCTAAAGGGAAAAAAAACAGCTCCTAATCCACAGAGGGAGTAGAAAATATTTACAGATAATGCCAGAGGGCATGCAGAAACACTCCTAGGCTTCAGTTTGCCTTTAACGTAATGCTGTGCAAGGCAGGGTGTCCAGTCTGGGGTGCCAGAGAGAGCTGTAAGGGAGGGAGGGTGAAGCAGCGCGGGAGGGGGCCCTGAGGAGCCAAGCCTTCCCTGCCTTTGCTTTGAACCCACCACGCAGGAAGGGCAGCTGGGTTTAGGAAACCAAAGAATATAAAAATTAGATCAAGCCTTCTTAGAAACAGGGCAATCAATATCTGCGTGTTGCTGTGTTTGTCATAATGCAGCACTGTGTTAGCAGTTACGTAACAAATGTTGGGCTCTGCTCGGGAGCTGTGTCCCTGCTTTCAGCTGAGGAGGGAGTGAAATCCTCACTTCTTTGTGAGCAGCGTTGGTCTCAAGGATGCACACTGCTTGTTGGGTTGTGCGGTTGGTTTTTAGCACCCCACGAGTTGGAAGGATCTTACTGCTAGGACCTTTTTTAAGCCTATTGAAAAGTAAATGGAGTTGCACAAACTAGTATAATTAATTATTATTTAATCTTGTAAACTAGTTGTGGATTTCTATGCAATATTTTCATTGCTTTTTCCTACAGTTATGTAATATTTTCAGTAAAGCTCTTTTCCAGTCCTGCTCCGAGCTGCCCTGGCTGTGCTGGCACCCCGTTGTCCTGGGGGGGTTTCTGCCCCCGCAGCCGTGCTGATAACAGCACTCATAGGTTGGGTGCCGTGACAAAAAGCCTTTCCATCCTTTGTGGTGAATACAGCGCTGGAAACATTGTGGAGAGAGGTGAAGAATAGAGTCAGATCAGTCAGGAGTTCATGACAGATAATTATAGCATTGGTGACATTTTTCATTTAAGAATTATCCTAATTTTCAAGGGGAGACATGCGTGTCATGGCTCTCATTTTTTTTTCACTCTGATGTACTGTGCTTCTGTCAACTCTATAGAAAGGCTGCTGGTTGTACTGAATTAAATCTCGGTTGTTAACTGGCAAAGAAGATGTTATAACTTGATAGATAATGGAGTCAGGGTTCCAAAGCTCCCTCCAGTAACCCTGTTCTCTCGATTCGCAGAAGGCATGAGCCGTGCATCAGTCGGTTCTGGCAACAGAACGCCGCTCCAGCCTTCTGCTGCCAGTGAGCAGCTTCTGGTTCTCTTTCCAGCAAGGAGCTGATGGTTTCCTACATAAAAATGTCTCTGTCCGTAGGGACTGGGAACAGGGAGGAAGCTTTGCATGCTGCCTCCTGTTAGTGTGCTGGGAGTGAAGTCCCAGGCCCATGAAGGGCGGGTTGGTGGGATTCCTGTTTTGTTGAAAGAGTGTCACGTGTGGCCTAGAGCCGATAGAGTACCCTCCTTCCACCCGCTTCAGGACTGTGATATTGGGTGATGGGACTTGGTTTCACCTCGTCTGATGCTTGTAAGTCAGCGTGGCAGATAGCACAGGGGTGGAGGCATCTGAATCGAGCACAGCAGATAGTGGTGTGCATTTATTTCCAGCTCGCCTGGTGGGTCTGATAGCACAGGCTGGCTCTTGCCCATGCTGCCTGGCGGTCACACACAAGCTCTGCAGAATCTGTTTGTTAGGCACACACCTCAGAGGAGTGCCGGGTGGTTACGAGCCCCCGCTGTCCCGTTGTGCCCTCCAGGCACAGCCTGCCCCTGTCTGACCAGGATGTGCTCAGGCTGTGTGCAGGAGCGCTGCTGAGCCGCCCTGCAACAGGAGCCCTCTGGAGGAAAGGCATTTCAGAGCCGGTGTTGCTCCATGTCACTGACCCTGAATAAACCCACCCATTCACTGTCAGTGAAGGGGCTTCTGCTTGCTGTCTGCAGCTGTCGAACTGCCCTCAAACGCGGTGCAGAGCGCAGAGTGCTGTTAAGCTCTGGCAGCAACCACGCGCTGCGGAGCTCAGTGCTGGCTGTCCCGCTGCCCGCCCGTCTCCTGCTGTGCTGTGGCCTGCAAAGCCAGCTGCTGCCATGCAGGGGTGGAAGGTTCGGGTGGAGGGCAGTGGTTGTTACTGCACAGGTGCTGTTGACTGTGCTATTTTCTATGCAAACACAATGTTACAGTTGAAATAGAATTTATAATTATTGTTTATTTATTACTGTTTAGACTTGTTTGTTAATTTGGGTGAGTTTTTAAAATATCCCTGGACATTGCTGAGGACTACAATAGAGGTTTGTCTGGTTCTGATCGTGGCTCAGTGTTTCCAGTCTTATTTTTGAGTTTGTGTGGTTTTGTATTTTCAAGGTCTGGAGTCAAACTAATCTCTGTATTTCAGTAGCAGGACTGTTACTATATTTTTGTTTCCCAGTCTGTCTTTTTCTCCATATGGTACACAAAGCTTTGCTTTGTTTTTGGATAATCCAGTTCAAGCTGCTTTTCCTGTCTTTTCACTCATTCCGTAGCTGCTCTCTGGAAGGAAATTCAGACTTAGTTCAACACTGGAAAATTTGCCTTAATCCTGGCAGAACAGACCTCTGCAGCTAGTTTTGGTAAGGAGATAGAATGTGTGTGATTGGTCTGCCTCAATTCACGCTTTCCCCATGTCACTTGTGAATCTCTCGGCCAGGGATGACTTCATCTGGCAGACAGTCCTTTCCTACACCCCGTGGAAAATAGCAGATGGGCAGGGGAGGCATGGCTTGGTGGCCTCTGTTAGGCCGGGCAGGAGGAGCCGAGCTGGGCGTGCTCTGGCAGCCAGCCCCCGGTCAGCCGGGCGGCCCTGTGCCTGCAGATATGCGTAGAAATGGTTTGTGATCATCGATGATTGGACAAACTCCAAAAGGAAGCATGGCTTAAGGGTGATGGTGGGACGAGGGGAGGAACCGATGAAGCCGTTGGAATCTTCTGATTTATGGAGATAGTGTCTGCAGGAGGGTTCATTGATCCTACCTCCTTGATTTTTAATCCATTGCTCTGATTTCTGTGCTTAAAGTTTGCTGTACAATAACACCTTGGTGTGGCTGAAGGAACAACGCGAGGTCCTGGTGAGCCCTAGGGGAAGCATGTGCGGCGCGCAGCCCAGGCCCGGTGACTTGGCAGGGTCTGTGGGCACGGTGCGGGCCGGCTCGGTGCCCCGTCAGCCGCCCAAGGGCAGCCGTGTGCCGCACGGCCAGCGGGAGCAGTGGTCCCAGCAGCGGGGCGGTGGCACCCGCCCGAGGTGAGGCAGGGGCAGACGTAGCCCAGCTGCACAGAGCTGTGAGCATCTGAGGGGAGGTGTGTTACTAACAGCAACTGATATGAAACAAATGGAGTCGTTCTGATGTACATATAAACAAAATAGTGTTTTAAGCTTGGCTTTTTATTTAAAAACACACCTTATTGAAACAAATTACTGTTCATAATTACAGTATAAATGTACCAACAAATTACAGCAGTCCTTATTTCATGATCCATGGCAGTTGCCCAAGTGTGCTCATTTCGGTTTGTGTCATACAGTCCCTTCCAGCAGTGTGTCCAGCTACATCAGAGAGCTCCCAGGTCCCTGCAGCGCTGGGCCCGGGGCTGCTGAGCAGCACAGACGGGGACTCCAGCGGCTGCCCGGGGCAGTTCCCTGCCTTCAGCTTTGTGCAAACTTCCACGCAGCAAATACCTGTAACGCCGTCTTCCCAGCGTGTGGGCTACAGTGGCATTTTAAAATGTGTGTGTCACACTTTGTAATTGCAAAAGTATACCCACACCCACCTGTTGGTGCCAAGTAACTGGCGCTGAGCATGGGAGGGCAGAGGAGTTGTTTGGCTGCAAGAGCGTGGGTGGTCTGTTTGAAAGGTGCTGTCCAAGGGGAGGGTGATGAGAAGCACCACTCTGCATACCTGGCACTTGATGAAGCTAATGAGAGCAAGAGGCACTGCCTACCTCGGCAATTAGAAGTAGAGATGGATGTGTTTTCTTCTGGTGGCAGCTTTAACTCTGAGCTCTGCTCTCGTTTTGTGACACCCCTGCAGGCTCTTGATGAAATACGTATTTGTGAATTACACAACAGAATGTTTACTTGCAAAGGAAGGTAATATTAGCGCTGAGCAATGAATATGTCAACTCCTCTACTAAAAATACACTTAGAAGTGGGTGAACTTTTGAGTAGTTTCTTTTTTTGTAAATTGATTTCCCTGCCAGCCTAAACATGTCTCACTTGTAAGCACTGGCTGCTGCAGTCCCTTTGAAGCAGAGTCTGGAGCTCACACGGTGATGCTGCGGAGTTTGGAATGGGAGCTCAGTGTAAAAAACAACAACACAAAACAAAAAATTCCCTTTCCTTCTGTGGGAGGAGGGGAAGGGGCATAGAGCTGAAACCTCTGCTGGCTTCCGTGCTCCCGCTGCTCAAGGTGGGATGAGCTCCGTCTCCAGGCGGGGTTGTGTCGGTCAGACCTGGCTGCTGGTCCCATGTAGAGCCGTTTGGGATTTGTTTCATGTTCTGGCTTTTGTTCTGTAGCTTTCACCCTGTATGCTTTTGCTTGGAACTTCATGAGGCCCAAGGATACTAACACGGATAAATTACTCACATTTTTCAACAGAAGAGAGCGCTGGTTTTTGTTAGACCTTCTTGCTTTCTCGCTTGCCTACAGGAATTGCCTTGTACATGTGGAAGTCTTGGCTCTGCCTTTAAGTTCCTGATTGACACTTCCTGCTTGGTAGGAGTAGTGTTATGCTTTTGCATCAGCTGCAGATGGTTATGAGTTGTTAACTGCACGTTGTGAGACTTCAAGCCAAGCCTCTTGTGTTCCCTTTGCAGAAACACAGCTGAATGGAGCCGAAAGGGCCACAGACGAAAGAACCCAAACACGTTTCTGAGAGCTTGAGATGTGTCTGACAGTGACTTGCTTACCCTAGTAATAAAGAAGAGCATTTCAACAGCAGCTTAGGATACCTTTCCGCCACCTTATTAACGTACTAACTGGAACGGTGCTCTGACAGCTGCCCTCCACAGCAAGGTGCTGGCCCTGCTGCAGAACAGTGGTGTTTCCTCTACTGATAATGCACCTCAATGGAGGAGAGTAATGCTCTGCTAAGCATGCGAGAAGACCACTCCTTCCATGTGCGGTACAGGTAAGGCGATTCATTTTAGCGTGGGTGATTACGTGCTGTTCATGACAGAAGACTGACCGAGCTTGCAATAAATAGTTTGGTGTCTCTGTTACTAGTGGCGTTGAAACTGGAGCTAAAATCACTGCTTTGCTTTCCTTGATTTTTGAAGTATGAAAACTCACTTCTGTTATAGTAGATTGGGTTGGTATCATTACACGACTGGGTAACACTGGAACTGTGTGCAGCTGTGGAACAGTCCCTGAGTGTTTGTGCTTTGCAAGTCCAAGCAGAAATACAACAACAGAATGACACCGAGTGTGATCCCTGTGTGGTAATATGTTCTCTCTTCATTTAGCTTTGGGGCTGCCTCTGTGTGTTGTGGAGCTCTGTCTGCTGATGTTCTCTGTCCCTGTCCCGTTGCTGCTGCTGTCAGTGATCGTATTGGAGGTGCGCTGCCATCTAGAGCGCTGTTTTCCTTACCTATGATAGGTTCCACTGAGCGATTTAAAACTACTTTGATGCTTTGTTCTAAAAAAGTGCTATAGTTGCAAGTCAAGAGGATATGCCCTTTCCTGTCTGAGTGCTTTTATCCTTTTTCTTCTGGAATCCCCTCGGTAGACATGAGATGAAATGTTAGCATGCCAGAGTCCCCCTCACGACTCTCACCAACAGAAGCTCTGTGCAGTGTGCTGCAATTGGATGGCTGTGCTGGGCAGGGTCAGTCCTGCAGCTCCCTCAGTAGGAAGGGACACTGGAACACTGGAGTGATTGTTCTAGAAACAGCTGAAAAGTGTGAGTCGCGTTCCCTCGCCCTCCCCCAGGCAGCCGTGCTCTGGAGGCATTTCCCTCACTAGCTGACAGAAACAGAGCACCACCCTTACTTGTAGGACAGCGATGCTGTGGCTTAAAATTCATTCTGGAGAACACGAAGGTGCTTCCAGTACCCATTCCAGTACAACTTGCTGACAGTGTTAGACGGGTGGTCTCTTCTGTTTCATGGAAGCACAGTGTTGGTGCTGGTTAGCAGTATGCTCAGCAGGAGGAGCTTTTTCATGGCCAATATGGAAAAAAATGGTAAATGCAATTTAATTTACTCTCTTCTCTCTTTATTTTGCTAACATCTTTATGTAGTGACTTTGACAGCAGAAATCCCTACTGTCTGAGCTTGGTACGTCTGCTGTGCTGGCGTTCCTTGGCTGCATCTAGCTGATGGCCCTGGCTGCTCCCTGACAGCTGCGCGAGCTCCCTGCTCCCTGGTGACAGCTGGGGCTCCTCAGGTTACTCTTAGGGAAGTAAATGGGCAAAGACAGCAGCATGGCCAGTTGCCTGGTTTAAATTAACAAGCCCAAAATAACTTTGCAAAACTTGGCAAGCGCAGGCAGAGCAAAATGTCTTACAGCTTTGTTCTGTTTCAGTCCAAGCTTGAATGATGCTGATGAACAATTAAAGTGTATTCACGGTCTTAGCAAACCTTTCTGTAAGAACCATAATCTGATGAACATTTAAAAAACATTGAGAAATAATCCTTTGAAATTTTTTCAAATATTCAACTTTTCTAAGATTTAGAGAAACTGCAAATTAATTCAATATATTGAACTGGAGTTTTATGATGCTTTAATGGCTATAATTTCAAAATGTTTGTTTTGTTTGCAGTTCAAAATTTAATGCAGGAAGAAACAGGTCATAGACTCCTGGGGGAAGGGGGATGTTATTTATCAGGTTTTTATTTCTTTACATACAGGCATTGTCCCAGGCTCGTTTGGCTCTGGCTCTGCTTTCTCTTTCCCTGGGGTTCTGTTGGAAGGAGAGCGGTGGCCCGTGCCTAAGGCAGAGCTTTGCTACGAGGCCGTTCCTTGCTGGGCAGGCTGCTGCTCTCCCCACAACGATCACTGCCCCGCAGTAAGCTAGCAACTGTACAAAGGCTTATGCTGATGGGGGGAAACTATCATTTGTTCTAATGTCATTTAGTGACTTAAATTCTGATGTTAATGAATGTGACTAACAAATATTTCTGACATTTGTAGAGCTCACTTGTCGTGGTGTGCTAAGTTCGTACACCCAAAACATAAACGGTTGTGATAGTTTGCCTAAAGAGTTCCTGTGGACACGTTGGGCGGTTTGGGCTGCTCAACGCGATACGCCTCTGCATTATGCATAGAAACCAAGCATGAGGGCAGGGGCGAGGAACAGGATGCCATCTGTAGCACAGGATTCTGTGGCAGTAGTAATTTTATGCCTCTGAATTAAAGAGAGAGAATAGTTTGGTTTGGTTTGTGTCCCTGTATCCAGCACCGATGTGCATCGCAGCATAGCTGCATGGCGGCCCCCCACCAAATAGCAAAAATGTGCAGAAATCCTCTTAGTGGGAACTGAACAAAGCAAAACCAAATTTGTAGTGTTTAGAGTTGGTAATGATCAGTGTAATCTTGCTTTCTTCTTCTTGCCTTACGTCTTACCAGTTTTCTGTTCTTTATTTTGTGATGTGAACAGATAAAGGATGGGGACTCCAAGGGGGAGAAAAACAGGGAGGCGAGGGTGGAGGCAGATGCTTAGGGTTTATGTTCTTATGAGGGTAAAATTTCGAAAGAGAATGTGAAGGCGGTCACAGAAGACCACAAAACAAAGCAAAGCATAAGGGAGCTGGGAAGATGAAAAGCTCAGAGGCAGAGATAAGGATGAGGTAGTTTTACAAATGAGGAATTATTCAGGAGATGGCAGCCTCTCAGAGAACAGGTTGAGGCAACCGTAAGCAGAACAACACGGAGCATTTCCACAGCAGTATCTGGAAGAGCATTGTCCTCTTAGCAGGAGCAGAATTTCATTAGAGGTACCCAGATGAATGGGCCTTGTTCTGGTCTCTGCGGATTCAATGTATCTTTTGTTTTGCCATGCTGTGCTGAATAAATAAGTAATTCAATTCAGCCCTGGGAACAGAGAAAGTAATTTCATATTCTCCTCGTAACTATTTAATGACTTCCTAAAACATTGATAGCCCGGCCTGGCTGGTCTGGTGACGTGCCGCTGAACCATGGGCAGCGACAGCTCCATCGGCCTCTGAGAGCACGGGGCGATGGGGTTTCGACTGCAGAACGGTTGTGTGCCTCTGCTAATAGCGTGTGGTCTTCGGAGCAGTCTTTTGAGGGCCGTAAAAGGGACCTTTTCTGGGTCCATTGTTGTACCTTATGGATAAGCCTAGAAAACTTTTTGCTCCAAAGTGGTAAAATAACTGAATAATTCCATAGCTTTTATAGATAGAGTACAAGCAACTCTAATAAATTGAAAGCAAATATTTTGTTTTCTCGGCTCTTTTGTTTTTATAGCATATTTAGACTTTCTGGAGGTTTCCTTGAGCATTATTAAATGTTGAGTTCTGTTTTACCCATGCAATTTCTAATTCTCGTTCTCATTTACTGCCTGTAATTCTGGTTGAATTGACACAGCTGATACCCACCAGCACGAGTGTTAGCCTTAGCTTTCTGTATGGGGAAAAAAACCACCAAAACCCAACCGTATCTTTCATTTGTTTGAGTTTTATTAAGTCAGAGCTGCAGAGTCAGGAGATTGTTTCAAGTTCCTTGACAAAGCGGCAGTGCTGCCCTGGCTCGTGGCAGTCTTTGGAATGCCGTGCCATGACCTGAATGCAGAATGCCAGACACGTTCCTGGTCCGTATCCTTGTGCCTTGCTGGGCAGTGCCTGTTCTTCATCGCTTGGCTGGGCGCTGCGTCACAGGCTGCAAATCAGAGCAGGAGCCTGGTCTGGGCTAAATCAAAGCACAGCACTGGAGCCGGTTCTGTAAGTGGTACCGTGCGGTGCAGCTGGTACAGTCCTTGGACTTCTAAGCCATATTCACATCCTACCAAAAGCTCTGTTGCAGTCTCTTCAAGCTCAGACTCGGAGGAAATGCGTGTGATTGTATAATGTTCTCAAGCTCTGCGCTAAGGAGCGCCACGGTTTCCCTCCATCACTTTAATTAGACGTGTCAGCTAACATGAGGTGCCCGGAGAGAACCTCTTGGGATAGGATTAAGATTACCCAATGAAGTGTTTTAAATCTTAAACCTTCAGTTGCTGATGGTGTAACATGCTGTGCTTAATCATTCCTGCCTTTTTCTGTCTTACACTCAACACATGCACGATGGAATAAAAAACAGGCGGTGTGTTCTAGCACCAAGGAGTGCTTCAGCCTCTCTGAGAAGTTTCCAGACCCACAAGTACTGCATGGTATGGATAGCCCGCCTGAGCAGCTGGGCCTGGGGAGAACTTCATGCTTGAGTTACCATTCGCTGTCTGCATCTTTACCAACAACCAAGCACACGAGGTTTTTAATTACAAAAGTTAAACATGTCTGTCATCTCGCTGTGCTTAAGTTGCGGAATGTCCAAGACCAGCAGGTATGGCGCGATATTGTGGCAGCAGCTTATTTTGCTTACTGTTGGGTTCTTCTAGTTCTCTTAGAGTCGGTGGCTTTCTCAATAATTCTTCTCACTTGGACTTCAGGAGAATGGTTTTTTTTCTCATTTAGAAAATTAGATGTAAAAGTTGCAGATATGTTAAATGTTTCCTTGCTGTATGTTGTAGAAGCAGCTGTCCTCTAGTGCTGAGGTTGGAACAGCTGTTGGAATAGCAAACGTTTGTGATTGTTGCTGATACTGATGTGGTGTATGAAGGACAATATGCGTCTGTGCTGAGCTCGAAGATTTGTTCTTACAACCAGGTACATATCAAATGCTAACCTAACACGGATACATTACGTTATGCAATGTGTTCTGTTTTGGGCTGCAAGCCCAAACAGCCAGGACACAGTCCTTCCTGCAGAAAAATGGAAAACAACACAAACGTTGGCATGGTTGATGGCCAACATCTTCTGGCAATATTAGCGCATGCTTTTAAAATGTTAGAGAACGTCTCCTACTAATTTTCTTTTCAAAAATCTTCTAGAAGTAGAATGGTGGCATTTTTGTGAGCTGTTTAAAATGCAGACACACTGAAAAAGCTAGAGCAGTACTGCTGCCAGGAGCTTCGGGATGAGACCCTGGAGCTCTCTTCCTCATCCTCTTCCTCCCTAACTCCCTCGCATCTCAGAACTGGGAAGCAGGAAATGTTCTTCTGTAGTCACTTAATGACATCTTAGCTTTTTACCTTCTGTACACCTGAACTCACAATAGCATGAGTGTGTATGAGTATTTTTTGGCAGCCACTGTTCTCTCACAGAGCTTCTTCTGTGATTCTGTGATTCTTCATTCACTGTTCAAAATGTCATCTGCAGATGAACTGAGATCTGCTTTCCTGCTGGCAGAATTGTGTACCTGTGTGCTCACATAGCTATTTGCTCGTAGTAATCAAAAATACTCCAGTGGCTTCCGGAGTTACGGCGTCTCGTTGGAGTAACAGGAATGCCATGCATTTGCTTAATAAAGTCTGGTTTTTTCTTTACACTCTGAGAATTTTTTAACAGTGGAAATGAAGTGCAAAGCAGTAGTGAACTGCATAGGAAACAACTTGAGGAGAAGCACGGTCTTTGGTACACAGGAATATTTGAACTTTTAACGGGTTTGTTTGTTTGCTTTCAATAATAAATTTTGCAGGTAACTGTGTTAACTACCTAACAGTAAAACTGAATTTTTGTGGGCAGGGAGAGGTGGAAGGGAGAAAGCAATTGCTGTTTGTCTGCTGTAAGTAGCACCACGTCCGTCTGTACCTGTGTTTCACTGATACAGCATTTCATTCCTGGTTGTTCGGCATCCCTAAGCCTGCTGGTAAGAAGCCAGGGCTGTTACACTTGTCAAAACTGGTGTTTGCTAGGAATCACTTGAGTTTTAGGTCATCGTTCTGAAATTATTTGATGGTGAATATTCTGCATTTTGAATCGTACAGGTGCTGTATATGGACAAAGCAATGTTTGGATTTCCTCCTCAAGACATAGAAACAAATACAGTTCAAGCTGTTTGTTCTACTGCTGTGTTTGCTTGTTGATACTGAAATGCCTTGTTGCCCTTCAGCCTTAGCTGCTGCAGTATGAGAGTACCGAGCTCGTTTCTTGCACTGTGGTGCTGACTTCTGTCCTCAGTGGAGACCCTCTGAGTAAGATGCACCTCCTCAGAACACAGGTTAGCGGACAAAGTACTGCGCACAGAGTGACAGTGTTCTCTTTCTTATATGGTGCAGGATGGAGGCTTCCTGCCTAGAGCTGGCTTTGGAAGGTGAGCGCCTGTGTAAAGCCGGAGACTGCCGAGCCGGCGTGTCTTTCTTTGAAGCAGCTGTTCAGGTTGGAACTGAAGATTTGAAAACACTCAGTGCTATTTACAGCCAGCTAGGCAATGCCTATTTCTACTTGCATGAATATGCAAAGGCCTTGGAATACCATCACCATGATTTAACTCTTGCAAGGTAATCTTGTGTCTTTAACCGTGTTCTCCCTTTCGTCTGACTGTTGTAGAGGCGAGCAGCTGGCTGCTCATGTGCCTGCCCAGCCCTGCTGCTAATGCTGGATGATGCAGGAGAGGGCCAGGGGGCCCGGAAGGTAACTTGATTGCCCTTTAGCCTGGGAGCTAATGCCCAGTCTAGCACCATAATCCTGGTACTAACTGAGGGCTCCCCGGGTTTGTGGGTAATTAAGAAGCTCCTTTAAATCCACCCTTTCTTTACCCTTCCCTGTTTCTAAAACTCATTCTTTCAGGCTCTCTTGTTTACTAGACAGAACTCCTTCATGTTTCTATGTGTAAAACTTACATGATACAGTGACATCTAATACAACTATGAATTTCATATACTGTTTATGATCTCATTTTTAATTACTTAGTATAGATTCAATACAAGGCGCAAGCACCTAATGTAGGACTTAACCACGACATAAGCAAAAATCTGTTCTTCCCACTCCCTTCAGCTGCTGAAGTGCTGTAACCACAGGGGTACATTCACTGAGCACCTTGTGGGAGCCTCTTGTCTTGTGTCGCTCCCCAGGGATCAGGGTCTGAGGGGTTCCGTGGTGATTGTTTGCTTTCATCTCATTCAGAATCTAGACATGGGGTATTTCTTCTGAGCTTTCTGGGAGACCAGAAGGTCTATACAGGAAAAGAACGACAGTCAAGAAAAATTCAGAAACAGTTAAAACTCTAATCCTGGAACTGTCTTTCTACATGATCATTAAGAAACAAAAATATATGTTCCTGTAACCATGGACTGAACCATATTTGTGTGAATGCATCTTAGATATAAAATGAACAGAATATATGCACTTATCTTCTTCTTTCCGTAAGTTCTTCTAACTGTCTACCTCACACTGCTCATCTGCTTGGTTTCAAACTACACCGCTTACTGGGTGCTTCATTTCTGCATTTTTAGGACAATTGGAGATCTTCTGGGAGAGGCTAAAGCTAGTGGGAATCTGGGCAACACCTTAAAGGTACTTGGAAACTTTGAGGAAGCCATTGTTTGTTGTCAGAGACATCTGGATATTTCCAGAGAGCTTAATGATAAGGTGAGCATTGCGTAGGAGTCCAGAAATGAACTCCTAATCCACACCAGTGAACCCCGTTGTTTTGGTAATGAGTGCAGCACCTTTCAGAGGAAATTAAATACTGACTGTTCAAATATTTCCTGTAGACAATAAGAATCTGTCGGTTTTAAGGTGGCTGTTTGCACCTAGAATACTACAGGATCCAGATCCTTAAATATTACTTTTTTTTTTTTTTTAATTTATTCTTACTTCAATAATTATTATGTATCTTACACCTCAAAAGGGAATAACACGCAGTACAATTTGGTTGAGGAATGTGAGTGGGTGTGAGTCACGTGGGTGGGCAACGAGAGCACGGTCAGGATGGGCAGAGCATCTGCTGGCAAGCAGCTAACAAACGTCCTCCTTCTGTGGGTGCAGTGACTGTTGTTGTGACACAGGACTTGGAAGCGTGAAGTTGCAGTGTGCCCTTCACTGTTCTAGGTTGGAGAAGCTCGAGCGCTGTATAATCTGGGAAACGTTTATCACTCTAAAGGGAAAAATGTCGCTTCTGCTGGGACTCATGATCCAGGGGAGCTTCCAGAGGATGTGAAAAATGCTTTACAAAAAGCTGCAAATTATTATGAGTAAGTAGTAGCTTTAAATATTGGTGATTGAGAGGATACGATCACCTGGCTCCCTAAAATAGTGGGAGATTTGTGGAGTCATGAACTATACACTTGTGAATTTTTTCCTTTTAAACTGGAGAGTGCATTATTTTTTGTTTAGCTCTCATTTTTAGCGTGTTCCTAGGTAAGTCCTTCCCTTATGTTAGAATTCAGCATTCCTCTTAGAACAAGGCTGAGACAGCAGCAGGATGATGGCGTACTCGTGTACAATACAGCTGCGTTCCTAGAAACAGGCATGCCAGCAAACAGAAACGCAGTTGAGTTCCAGACCTCACTGAAAACATTCCCCAGTCAGTGGAAGAACTGGAGCTGCATAAAGGCCATTAAAATAGGCCAAAGCTGCATACTTTCTCCTTTCTAGTAAGGGGAAGATGTGTTTGTTAAAACGACTATGAGAAAAAATAAAAGCCAAAAAGCCATTGCTCTTTCTCTTCTCCTCACTTCCTCACAACAGGGAAAACCTGACCATTGTAACAGAGCTGGGTGACAGAGCAGCGCAAGGACGTGCCTTTGGGAATCTGGGAAACACACACTACCTTCTGGGCAACTTCAGGAGTGCAGTTCTAGCCCATGAGCAGGTACAGCAGTGTGAGGTCCCCAGCTGCTCCAGCCCTTCTATACGTGTGTCCTGGTCTGTGTTATCACAAGGTTTTTAATGCAAGCTTTAGATCTTAAGGGCATAGCCTCGGGTCCGGCTGTTCTTTTCAAGCACTGTTGGGTTGGGAAATCTCTGGGCATGTGATTCTGTATGGAAATGTACGTTGTGAAGTATAAAACTGAGCGATTAATGCCATTATTTCACGTTTTTAAGCGCCTCCTAATTGCAAAAGAATTTGGTGATAGATCAGCAGAAAGAAGAGCATACAGCAATCTTGGAAATGCCTACATATTCTTGGGTGAATTCGAAACAGCTTCTGAATACTACAAGTTAGTTGACTCCTTATATTTCTAATTTATGCCTCTGACTGTACAGTTCATTTCTGTTGTGCCTGGTTCTTTACTTCACTGTAGGATAACCCTCTCCAAAATATCCTTAGAAAGAAGCTGCATTTGTTTAGCAAAAAAACACCCAGTGTTTTCTGCTACTTGTTTAACTATTCAGGTTTTCTAAGACAATCTGTACCTTAATTTTTTTGTTATTTTTAAGTCGAATCTTAGCACTGTAGACATCTTTCTGTTAAGACACATTTAATCACCTTTATTCTAGAGCCAGGCATGACTGTCTTAGCTCTGAGCGGGTTCTGCTATGATCAGAATTTAGGTGACTGGTCTTCAGCTGCACAAGCAGACAGTGTGTTGAGGCGAGCAACCCTTTCTTTCAGGAGGACGCTGCAGCTGGCCCGGCAGCTGAAGGACAGAGCTGTGGAAGCACAGGCCTGCTACAGCCTTGGGAACACGTACACTTTGCTTCAGGACTATGAAAAAGCGATTGATTATCATTTGAAACACCTTGTGATTGCTCAGGAGTTAAACGACAAGTAAGCCCTGAAAGATTGTTTAATGACACTTACAGCACAGCCTGCTGCCTGTAACCGTACTGACGTTCTGTGTGTGGCACCCGAATGTGAATGCCCTGCAACGCTGAGTTTGTTTTCAAATGGGGAGAAATTGCTCCTGAAAGTACTGCAGCTAGTGGATCTGAGATGAGACGGTAACTGAGGAGTGACTGTCTCTAGGTCTCCTTGTGTCGGTATCATCATAAATTAAGGGAAAGCAAGCAGATATTTTCCATGATTTGATCACAGTAGTTTTGCATATCCTCACAATACATCTCCTGCTTTTCCACAAATGAAGAAAATAGGAAGGGGTGGTGAAGGGAGAATCATCCAGTAGTAAATAATGCTTATTCTAAAATCATTTCTAAAGCTTTTTTTTGGTACAATTTTTTTTTTTTTTTTATAACTTTTAAATGCACTCAGTAAGCAGAGTACATGAAGAATAGTAAGCTGTGCAGTGCAGGGAAAAGAAAGGAGGTTATATAATGCTCCATGCTTGCAAAACTGAAAGGAGTGACTTAAATGTTTGCTGCAACTTTTTAAATGAAGTTTTGATGAGGTTTGCTCGTAGTTATGCTTGTGTCAGATCGCAGGCCTGTATGTATGGTGTTGGAATCGTTTCTGAAGGTAGCTGTAATTCTCCTTGGCACGGTAATCAAAGTCTGGTAACATCAGGGAAACCTGACCCCTAGTGCTCAGAGTATGGGAACGGTATCCTTGAATATGGGTTCATCTTTTGCAGAATTGGAGAAGGAAGAGCCTGCTGGAGTTTAGGGAATGCATACACTGCTCTGGGAAACCATGACCAGGCCATGCACTTTGCTGAGAGGCACCTGGAGATCTCCAGAGAGGTATTATGTTTCACTCGTGTATGTTGGCTGCCTGGTTCTTGCTCTCACTGAACACAGCGATTTTGCAGAGGTGTCTGTGCACGTGATTTAGAATGAGTTCTGAGATAACTGGTGCTGAATTATTTCAGCCCTATCTCACTGCGGTTGCCTCCTCAGTTCTAGTGCCACCTCCGATCACGTCAGCATGGAATCCAAGGTAACAGCCCGGCAGAGGTTATGTCAGGCTTTGCTTTGCACTTTTTTCATAAGATGGCTCTAACGCTTTTCAAACAAGGAAAACCTTTTCAAGCCTTTTCTCTCTCAAGTCTGGGGGACAGTTTCCCTTGTATTCACATATGTATACATTTTTGTTACAGTAACACAACTGCATCTTTTATTTGGTTGCAGGTAGGAGATAGAAGTGGGGAACTCACTGCTAGACTTAATCTCTCAGATCTTCAAATGGTTCTTGGATTAAGCTACAGCACAAACACCTCCATGATGTCAGAAAGCCACGCAGCAGACAACAGCCTGAATGGTAGGTGCTTTTCTCTGAATACTTTCTAACACCAAACAGCAACAAAGAATCTATTATCGGCATTATTTTCTGACTATTGGTACTTGAGCATCTTGTTTTTTCCCCACTGGCAAAAAAAAAAAATAATTGTATTTTGCAGTGCTGACCCCTTCAGCTCCTCCCTTTTTGGAGGATTTACGCGTTATGAACCACAGGTTACAGCCCAGTTTATTCACATAATGTAGCATTTTAAGTTTCTAATTAAGTCTTTTTTTTTCTTTTTTAATTTGGCAAATGTCTGTTTGCTGCCACATTGTCCTTCCTTTTTTCCTCCCTCCCATCTTAAGAACAGAAGGGGTTACAGTTCAAGCTGCTTCATTTGATGTTCCTCTGAACATCCACGGTCCTCCCGTGTCCCATGAAAGCAAGTTACATACCTCAGACCTGAGTGGTTTCCAAGGCTGCTTGTACAGTGATTATTTCCTCTGCTGAGTTTTGAAACTCAGAATTGCTTTTCCTGGGCATTTGATACAGGCACAGCTTTGAAGGTGACACCATAAACCTTAATGGCAAAAAAATGAACTTTTTTCTTTCTTGAAGGTACCAGACCAAGAGTGGGACGCCGTCACAGTATGGAGAACATGGAACTTATGAAATTAACACCAGAAAAGGTTGGTACTTTTTTTTTTTGTTCCGCTGGTGAGACTGCAACAAAATCTAAAGGTATCTATAAGAGATTAATGTTAAAAATTACAAATATAGTGTGCAAAGGAATTCCTATCATCTCTTTTTTAAAAGTGGTTTGAGGTTGATGCAGAATAGAACTCCAAAACTCAGCTCTTCTGAACACATTTTCTTTGGCTGCAGTCTTAGTTATAGGCACTTAGAACACAGAGTTTCATTTGAGGATTTCAGCCACCCTGTAAGCCGTTAGGAATTTCCACATCCGTTCTGACCAAGGACACTATTTCAGAAGGGCTCAAACTGAGTCCGTTAGGTAAAGATACTTCCTCCCAGGCTCAGAGAAACCTCTTAGAGCTGAGTTCCTGATTACAGTCCGCACGTCAGTCTGCAAGGAGAAGTCCCCTTTGAATTAATATCTGCCTTTAAAAGATGAGCTGGCAGCTCTACATAAGTGACTCCAGAGGTAAACTAAAACTGCTATTTTTCCCTACATATTGGGGTATCTGATTCCCATCCCTGAAGTGATCCAAAGCCTGCCATCATCTTCATCAAATAATAGGAAATTAAATCTCAAAGCTTACAGTGTGACAGCTGGTACAGCTGCAGCAGCACTGCTGCTTAAAGAGCCTCTTTGGATACTGATTCATAAAGATCCTGGCTTTTATTCCAGATGGATTTCTCTGCAGGGAACCTTTAAGCTTTTGCTTAGTAACAGCTGCAGTTTCTTACTCTCTGAACATTTATCTGTGGTATCTTGTAAAATACATGGCCTGTGACAGTCTGTGCCCTAGATCTACTAAAATGTTTCATGTGGATTTTCCTAGTGAAGTATTAACCTAGTATTGTGGCCGAGGTCTTATAAAGGGCTTTTTGCAATGTACTCCTTCAGTAGGTTCTGAAAACGCCTTCCCTGAGTGTCTGTGATGTGCAGAGCAAGGTATGACAGTAGCGTTGCGGTTTGAGTGCTCAGGATACCGACCTCTTGGAGTTGGAATGCGGGCTGATCTCGAAGCCCTCAGAAGCCATTCTATGTGGGTAGGCAGTGTAGCTGCGAGATTGGATTGTGTTCTCAGGTCCTGATGTAGAGTCAAGAAATTTTATTTTTCAGTTATAGAAGCTTGTGAATTGTAGATCAAGTAATCACATTTATGAGCAACTTATTTTAGAAGAAAATGTAGGGGAAATCTGGCAGGCTGATCCGGCTATCCGTTCTGTTCTTTAGTGAAATGAGACAGTCCTGCTCGCTCCTGTGCTGGCACGTTTCCCACTCTCCCTATGGCTCCTGCACAGCTGTCAGCAAGGAAAATTTCGGCATGTTGGTTACATACAGCACAACCACATTTAATCAAATCAGGTGTCACAGTATGGTTCAGTTGTAAGACTGATGAGTAACAGGTCAGGTAATTAACAGAACCCAAACCAAAGTTTTTGCGTCCTAGTGGTTGATTGGATAAAATAAATGCTGTAAAGCTGCTTCATTTTGGGGAGGAAAACAAGAAACAAATAAGAGGTAATAGCATATGTGATGACAATGACAATTCAAGACTTTTTTTCTTTTAGGTTCAGAACTGGAACAGTGAGATTCTTGTTAAACAGAAACCACTCATTGCCAAACCTTCAGCAAAACTGCATTTTGTAAACCGACTAAAAGGCAAGAAGTACAAAAACGGCACCGCTTCCAAAGTGTTGCAGGATGCCAGTAATTCTATTGACCACCGCCTTCCCAGCTCTCAGAGGGTAGGTCTGGAGAGCAGCAGAACCTTTCCAAATCTTGATTGGACCAAATCTATGGAAAACATGTTCCTACAGATGTCATTTTCAGCTTTACTTGTATACTTGAGTTAAACACTGTTTCTCTCTAAGTTGATTTTGAATCTGCCATTGTCCTTCTGTCTCCTGGGTGGTGACAGCTTTAAGCTTTTCCCACTGTTGGAACATTTTTTCCTAGCGGATTTTCTAAAATTACATGTCAGCTTGCATGTACTTTAGTTCTAGAGTCTCTCCCAGACTCTGCTTCTCATAACTTAAAAAATGTAGCTTTTCTGATTCAGACAGCAGAAGACAAATTTAACGCGTGTTTTTAGGTTACTGCACTCTTCACAGAAGTCAGTTAAAAATAAAAAACCTGAGTCACTTGATCTCGGTCAGAGAAGAGTGCTTTTGAAAACAGAGCTGAGGAGCAAACAGAAACTTCATGGCTGTTCTTTTTGTTTTCTCTTTCATTTGGGTTGATGGCTGAGGAGCAATAATCCCACTTGTACTGATTAGAGCACCCCTTCTTTCTGAGAACCAAAGGCTTCTACTGGATTTTACCTTCCAGAACTGCACGCCATATTGTTAGTGTTTCTTCTTAGGATAAATCTGTCTATAGGAATGGATGACTAAAAAAAAAAATCAGTTTAATGGATTTCAGATAAGCAAATATAAAAAACATTACTGGAATCAAACTGCCATGCAGTTGTCCTAGTTCTAGGTACTTCTGAGTTCCAAGTACCTTTAACTTTTCTCTTCTCTTCAGAGAAACAGTCGAGAGACAATGGCAGACGAAGGGTTCTTTGATCTGCTGAGCCGATTCCAGAGTAACAGGATGGATGATCAGAGATGCCACTTCCAGGAGAAGAACAGACTCTCAGCTGCTTCAGTAGCAACATCCTCTACTCCACCTAAAACAATAAGAAAATGTAATTTTTAAAATAAGATCTGTAGCTGACTTTAGTTCCTGTCAAATGCTATTTTGAAAATGTATTTGAGTGGACAGGAGGTTCTAAGCTCATCTTTCTTCTCTCTCCCCAGCCTTTTCTGCTTCCGTAGTCTCACCCCACACCGATGAATTTCTGGACTTACTCGCGAGCTCACAGAGCCGCCGCCTCGACGACCAGCGCGCCAGCTTTAGCAATCTGCCTGGCCTTCGTCTGAACCCCCGCACCGGCCCCTCCGTGCTGGGCCACTTAATGGCAAGTAACACCAGAGAGCTCGATGAGGACTTCTTCGATATACTGATAAAATGCCAGGTAAGGCTGTGACCCTTCTGGGGCGTGGTGTGCGTCCTGCTATTCAGTGTCCTCAAGAACGCCCCCGTGCTTAGGGTGTGTGTTAAGGTACAAACTGATTTTGGTAGGTAAGGACAAAGTTTTAAAAAAAAAAAACAACATAGAGTGTTTTATTTTCATTTATATATGTGCTATATAAAACATATATATGTGTTACATAAAACATATAGATAGTGTCTATGGTTTCCCCCCCGTTACAATTTTGGTATTGCTACCACATTAACCTGCAAAGGTAACCAATGATGAGCTTAATGATGAACATGACAGAAATCACATGAACGCGTCAATGCCTTTAAGCAGTGTTTTGATGTGGCTTTGTTAGGTGTCCACCTGCTATACCAGGATTTCTAACTCAGCAAATGAAAATTCAGTATCAAAGTTTTGGTGGCAGTTAGTGATTATCATTAAAATTATGGTAACTTTAAATAATGCTTCATGGTATACACAAGGGATGTGTCTGCCAACCACAGCGCAGTATACAGACCAGCTAGACCAAAGAGAACTTAATTAAAAAGACTTGCTAGCTTACCTGATGGATTGTTAGGGATCTCAAAATACAAAATTTAGATACTGAGCACTCCGTAAATAATTTAGGTGTGTTAGCTTGGGTGGAAAGTAACTAGAATGACAGCATTCATCAACCTGATCAAATCCCAGCTTCTGTTTTAGAAACTTGTCTATTTACTTTTTTTGGAGTCAAGCACAGAATCTAGACATTAATAAGATGAGATTTCTTATACACAGTCACATAAGGAGACAAAAATGTAACACAACTGACAATGCTTATGGAGAAGGGAATGGCAAACTTCAGCCCTGTCCCCCAGCACTGATGTAACTGCTTTCCACAGAAGCACAGGAGGGGAGCTCGCTTCCTTCGAGACCTGTGTCTCAAAGGTGGCTCTGCTGAAGGCCACGGCGAGACAGCCTGAGCCTTGTGACGTCTGACCCGGAGCTGGCTGCCGTGTGAAGGCAGCACAAAACAGCTCCCATACCCTATGCAAACAGCTCTGCAACATCACGAGTAAAATGTAGCAGTCTGCTGAGCCTGGAGGAAAGCTCTCTCTAAATATTGGTTTTCCAAATCAGACAGCAGAGCAGCTATTTGTACTCCCTGCCCATTGTGAGAGGAAGGAAGACAGATGTAAAAATAATAATAATAAAAAAAAACACAAAAAACCCAACCTACTTTTGTAATGGAAGAGCAAAGCAAAGGTTAACAATCCTAATCTGAAGAAAGAAAATGCTGCTATGGCAGAGCACAACCCAGTTTTCTGTCCAGTGAGACCAGAACTACTAGAACTACTGCTAAGAGTCTTCTGGCAAAGGACACTTAGAGCTCGTTCTGCAGAAAGTACAAGAACGTTCAGGCACAGGGGGACGTGTGGTTTTGAGGCACTGTTTTAGCTACTCTTGCACTTTTAACTTACTAATTTTGTTTGAGAACTGCTAAGGCTAAAACTTGAAACAAAGCTTACAAACTAAATCCTTGTAATAGTTTTTAATCTGAGAAGAAAAGCTTTTAGTCATGTTTCAGTTTGCTTATTTCAGTATTTTATACCTGTAAATGTGCAGCCTTATTGCTTGCTCTGCCTACAGGGCTCCAGACTGGATGATCAGAGATGTGCTCCTCCACCGTCTGCAAAAGGGCCGACCGTGCCAGATGAGGACTTTTTCAGCCTCATTTTACGAGCACAAGCGAAGAGGATGGACGAACAAAGAGTCCACTTACCCTCTGCTATACAAGGACCAAGCTCTAGCTGAGGAGTGTACGGTAGTATCTTAGGTTTCATTTTTGTTTGCTGGGAAAACATACGTGTCTTTTTACAACAGACTGCAGTTAGTAGCTTTGTCTCCCTTGTAATCACTTGTATAATAGCAGCATCGCACCTGTGACCTGTAGTTGGAGTTGTCTCTGCTCTTCATAGTTGGCAGCTACTTTCAGTTGTGTCTGAGATCCAGATTACTGCATCTCCCTCTGAACTGCCTCCAGTTTAGGAACATTAACAGCAATTTTCTTTCTCCCTCAAGGTATTCTCCTTGCTGGTGTGTGGGCTCTAACACACCTAGCCTATGACCTAGGTTTGTACACTATTTTTAAAGAAAACTTGATTTTTTTTTCTGATTTGTACCTCCCTGGAAAAAAGTCCTGTTTTCTTTTATACTTTTTTTTTTTAAAATAAAAGTAATTGAGAAATAGCTTCAGTACTTTGTCTGTCTTTGCTGCTTCCAAACAAAAATATACTTTTAAAAACATACTGGGTTTATTTTGTTAATATTATGTTAACATAAGTATAAAACTGCACTGAGCAATGCAGAGAACAATCGGAAGAAGTTTTTGAAGATATGTTTGTATCTTAACTAACAGCAGTCAATGCAGTGCTGTCAACTGTGGTACATCTGCAGCACCACAAGCGCTCCATGCAGCAGGAGTCTCACGGCGGGTAAGTACTGGGCAGGGACTCCCATGAACAGGAGCTAATGCCTGCAGTACGTGACTTTAAAATATTACAGACAAGAAAAGTGTGGATGCTGCTTACTGCTGGACCTTAACTACTATTCCTGAAAAGAAGATGTGCTATGCTGGGCTGTTTCTTGGGAGAAACAGCCGTAACCTGCAGCGTTCACCCTGGACACTTGTATTGCTGTCCTTCTTGAGAAGCCCGGGGTCTGTATGCTAAGTGGAGGTACCTCAAGTTAGAAGTCACTGATTTTAATGCTTAAGGTGGCAAACTGTTTACTTGAGCTATTCATAAAGGAAGTTTTCTCCATTTTTAATTGAAGTGTTATAGCCCTAGAGGAGAATCCAATGTTAATTGTAGCTTCAGAGTAAAGCAGCAGTGTAAGAACCGTTACACAGACAGGCTCCATGCAATAATTCAAACTATTCTACAGTTACTGCAGGTTTCACAAACATTCTCTTGTAGCTTTTTTAGCACTGAAAATTGACTCCTCCTGAAACAAAAACTTCTTTTAAGGAAAAGTGCCAGAATGTTTTTCCAAAACCAGGTGGACCATCACGTCACTGAGGTGATCTTTGGTACTTTTAGTTTAGTGCTTCCTATTCCCTGATCAACTTTGAATGTCCCTAAACCAAACCACTACAGCATGGGCATCTCACACCTCTGCACATGATTAACTTAAAAGAACTTCATCAAGATGTCCTAGAACTGAGCTGTCAAGTAGCATTGCTCCTTTCTGGAAAGTTCAGACGATCCATACAAAAGCAGTACCATCCTGAAACATCTATTACAGCTGCAGTTATTTAGAGGTGAGTTATATGAATATCAGCAACCAGAGATGAGTGCTCATCTACTTACTGACCTCTCCTCTGCATTTGAGAACTAGAGCAGAGCTAGCAAGTGCGTGACAATGACAGGTGAGACAAAACTTACCTTAGAGCTTGGGGATTCCTCAGTCTCCTTCCTGTGAGTCGTGTGTACTGCTCTTCTTCTCTTCAGGTGGTTCCACTGTAGAACGTTTTCCTTCTAGGTTTTTATGAGGATCACAGTTTTTTCCAGTCTCTTGCTCTTCTTTGCCCGGCTGCTGTTTCTGCTGCTCCGGTGCCTGTTCTCCGGCAAGGCTTGCAGCTGTGATAGTTTCTAGTCTACAAACTTGAGACTCAGTGTGCAACCTCTTCTGTAAAAATTAACAATAAGCTGTTAATCCAGCAACCTCGGCTGATGGTATCCGTTGCATCAAGCGCCTCTCAGCGCCAGGGGCAGAACTAGGCAGGATTACCTAACTTTAAAGTATGTTCTATATCTTTTTTTCTGCCCCCATGTGAGAACAACACATGGAAATAAGCACAATCTAGAGGATAAATGTTTTTAATTTTCTGTAATTCACAGAAAAGTTTTTTTTTCCCCCCTAACTTCTTTAAGTAATCTGTATTCCCCGGCTGACATAAATACTGATCTCTCAAAACACAGGTTAAGCCTTTGCTATGAAATGAGTGTTTTGATTCAGGAGCCTCCTGCCACAGTTAATCACTGCACAGTATCTTTCCAGAACAAAACATGCCTGATAATCAATCCCAAGTTCTTCTATGGGGGAACAGGTACCTCTTCCCCCCAAGATCTGGGTTAAGCTTGGTTAAGCATGTTCAGGCAGATGACACTGAAATCTACAAATCCTAATCCCAGCTCAAGGAGCTCCAAGACTAACATACACCGGGTTCTGGTTTTTGAGACTCTTCTACTTGCGTATCTGGCTCGCCGCTTGCATGCAACATGTCAGGACTGCTGCTGCCATTTCCAGGTCTCATGGGAGCATCTCCTCTGTCGTAAGGGCCTCTATAAACGGGAGGAGTCTTCTGTGAATAGTAGCCAAGGGGTTTATTCCCATCACATTGCCCGAAGTCTATTTTCTCCTGCTGACTGTCAGATGGAGGAAGCCTTTTCTTCTGAGAAGATGTTAAATATCTTAACACAGACACTGATGATCCTGCACCGTAGCAGAAAGCCTGAGAGAGACAAAACATAACTCTGAATATTTGCAGCCTATGCTTTTCACACAGAATTCAAAGCCACAAAACTGAAAAGCACTGAAAGGAAAGTTCAGACGATCAAATGAATACAATAAAATTCCAACTTTCTGCACGCTGCAGGAGCTGCCACGTCATAATTCATCTTTGGTGCTACAATAAAGGTATTGAAGGGTCTCACTCAGTGCTTCTGTGTACAAAGTGCCAATTACACCCATCGCTGTGCAGTGACTCTTAAGGAAGTACAGGGAACTGAGCTGAACTGTCCCACAGCCTGGGATTTTAAGCAGTTTAATGCTGCTCGTCCCAACCTGAGCAGTGGGAAAGAGATGCTGTTTAAATACAAACTTACCTATTGTAATAGCTAAACCAACTGCACCTACAAAGATTTTGCCACCTGTGCTACGGCATCTGTTCAGCAGTACAAATAAGAAACAAGTAACAATACTTAAGTTTAATATATTAAAATAAATCTGAGCTTTTAAATACAATAAATGCATACAAACCAGAACACCCAGAGCCATCATGATTAGCACTGGAAGCTGCAGAATCAGTGGTATCTCCTTCATAAGCGCTTTGATGAATTCACCAATACCTTGTCCTACGTGCTTCAAAGGCTCAGTTACAAAGGTGGTGAAAGTGATAGCCAAGGCCTGGAGAAATACAAAAGGAGACCCGGTGTTGGCGCTGGCTGCAAACCAGCACAGAGTCTCTTTGGCCCAGCTGATGATACCTTTGTGGGCGGAACCAGCAGAACGGGGTTTACTAGCAGAGTTTCATAGTACTTCTGACATGGGTCGTCCTGCAATGTCCACTGACTTCTGAGCCATTCTGGAATCAAAGCAGAGACATTTTTACTACTTTTTAAAACCTACTTTATAACCCAGCAGTAATACAGGAGGTAGCACTTCTCCAAGTACAGATGGAAGAGAAATCTTCTAGATACCATTCCAAGCTGAGATTTAATTTTAACAACCTGAGATTAGTTTGGCAGGGTAGTTTATCCAGTCAGAGGAGAGGGAAGGCAGGACAGATAGAGAAGGAGCTAAGCTTTTCTCATGCTTAGTCAAAGTTCTCTTTATTAGATGAACTTAGTCCCTAGGAGCCACAGAAGAAAAATAAGCACAGGTAAACACATTATCTGGCACATTTTGTCCACAGCCACTGAAACAGAACTAAGTTTGAGGGTTACTACTTATCTGCCAGGCTGCAGGTGTGCTTAAGAAAGAATGTATATGCTAGATTTCAAAAGAATATTTTAGTTCTAAGCAGAAAGACTGTCTCCTTAAGAGAACTCAAAGCTGGAAGTAATTTATGACACCAGGGTTTCTGTAGTTTGATGTCAGTGCAGCCATTACATAAACCACTGCAATTTCACACAAACAGCAATCACAGCCACTGAATTTCAAAGGAAAGACCACGACAGGCATCACTAGTCTGCCTGCTGTAGTGCTGAATAATAAATACTGGCTAACAAAAAAAATTCAGCCATCTCTGTAAAACAGCAAAAGCAGATTAAAGAGGTGCACAATGCTTTTCTGAACTTCATGGTATTCACATGACTGACTGATGGAAAACAACTTCTAATTCTGCCGTCCCACCTTCAGTAACCTGCACTGCGTGCTGCTGGGGCAGGGAGCTGCTGAAACACCCATGGGCCAAGTTGGAAGGGAAAAGAAGCAACTCCAGCACATGCTCTATGCCATTTTTGTGATCTACGTTACACACTCTACATTGTTTTTGTGATCAGCTCTCCTTCAAAGGCTCAGAGAAGAAAGTCTTGGAAAGACATGGAAAAATGGTAAAAGGCACATAATTGTGTATTGCTCAAGAACATTCAGCTTACTTAGAATTCATGAAGAAATTAGAACATTTTGGACACGATTACTGAATATTTTGTAGTCTTAAAAACTACTACAAAACAATGGAACACATATTTACCAATAAGGCTCTCCCTCCAGTCCAACTTCTCAGCACAGACGTTATCAAACTGCCCCATTTTGGCAATTTCTGCTTGATGCTGCGCAAAGGCCAACTGCAGGAGAATCAGAAACATTTGTGAAAAATAAAGACACAGCTGCCATCACCTGTAAAACCTTTTCATATTCATCGCACATCCAAAAAAGCAACATTCTACCAACCAAACACAGTTTGAAGTTGCTCTGCAGGGACAGAAATAGTTTTCAAAAGGCAGTGACTGCTTCAGACAGAGAAATTCCTGCCACCAGCAGCACAGCCCCTGGGACAGCTCTTGGCCAGAGCAGACACTGGGCCAGGAGCTGCCCCACTGCTGCCCAGGGGTGGGACTCCAGCCCACCCCCACAGCACCCCGCTGCACAGCGCAGGGGGTGGGGCACGGGACGCCCACAGCTGAGCCAGGTGAGCACTTCTGGCCGCTGTGTGGGAATTGCCTGGGTTACTCTATTAAATAAGCTTGCTACCTGAACAGTGAGGTTCTAAGCACTTCCTGGGGTTGGATAAAGACCTACCAGCATGGCTACCTCTGATTTATTCTCCAAATGGAATTCAATCACCAAAAGAGAAAATTCAGTATTCAAAGATACAATGCAAAGGCAATCTGACATCTTGTTTCCTTAAACATTTCTGGATTAAAAACTGGAGGCAACTGCTATGAAACTACTAGAACATCAGCACCTTCTCTTTTACTTTTAAATAATTTCATATATACAAACACCCATATTCACTATAATTTTGCCTTACAGTTTCAACTGAAAATGAAGTAGAAAAAAGTTCAAAGCAAACCATCAGCTGAGAAATTCTGGCATTCAGCGCCTCCAACCAAGCCCCCTCGCACCCAAGAGCCGTCCCGCGGGGGCACTCCCTCGCTCTGGGCCCTGACAAGCTGCAGGCAGATCCTGATGGCAAGAGGCAAGGACCCAGACTTGGCGGCCAGGCTACGACCCAGTAGGACAATTCCTCACCATTAAAACCAACCTCACTGTACAGGCAGCTGCTTCATGACCATTAACGAAGCATCTGTCTCTGGTCTACCGCCTGGTAAATGGTTACATCTCAGCTAGGGAATCTTTGGAAAGAAATACTTCCAACATTTAAGACTTCTACCAAGCTGCTTTAGACAGAGTTGATGTCAAGAACACAGTTCCTTGCCCACGCAGCGAAACGGCCGTTCTGCTGCTTCATGGCTCATGTGCACCAGACACAAACTGACAGGATTGCTCTTCAGGCTTAACACATCTGTCACCATACAGACCTTCCATCCCCTTCTTTATTTTGCAGTCAGCTAACTAACCTTAACTCCTTCATAACTGTCAAACGTTAAGCCTAAAGCCACTGGGATTTCAAACCAACTTACCTTATACAGGTAAAGCCAATTCCACGCAAAACTGATGAGAAAACTTATTAACAAAATGCGCTTCAGCTGAACGAACCAATGGATTCGCGTCCACAGCTCTGTAGCTATTATGACCACAACGCACACTAAGCACAAGAGTATCTGAAAAAGAAAACAGAATTACAATTCACATGTGAAATTTTTCAAGCTTACTTGAAACATCCAAAGGAACTCCCAGCTTTTGTTTTACTAGCACCATTTACACAGACCAGTTCCAAAACATCTTGCTTTCACAGCATTCTTGCTGTGGTACGAAGCAGAGAAGCGTCACAGATGTGATTATTTTATTATTTCTTCCTTACGCTATTTGTAACACTACCTATTAGAATTAAAATTTACAAAATTGGTACAACTGAGCGCTTGAGTAGCGAAGCACAGGGTATGAATCCCAGAATGACCTCTGCCAGCTGCTGTGGTTTGGGTAAGAGACAAAGTTGTATTCTAAGTACCAGCAGCAAAACTTGAGAGAAGCACTTCACAGCCTTCTTCCTTCTGAGGACTCCTAAAAGCAAAGCTACATGGATGACACCTTGCTTTTTTATTTGGCTTCTATGGACTCCCCCAAAACCAGACAAGCTGCTTTCAAGATCATTTTAGCTCAAAACCATCAGCATATGCTGAATTGTAAAGACTTATACCAAGAGCTTCAGCGTATCCTCAAGTTTAGCACTTTGTAACTCCATTCTAGAGCATACGTTTCCATACTACACAAAATTTTTCCACACAGTTCACAAAAACTCTAACCTATAGAATCTAAGGCCACAAATACGCATTTGTCTCAATAGAAATGTACTTCGACTCCTGCAGAAGCCAGCAGCTGCAGCATCTATTTGAAGAGAGCCATCTGAAAACTGACAGCTTGTGTGTTGTAAATCTAAGCGATGAGAAACCAGTAGAGTCCAAAGAGTCCCAAGACACAGACATAAGATATAAAAAAAAAAAAAAGAACGCATACGAGAAAAGAAATCACAGAGCTACAAAAAGAAAATAAGACCAGAGAACAACTACATGACCTAAAGCTTCAGCAACCAAGAAGCAAGAGTGGCTGGAGAAAACAGTATTTAAAAAACTAATCACCACCTTTGTTCTTCTCTTACCATGAACATGTTATACAGATCAATTCCAAAAGAGTCTTCAAACCTCCAGTGCCAAGCTGTATAGTCGTGGTGCTTAAAATTGATCAGAATATCGCTGAGCGCATCATCCACAGCACCTGACTGCCACGCTTCCTCTTGCAGGAACCTGAGGATCTCCAGGTAGGTCTGTTTTGTAAGGATGACCTCAGCATCGTAATGCACCTGGCCCACGTTTCCCTCGGGCTGAATAAAAAGCAAGACAGAGCAATGGTTACAATTTGCCTACTTGGAAATACATGTACGTTAGGAAAAATTTTCCCTATGCAAAATCTCGGTGATAAGCCCCCATCATACACAGCCCCTCTCTGTGGCAGAGTGCAGGACGAAGACAGGGACAGGCAGCCCACAGCAGTTGTACCACCTTCCTGTTCGCCCACCTGACCTACGCAAAACACAAATGCAACTGTTTTGTTCTCTTTCAATTCTACTGCAGAAACTTAAAACCACTGAAGTGGGTTATCTCACCTGTTATTAAGATGTTTACAACCACTTCTCATTAACAGGCATTAATGACCAGTTAATGCATTATGCATGCCACTGAACTTCGTCATGGCTGGGTTACTCAGACAGAAGCTATTAACCAGGGAAACAAGAACTGTTACGTTGCTAAGTGCAATGTTCTTTTTTAAATATGTATTTTACTGATTGCTAAAAATGTATTGTTCTCCCTCTGGACAGGATAAAAGTATCTCCAAAGACAACGTAATGAAGAAAGTAATGCAGTGACTCTTAGATGCAAACTCTGAAAGCTGCTCCTCCTAGATGGGTGGTGTGACCGAGTCTGAAACAGAGGCCCAAGGGGCTACAACAAACCAACAGGCAGGCAGCCTGGCTCTCCCAGGTTCAGCAACCACTGGGGTGAAGTGGACAGGCCATTAGGATACAGGGCTGCATCCCAGCAGCAGACCCTGAGACCCATGCCCTGAGTTCATGCAGCCTGCTGCTGGATGCTTTACAGATCGAGTGGCAGCCGTGCCTCTCCTGAGCCAACAGCACTAACTCTGACAGCAATATTGCATGCATACACTTCTATAATTTTTTTCTTCACGATTCAGTTTCCTTCATTCTAATTTAAAGTATGACACAAAAATTAACCAATGCTTGACAACTGCCAACAACACATACAGTAGTAACATGAATTCAAACACACTTTTAATCAATATTGAGATACTCACAAGGCCAAGTTTTCCAGCTTCGTTTAAAATCTTATTCAAGTATCGCTTGAAGATGTAAAAGCTCCGGCTCTCCCGAGATTTGGCATTCCTCTGCTCGCACTCTGCAATCTGTAACACGAAGACACTTCCCCTCACTCGCTGCTCAAACCAGCTACTTTGTAGGACAAACAAACATTACCAGCACGTGAAACTCGTGATTGACAGGGGCATGTTTCTGTAGTTCAGCAATAAGCCCATCATTACTGCATAAGGCAAAAATCACACACAGTTGCTACAGAGGAAGTTTTCATGCTGCTGCAGCTCTCCATGGCGCTGGGCAGTGCTGGGGATCTCAGACCTGGCAGTAACACACGGTCTGAACACCAACCTCAGTAGGACTACAGAAACTAAAGATCGGGGTCTCCTTAAATTTTAAGTCTGTATCATGGAAAACATACTAAGTGGAACAGTACCCAAGTTCCGTTTCACGCTGGGGCTCCCAGTGGCTGAGGGCAGTGGGAGCTACACAGCATCCCTGCAGCCCTCTGATCTCAGAGGAAGAAGTGGTGTGGGGTACCCACAGGCCCTTCTGAGAGCTGCTGCCATTGCACACTATGTTCAGCCACAAACGTGCTCTTTCTGTCCGCAGCCCAGCCTTAAAACCTAACAGAACCAAACCACTCAAGTGAGAGGTCAGATTTTGTAGCCTGTGGCAGCACGGAGAAACACCACCACCATACTTCAACTGTCAGCACTGAATGGGAGCACATACCTCCTACCAGCCTCTGTCACTACAAAATATTTTAGGAAATGGACCTTGGTGGGCAGAGCAGCAACTGGAAATTGAGTTCAAATCACTTTCAGTCTTTTCTCTAAAGTTACAGAGGTTCCCCCTATACGGTGCAGGGTCTCTCTCAAACTGTACCTGCAATTCTCTATCCCAGCTATACTGCCCACTGCCTCTGCATCACCAGAGAGCACAAACTAAGGACTGGAAAACATCCTGAAGTTCCATAACAAACCTTCTGTTGCAAGGAATCCACTTCCCTGGAACAACTTGATAAGCTGTCAGTGCTGACTGCAGCCACTGTCTTATCCTCGGAATCATGATAGTTTACCTAAAATTACATAAGAAACAATGTATTTTAGAATCCAAGAATTTGCTCAACACACCACGTTACACCTCTGCAGCCAGGGCCCTGACTGGCAGGAGGCCAGGCACCAGAATGCGAGGGTCAGCCTCGCTGTGAACGCTCCCAGCTACATTCCATTGCTGTTATTTCAGGCCGCAAACCAACAGCTGCTTTACGCCCATCTGCACGCTGCACCAAAAGGAGAGCTCGCCCTCTTCCCCCCGCCCTTTCCCCTCAGCGGAGTGCTGCTGGTCACACCAGCCCACAACCTGTCAGATTAGATAGTGGCCGGCTGAACACTGACTCAGGGAGCGAAGGGGCAGCCTCCAGCCAGCCCAAAGTGCCAGGCAGCCAGGCTGGGGGGAAACACAGAGCTGCACTGCTTGTGGCGTGCCTTCCTCTCCTCAGCCTCCCAGGCCCCTCTTTGCCCTGAGCCAGCGTCCCATCCCCCTGGTCACTGCTCTCTCCATGGGAAATGAGGAGAAATAACACAGTTTGCATTAAACTGCATTTAGTTTGCGTTATTTTTTTTTAAGCTCCATAAAACAATGTTCTGGAACATTACAATAGTATGATTCAAGACTACAAACCCAATGTTTAAGGCTCGAGAATGACAAGCTTGAGGGCTCCTGTACAACCCTCCACAGCCCACAGTGCCCCGCAGCACACGCACCACAGATAAGCACTGTGCATGTCGTGATGGACGGGCAGCCTGCCCCTCACACAAAGCTACTGGGTATGATCCATCTTCTCCAAACTATATTTTAATATTTCATCTTCTCCATATTCACAAAATGCCAGCAGTGCTGCATTCAAGCCCAACTCTGATCTTCCTCCCAACAATCCCAACGCCCAGTGTTACGGCACTCCTGAGCTGCACAGCACCCTCACACAAGGAACAGGCTTTATCCCTGGATTATCAAATGCAACGCAGACGTTAACCATTAACTAGAAACTTAATTCTGAAGGTATCTAACAGTGCCCCGGAGCCCAGCAGGAGCTGCTTCACGCAGCGCTGCTCAGAAGGCTCTCGGAGCCCCGTGCTGCAGGGTGCCCTGCCAGCACCCCCACAGCGCTGCCGGGAGCGGCTCCGGGGCTGCCCGGCGTGCAGCAGAGCCCCGTTAGCAAAAGGCCCTGAGTTACCGCTACACCACGGCAACCGCTATCTTTTGCTCTCCGTTTTACCAGCAGACATACATACCACCCTTTTGTTTACAGGTTAGGACATACCTTTACAATAAGATGACAAGAAGAGCACAGTTCTCATGCTTTCTAACCCCCCAATTTAAAGGCATTCCTTCAGCGGGGCACAGACGAAGGACCGCTTAGGACAGACCGACATGCGCACGTTCCGCACCTTGTAAGGTCTCCTCATGGTTCCCGACGCCGCATCGTAATTGAGCATGTCCGTGGGGTCGATCCAGTCGTCGTCGCGGCCCCGGCCGCCCGCCAGCAGCGCGCACAG
>WBMW01002239.1:1442122-1468714 GCA_013396635.1 Penelope pileata
CCCCTCTCCCCAGCAGCCGCCATCGGGACAGCCCGCAACGTGGCGGCGCTCGGGCCGGCAGCAGCCCCGCAGCCCCCGCCCCGCTACAACCTCGCGCCTCCGCCTCCCTCAGGAAGGCGCTCGGGCCGCGGCGGTTTCTCAGGCGGAGTGCCCGACAGCCACGGAACGCACTCCCGCACNAGGGGAGGGGCGGGAACCGCTACTGCGCGGTGGCCGCCTCAGAGACACCCGCACGGCCTCAGGGCAGCACGGCCAGCGGCGGGCAGAGCGCGGGGTGACAACGTGTGAAGCAGCGGGGCAGCAGCAACAGAACGCGGTGTTCCGAGCCGTAGTGAAGTTAAAATCCACATACAGCCCACATGCTGCTGTGAGGCAGCAGTTCTTATTCTTACTCCAAATAACTGTTTTCTTCCCAATCAATATACAGTTCCAATCATCCATAAAGGAAAATGATTTCCCTTTCTTGCTTGCTTGGGTGTTCAGAACACTTCGCAGCAAATAGGAGCTCTCCCACAGGAACCGTTCAGCAGTACCACAGCACAGTGGAACATGAGGGGCGGGAGAACTGGGTCCTCTCTGCAAATGCAGGCTGTAGGAATACAAGGAAGGTAGCGTTAAACAGCACAGGTCCAGCATTAGTACCTCCATCTGTGCCAAAGTAACACCACAGCTCTGCTGCACTATGACTTACCCCACTGCAGTCGGATTCTTGAGCAGCGTATCCAAGATCTGAAGCCTTTTAGAATTCTAAGCATACAACAGCTCTTGGAGTAGCACTGAGGCATTATAAAACAAGAATCTGAGCCAGGTAGAAGAGCTGCAGGTGTTGGAGGTCTTTATTGAGATTATAGCACAGATACACTTCTATAATTACCTTTCCACTTTTATACGATAGTTAAAAACGCTTGCTACAGTGCACATATAATTTAGTGATCAAGAGAATCCAAAACTTAACCGCAGTTCAAATAAATAAATAACCTAATGTTTAAATTTAAAAAACAAAAGGATCTGTACAATATGAAAAATAACAATACATAAACATTAGAATCTAAAGTTCTGTAGAAATGAAACTAATTTCCCATACATAAACAGTGCAAGAAATAAAATTCAGATAAGCTTCTGAACTGGGAATTTAAATTACTTAATTCTTAAATCGTCATGCAGACATAGCATTTTAAGCCATGCTGGTTTCTATTATAGTGTTAATGGTATCCCTTTTACTTTGAAAACTGATAGCCATTAAGCTCACTGTGACAACTGCAGCCAATCCACTCTTTTCTACAGCACATTATACACAGAGGTATTCTGTTGCATTCAAAAAGCAAAATATTTTATGCTTCTACAGCAAAAAAAAAAACAACCTTTACTTTTCCCCCCCTCCAACATGTCAGCTTGTTGAAAAGAATGTCATGTAGTAAAAAGAGCAACATTTCCCCCAGTTTAGATGAAGAGAAAGAAAAGACCATAATCAGGATGTGGTTACTGCCTAGTCACCTTTACAGTTCCGAGTTTATTACTAAAAAAGTTGAAATTGTGGAGATGCTATAAAGTTTGACCTCTTGTTAAGAAGTGATGAATATAATAAATCTGAAAAAACAGTGGAAGTAATTTATCTTTTATGCATACGTGGAACTAGTTTGATACTGACTTGATTGAAGCGTTGTTCGACTTAAGGTTCTCTATAAAATTCTCATTGAGGCAAAAACCAAGGAATGCAATTAATACCAAACTGTAAACACATCATTCATGTTACTTAGAGTGCACATTGACAACAAAAGAGTTCTTCTCAAACTTTGGCAACAAGACTACAATAGGTCACAGCAGCATGAGTTCACATGGAAGACTGAAAGCACTGCAAAAGAATATACTAAAAACACCAAGACCTCCTAGAAACCAGAAAAATCTGTGACAAGTGCCTCTCCTCAAGACACTCTCCTACTCAACTGCTGCTCTCTGAATACCTAATTATTACTTAGTTTTTACAGTTCTGTAGTCTCAGGTCTCTGTGCTTTAGCTGCATAGGTTGCCTTTAATTGCACTCTAACCGTTGTAGGTCCAAAGGGTTACAGTTCTGTCTGCTGACGATGACAAGAAGGAAAGATCTTGGGTATGCCACCTGCACTGAATAACTTTGTCCTTGTGCTCTCCTACCACCATAAGAGGAAGCTGCTTCGTGAGGTCCCCTACAGCAGAGAAACAGAAATCATTAGTTATTTCATAATTTATATCTTAGTTCTTTGTGATTTGTTTAATAAAACTTACATGTATTTCACCTTATGAACTATACTTATGAAGCCTCCCAAAGACACAGAAGTGCACACACATACACCAGTCTAGGAAAGCTGACAGAAAAATACCAAACATACCTATTGTTCTTCACAATAGGTATTAGAAAATTGACCCTTAAAGTATTATGAGTGCTGTCTAAAAGCAAAGGCCAACTCACCAGGCAGCAGCATTCAATAGTTTTTACTGTTATCAGCTCCCCATCCCTCACCAACGTGAAGCATTTGAAATGCATGTAAATGTCAAGTCCTATTCTTATTTCTTTTAAACCAAAACCTGATCTTTGATTCAATTTCTCTTATGACCTCTATATTAAAAACATCGAATTGAAAATTAACCTAGAATCTTTCGTAGTATCTTACCTTGCAAGTCTGTCACCTTTATTTTCATATCATAAGATCCTGTGAGCAAGTAGTGAGCCCCTGGAGAGAAGCGCACAGAACGAACATCACTGGCATGAGGATGGTAGCTCTGGACCATTCGTCCTCCTCGAATATCATACAACATGCAGCTGGAGTCCTCTTGTCCGGTAGCCAGGAGACGACCACTAGGATCAACAGCTACTGAGGCTACAGCACTTCCTTTAGGAGAAAAACAAAAGCAATTGTATTTAGGTGAATGAAAAAATAGAAATATTATCACTTGTAGCCAGGGGTGATAGCGATTGTTGCTAGAATTCGCATGTCTGCTCAGACATTCCTGGTTCTGCACCTTTGGGGAACACCCGGTTTCTCCCCCTTCTGTAGCTGTGGAGGAGCTTCTCCTGGGTACGGTCTGGTAGCCCATGTGCAGCTTTGGGCACCATAATATAAGAACACCATAGATCTATTAAGAGTGCGTACAAAAGAAGGCTCCAGAGATGGTGAAGGGTCTGGTCTGCAGGGCAAGATGTATGAGGAGCAGCTGAAGTCCCTTGGTCTGTTCAGCCCAGAGAAGAAGAGGCTGAGGGGAGACTTATGGCTGCCTACAGCTTCCTTACGAGGGGAGGGGATGAGCAGGCACTCATCTCTGCTCTCTGGTGACAGTGACAGGACTTGAGGGAACGGCATGGAACTGCATCAGAGAAGGGTCAGGTTGTGGGTTAGGAAAAGGTTCTTCACCAGAGGGTGGGAGGCGCAGAACAGGCTGTCCAGGGCAGTGGGGGCAGTCCCACGCTGCCAGAGCTGAAGAAACATTTGGACAATGTTCTCAGACATAGGGTTTGAATTTTGGGTAATCCTGTGTGGAGCTGGGAGTTGGATTCAACAATCTTTGTGGGTCCCTTCCAACTTGGGATTTCCTATGATTCTATACAAAAATACTGAATGCTGACCTTCCTGTTATTCTGAAGCAGCCAGTGTGCCTTGTTTTATTCTAAAGTACTTCAGACCACCTGTTTGAAAGTCACAAGGCAAAGAAGTAACTTGATACTTCAAATGTTGACTATTTTACTTATTTTTAAAGAAAGTAACATAGATAACACCCTCACCACTTTTCTCTTAAAGCCAAGTGTCCACCACCCTAGAAACCTTACATTTGCTTTATAATTCTTTAAAATACATTTTTAAGCAAGAATGACCAGAAACACGATAGCAAGTCTTACCTGTTCCATGAAACGTTGTTCCCACGACACGAACACAGCTTGGCACTCTCAGATCCCAGAATCTTACAGTCTTATCTTGGGATCCAGATGCAATCATCCAACCGCTCCATGTATAAAGTGCTAAAATATGACCTGTGAAAAAGAGGACTTCTTTATTTGGTTACACATCATTAATCAAATAACAAAATATTACAGTTCTGATGATATTTTTGCCTTCAGAGATAAAAGCAGTCCTAAGGAAAACCTACGTGTTCTAAAATAACAGTAGTATAAGGCAATACTCAGCTTTGCATCTTTTCTGGAATCAAGTATGCACTTCTGCCAATAAATTAACAGTCAGTATATTTAAAGAAAAAAACAAAACAAACCCCAACAAAATAAAATCACCCACAAAGAAACAAAGCAAAAAAACATTTCCAAACAAAAATAATCCCCAAACAAAAACAGCTGCCCGTCCCCAGCATCACTTGAGCAGTCCGGGGATAAAGTCTTTCTAGAAAGAAAAACAAAGACAACATTTTGAAAACAAACATTATTTGAATGTAATACCATCTTTTGAAGAGCAAGAGAGAAGTAACAACATACCTGTGTGACCACTTAGAGCATGCAGACCCTGTCCTCGCTGACAGTCTGTTGTGTATATATTACAGTCCCCTGCGCCAGCACTTATCAAGATAGCACCACCACTTTCTGGTCCTTCCATAAAAGCAAGATCTCTGATTGTCCCGTCATGCATGCTGAATTCCAAATCTGGTCCTAAAATAATAAAAATAATAATACAAAACCAACATAAGGCATACTTTGTTTAGTACTGCTAGTGCTGCAATCTTTAAAGCAGTTACAGTGATAATGCAACGCATTTCAGGCAAGGGTGGCATACTACCATTATAAACTTTGTCTGTGTTTCATAGAACATCCCATTGGAGTTACTGGAGTTCAAATAAAACCCTCAATCTTATTTACACTCAATGTTGCTTGAGCTTCCTACAGTTCCTAAAGCATAGCAAAGTATACGTAGATCATCTCCATGGTCAGTTCCAGGCAAGGTTTACAGAGCACAATTATTTCTTTTTGTAAACTGTGGTGAACTAACAAAAATACAAAGGCTTTCTCTGCCGGGAGGAAAGGATTACTAAGAGCACTGAAACACGTAGAATAAGTCAACCTGAGTTCAAAATAAAGAGCAGTCATATTCAGGATATTACTTAGAAGGGCTGGGCATGGAAAATAGCATTTGCAGGAAAGAAATATCAGATTTCAGCGACAGAGGAGAAGAGGACTAGGCAAGGAGAAGGGTACCTCGAAGTAGACGTAAATTCCTACTGACAATTCTTACTGACTAGTTGAGTAAGAACACCTAGCTGTTTATCACAGAATCTTAAAAACAAGAACAAAATGCAAGCAATAAGGAAAAAACAAATCACCCAAACAAAGACTGGAGCAATAGTAAATGGGGAAAGGGACTAAATTCATACGTCAGAATAATTACAGCAAAACTGTTTAAGTATATCATCAACAATTTAAATGATTGTAACAAATAGTGGATGAATAACTGAAAATAACTTCTTTAAACTATATACACACACACACACACACACACACACTACCTGTGGCATTACAGGTTTCAGCATTAAAAGGCAGCACTTTCACGTATTTATCATTAGAACCAGTGGCCAGCAACTGCCCACAGGGACTCCAGGCCACGCAGTAGATTGATCCTTTGTGATGCTTGTTCCTTTTGAAGCGAACTACAGGCTGCTTAGGAGTACTGTAAGCACTGCAAAATAGACAAGTGTTTTCTTGTTATTTGTAAGAAAAATTATGTCTTCTAAAAGAAGAATACTGTATTCATTATTTTGGCTAACACAAAATAGATATCTGATTCAGTGCAAACAGCCATGCGACTTAAGACTAAACAGAAGGGTCTTTTCCATCCCATTTTCTCTTTTTCCTTATTATTCTATTATGTTTACGATTAGACATGCAAAAGAACTTATACAATCCCTTTATCTCGAAGGCTGATACAGAAAAAATATAGAACTTGTTAGGTAAATATAATGAATCCTTATTCCCAGACTCTGAAACTGGTGAGATTTTTCTCTGTCCTTCATACTTCAGCACCCTGATGATCCTGGGGGCATTTCTGAACATGCTCGATTTCAATTAAGCAACAGTTGACCGAGAAAGCTCACAAAACATACGCACATATATGGGAACACCCAGTGGAACTTGCAAGGCTAGGAGGCTTGGCCTGAGCCTAAACCACCAGGCTACAGACAGGAAAAATCCATATTCTTGAAAGAAAAAATGTGTATGCACCCGCTGGTGTATGTGCAGAAAGGTGTTTCTCTTCCAGTTCCCTGAACAGGGTGGGAAAGCTTGGTTTGATAACGTAAGTATGGAGCAGAACCATAATTGTTTGGGGCCCTCCTTGTGCCTAGTAGTATTGTAACCACACTGTAACACTGAAAACCACTATTTTATCCAAGAACTTTTTGATATGCCATGCATTCATCTGCTGCCAGAATGAATGGAACTCTGGAAGCATTTATGAAAAGTGGTTAAAGTAACAATATCAAGGTTATATAACAAGTGAAAAAGTGTTTCTTATGTGTTAAGCCTACCTGGGAAGAAGCAATAGAATGCTGCCTTAGTAGTCTCCTTTGTCCATTTAGTACAAAAAACAACAACAAAAAAACGAACAACCACAGCCTTCCCACCATCTAAATATACCATACTTATTTCTGAAACTAGATCAGCCTTAAACACAGCAGAAGTAAAAAGAACAGTACCATTTAAGTACATTTCCTCTATTTTGATTAATTCCCTAAAATATTATTTCTCTGCTCCAATAGCAGGAAGTAGTCTGGTGCTTAAGATACAGTGTTGCTGTATCCAACAACATCAACACTCCCTGCAGTAACATCAACAACAGAAACTCAGCAAATTGTATCACTACTGAGGAATTCAAAAAACGTACTGTAGATAGTTCTACAAAGCAGAGGAAAAAAAAACCTAACAAAACAGACACATCTATTTAAAAATTTTTGAGATAGACATGGATTTAGCAAAGAAGAATAGAACAAATCAATATGAAATCTCATCTAATTTCATTGCCAGAGAGGAAATCTGTGACAAATTAGCCTACACCAGGATCACCCAGAGTTTGAATTCACAGTAATAAATTCAGGAGGCAGAGGCAGCAGCTGAGAGTCACAGAGTTTGTCAAGGAGGAGGAGGACCTGCCCCACACAGAGACCACATGCTGCTGAACAGCTGAGCCAAGGAAGCATGCTGTTTGAGCAACATCTGCAGAAACGTAACGTATGTCTGTTAGCATGAGTAATCTCAAAACAAAAAAACCCTGTCCTGAATCATACATAAGTTTAAAGGATAATTAAAAAATATCAAAACAAACCACAGAAATTTGATATATAACTGCTATTTTATCAGATACTCTACACAACTATAGTTTTTTGGAAAAAGAATTGATGTGTCTACAGTGGAACTGTTACAAACATTAGGAACACCTTTAAAATAGTTTTTATGTGCTGACTTGTAAATCCCATGATTTTTTTTTTTTTTTTTGGAAATCGAGCAAAGCAAAAAGACCAGTAAGTAGTAGTAGTGCAGGCTCAGAATGAAGAAAGTCTCAGTATTCCTTTGATACCTATATGCATTATGTCTCTTGTCACATCAGATGCATGCACTTCTCACTAGAGACCAAGGCTGCAGAGTCAGTCTAATCTGTCCCAACAGTTACAATAGTAAGTTGTGTGAGAGGAGATTAATTACTTGATAATGAAGTGTCTGCTCTACTGAAAATGTCTGCACTGTTTAGCAATCAAAGAGGATAATTTGGGCTTCAAGCCCAGCATAACAGTTTGAACAGAGTATCAGAGAAATCAACAATGTTTTGTTGATTCATATATTGCCAGTAAGTATTTTGGAGTTAAACCTCAAAGTCTACATTACAGATTATATTTAAGAGGAGTGGGGAAACATTCAGATTACTTACTCAACACTTTAAAAGCCTGAACATAATCCTAAACTGGAAAGATCTCCCAGATAAAGTCACTGTGCATACTTGTAGCTCCTGAAATGGAGGTTTTAAATGCCTTTGCTTCCCCTCGCTCCAAGAAAATAACGTTAGTGGGCAAGGAGATGATTATTGAGATGGCAGTATTTACTCCTAGGGGGAAAAGAAATCCCAAAGTACTAAAAACAAAAGCCAGAGTAAACAGAGAGGCCCATCAACTAAGACAAAAATAACGCTTTTATAAGGAAAAGTTGTACTGTGGCAATGCACCTGGCATGTAATGGAGAAGAGGAAAAACTAGTCCACCAGTTTACAAATTCTTTAGCAGATTCTTTTTATTTTTGTTTGGCAGTTCAGGATTCTAAAGAAAAAGACTGCACTACTTATGACAATAAAGGAATGAAACATAGAGGTGTTAGTAGCTACAGGAGAAATAAGTGCTATGACATAGAAAAAGAAATAATTATACAAACTTTCTTACCTTGGGTCAATTACTTCTGGGTAGGCACACACTCTCAAGGTTTTAGAGTTGGAGCCAACAGCATATAAACTCCCACTGGGATGAAAGGCTACAGCTCTGACAGCTTGTGTGTCTTCCAGAGTATTAATGCAAATGAACTGCTTTTTTGATTTGTCATCCTGTGTAGAATGACGACAGTCAAATTAGGTTCCTCAGTACAAGACTGGATATTTAAAAGTAGACTTGATTATTTCTCAGAATAACTTAGAACCATTATACCAAAGTATTAAAAAGCAGCAGCACCAGACTAAACTCAGATTTGTAAAACAATGTCTATTCCTGGTCAAGGAATGGCCTTCTTCAAGGAATTCCTCAACTTGCTCTTAGGCTGACGTTAGATTAATAGTTCTCATCCTCCCTTCAGGATACCAACCACTCTCCTTATCAACAGCCCATCTCAGAAGCCTGATATTACAATTTATTTATACGTATACACATCTGATCTGGGTGAAACTTCAAGGAGAGCAAGGGTCCTACACTTATACTGAGAACAGTCCAGGTCATAAACACAGTTCATAAAACATATCTAATAATAAGCGTTAAGGACTAGCTTGCCCACCACATAGTTGGCACTTAAAACAACTTCATCATTAAACTTACGCTAAGCATTTTTACATCATTCTCCAGAACACTTCTTCACTATCTTTCGAATATTAATTTTCATGTATGTGATGCAGAAACTGCAATGTTCTCACTGGAAAGTTATTTCCCTAAAGGTGGACATACTGACTGGAGTTCAACCATCAACATTTTGACCAAGAGAACATGGCTGTAAAGACATCACCTTTTACAAACACTGCCAGTTATGGCATCAGCAGTACATGACATATGCTTGCAATGTTACTAAGCAAGCTGTCAGAGCATCTAGAATTTGGAAGCAGAAAGTACTGACTGTTGCCCCAAGCTCCCAAGAAGGGTCAGAGAAATCATTAAGTCCTTCAATTTCTATACTAAGTAGTTTCCTTTACTCAGAGGCTGGTGAGGCACTGGCACAGGTTGCCCAGAGAACCTGTGGATGCCCCATCCCTGCCAGATGTTCAAGGCCAGACTGGATGGAGTCATGGCAGCCTAATCTGGTGGGAGACAGCCCTGCCCACAGCACAGGGGGTGGAACTAGATTAAGGTCCATCCCAACCTAAGCCAGTCTATGATTCCTTGGTAAGAAGGAGAGCCTACAGATCTTGGGCTATCTAAAAAGCAGAGTAAAGAATAAGTAATTGATTACCGATAAGCAGCTCATGTAATTCCTGTGCATCTTAATTCTTTCACAAACAGAAGTAGCAGCTACGTGCTGATTAAATCTACAGATCATGTGTTATTAGATCGATGACTAAACTATGTAACAGCAGGAAGGGACAGACTGTGAAGAGATCAATGCAATTACAGTCAAAGGAATGACAGCTGTAATCAGAAACAGCTTTATAATTTATAGTGACTATAAGGCATAATAGGTTTATTTAAATTGAGTTACTACTCAGTGCTGTTTTTGTCACATTTTAACACCTGATATTTAGAGTACTGTGTCCAGTACTGGGCTCCACTAAGATGACTAAGGGAGCAGAGCCTCCATTGTTCAAGGAGAAGCTGAAGCAGCTGGGACTGTTCTGCCTTGGGAGAGAAGAGCTTCAAGTGGGCTGGGGTTGGTGGAGTGGATTTCCTCAGTGAATACAAACACCTGACAGGAGGAGTAAGGAAGACAGAGCAAGACTCTTCTCAGTGGTATCCAGTGAAAGGACAAGTAGCACTAGAAACAAATTGAAATACAGCAAGTTGCATTTAAACATTTGTTGTTTTACATATAATACAGAGTGGTCAAGCACAGAAACAGGCTGCCCACAGAGACTGTGCTATCTCCACTCTTTTGGTACTGAAAACCCAACTGAAGCTGGCCCTAAGCAACCTGCTCTCACTGAACATTCTTTAGGCAGTTGTTGTGGACTAGTTCTTCACAGGTCCCTTCCAATCTCAATAGTTCTGTGATATTAAGTATTACATCAGCTGAAATTCAGTCTAAACATTTATTAACAGTAAAATACCAAGTCTTAAAAAAAAAAAAAAAGAACATATACTGTGAGAGACAGTAAGAAAACTCACCTCATCACCTCTTGTCCTATTTAGATTCCCTGAAGAGTCTTCCAACTGTGGCTGAGTGACAGCATGTTCTGATGCACTGTTTAGATTAAATGAAGAGTTAAAATAAGCAACAAAAAAAAAAAGAGGAGAGACATTTGTTAGTATTTTTGGACTGAAGTTAGTCATACTGAACCAACTTTAGTGGACACGTGTCATGCATGTCTGATTCTTTATCATTAAACTAATTTTATAAGAGGTTGCCATTTTCTGGCAGCTACTCCAGGCACTGAACAAGTTAACAATTAACAAAATAAACACTTGCTTTTGTGCTGTAATACACACAACACACACACAAACATACAGGTGGAAAAATGTTTTTCGTTTTCAGGTCAGCACTATTTTGCTTAACAAGAAATCTAGTTCCCACTCTGTTCTGCCTCTCACTCTATTTAATTTTTAATTCATGAAAAAAGAAACTTTAGCAGAAATATAAAATAAACGAGCTACACAAATAAGATGGAATGAGGTCTGAAATTAAAATTCAGCATAAAATGTAAGTCATAACAAGTTACAATTATCTCTCTTACGTCAAAAATTCATTTTATAATCAGTATAAAAATATTTAGACAATAAGCAATGAACTATATACCCCCAATTCAAATAACAAATTCATCTGATAATGAAAAGTAAATACAAACAGCTATTTGCTATTCCTACAGTGCTAAAAGAATGGGATTTCTGGTCCTAAGCAGGTTTCAACTTACGCTTGATTCCCCTGAACAGGCGACTCTTCAGGAAAGGGTATCTGATTAGCTGATCCACGCTTTCGAGGAGTGCTTGTATTAACATTTTGGCCATCAGTTGCTGTCCTCTGACTTGCATCTGAAGGTAGTGATGCAAAGTTACTTGCTGAATTGGTAGATGCATTTCCTTTGCTCCCATTGCATTGCTGGCTAAGTGCTTGTACATCATTTCCAAGACTGTCCATACCTATATTTAATTCCCCGAGCTTCTGGATAGATCTAATTTAAAACAAAAACCAAAACCAGGTTAATATGAGTACTTGCAGATGGACAGGAGTGGCTGGAGAGAGAACTAACAGACATCCCCAACCTGTTAAGAAATTGCTCAGTAAGATTCTGTTGCTGATCAGCTCCATCTTCTTGGTTTACACCTCCTTCCAACAACATTTGCTGATACAATTGCCGTTGTTGCTCTTTTTGTTCTAAGTGCTGCTGGTAGCGTAGTCTTTGTCTGTAATATTCTTGAAACTGCTCTGTTGAATCACGAAGCTTAGAAGAAATAAGAATGACTAATGAGAATTAAATAGCTGCTGTATTTAACCTAAATACTCACTCTCTGATTCACTACTTCATTAGATGCCTCGAAAGGCCAGCAGTTTGTCCTCTGAGGAGCAATGCTTTCATTTCCCCTAAAATCAGATACAATTTACTTATTAAAGAAGCAAATCACCGCCAAGCTGTGCTGTTAAAGTACTGCCTTTATGCTTAATTCAAGACAAGATTGCTCCTGCTCACAAAACTTCTGAAGTATTAATTAACATCAAAACAAACAGGTGATCAAAAGATGAAAATAAAAAATAAACGAGAAAAAAATACAATTTTAATATTTGCTGCTGTGTCAACACCTCTCTGCCATCAGTCTGCAGAGCAGATTTATATCTCCCAGCGACCAACATTAAAAATAAGATGTAGCTCTTCTGGACAAAACAAATACTTGAGCTTCCTTTTTCATAGCCTCTTCCCATTTAAGTACCTTTGGCTTCCCACACTACCAGCTCCCCAGGACTCCATTGCCTTCTGCACTCCCTCCCTCAGCCACTAATTCCAGTGTCACCATCGAAACCAGCTGCAAACAAGTTAAAAATAAATGAAATACACTAAAACAAAAGCTCTTCAGTCTAAGACCAAAGTATTAACAACAGTGCCATGCATTTTCTAAAGAAAACAACGTAACAGCATTTTTACCAACCAAAAAAAAAGTAGTAGAAGGAAATAATTGTTTTTCATGCTTGTTAGTTTTCCCAAGATGAAAACTTGAAAATTATCTTTGAAAGTTTAAGAAGCATTCTAAATATTTCAAATATGTGACCTATTTCCCAGTCACTGAGTTATCATTTTTTATAAGCAACAATACATTCTGGTCCATAGTTTTTTTCCATGACTAATCCCTTTTTGCTGCAATTAGATCCAATCTTTGGATTCTTTACTCTGGGTGATAATGATACAGAATCCAACACCTAAGCTAAACATGTTGTCCAAATGCTCTATTCTATAAACTCTGGCTTCTAAGTCAATTTTTCCAGGAACAACTCAAAAACTAGTGAAACAATTTTTTACTCACACAGATACACACCACTAAGACACAGCAAGCAAACCACAGGAACTGGACTAAGCATTACATTCATACATTATGCTTGCACATAAGCAAACAGTCTGGCCAATGCATTCACCTATAGCACGGCACCTCCTGTTTCCATTCTCTCCTATAAACTGCCCCTGGTTTTCTGCCTTTCAAGGCCTGCTCTGGCAGAGCTCTAGCTAAGCTCTTTCCTCTGTCCCTCCCCTTATTCCCAGCCCACATATACAACTTTGTTGCAGCAAAGAGGTTACCCAGCAAAGTCCATGAGGGGAGTAAAATCCTCACATTTGAAGGACTTTGCTAATCCTCCCATAGTCCCATTGCCTCACAACAAGCATCCACAGTCTACAAGTGACTAGCCCTGTCAAGACTGGACTGGTTTTCAGTATCGTGTAAGCGTCTTACGATAGAAGTTTACTTAAGAAAATCAAACAGTCTACAAACCAAACAAACTGCATACTTGATGTTATTTCATCATTCAAACACTTAGCACAAATATTCAGATAATGGAATACATCCTTACTGAAATAAGAGGCAGACTTACTTACCTTATCTTACTGAAATAAGAGGCACACTTAAAACTGGAATGGGAATAGCATAGGTAACTGTTTTCATTGCTTCCTACTGAACTGCTATTTCCCTTTCTCCATATTACCATTAAGGAGGGACAAAAAAAAGTCAAGACACGACCTTTAAAGACTTTTGTTTAAAAAAAGTTACGCTACTGGATTCTGGACAGCAAATATACATTTACTAGGGATTTATTTCATTTTCATTACTGTGTTCTAAACAAGAAATGCTGTAAGATGGCCTGTGAAACGTGATGTTAGCACCAAGAGTGCAAGCGACCCACCAGATTCCTGATTAAAATGCTAAAAGGAGTCTAAGTATTGTTCAAGCTAATACTGCTGGCTTTGAGTTCTGCAAAGTTTATTTTTAAGATATGCAATAGTTTAGCAACACTGATGTGAGAATGGGAAAAAACAACAGTTTCTTATACAAGATGCAATATTGTGTTTTCATTTGTTAAAATCTCGTAAGAAGAAGATTTAAAACAACCTCCTGTCATGCATGAAGTTCTCAACACAAAAAGCAAATAATTGTGAATTTAACAGAACACAGCTCAAAGGGCCTCATTATTTTTAATCAAACAACCACTACCTCATTTTTGTCTTGTTTGGCTGATCCCTGACTCTGCGCTCCATTCACTGGTTCTTTTTCTGCAACTAAACTCTGGCACAAACTCTCACTGCCGATGGGATGCTGTGGCTCCACAGGAGTATCGCTTCTCGCAGCAACATGGAAAAGAAGAAGTGTGATTGAGAAAAAGATATGAGTAGAAAATCCCCTGGTTAAGAAAAGAAAGATAACATTCTAGAGTAAAAGCTGATAACACAGAAGCGTGCAAACTACTCAAGTCATAAAACTGATAATACTGCTTCAGAGAAAATGCCAAATGCAAGGGATTACATACACACAAAAAACAACACCACACCATCAAAAATAAGAAGCAGAGAGCCGCTCTGCTTCTTGGCAAATTTTTCTAAAATACCTTAGCATCATGGGGCACCCAAATTGCCTGTCTTCTATATTTGCACTTCAGTTCTATAGCCTTAGACCATCCACGACTAGTGTTTTCTATAGGGTATTATTTTAATTATCCCTACAAATCTCAACTTAAGCTATGCTTAACACTGATCTGAACATTCCTGGAAGTGCTACTTTGGTGGAATTGATATAATTTTTTTCCTTTCTTGTATTATTTCCATGCAGAACACTTTGCAGAGTGCCTTAGCAATCAGTTAAGTGTGGAGAACACTTCAGAAGCCTTAGATTTCCACCTTCAGTTTAATCAATGTACAAAGTCCTCTTTACCCAGTGACTTAAAGCAAAGCTCTTTAAGAAGGCATTCTGAATCTTTAGTTATCTCTATGTTAGCAAAAGTTACTCAGCTGACTGAAAGACAAGTAACTGCTTGCTGAATTTACAAACTAAACACCGTATTTCTTCCAGGCCCAAGAGGAAGCAAGGGCAATATACTCAAAAAGCTTAGCTTTCCAGTTTATACCTTTGCAAATATCACCAGCTAAATTGGATACATAATTTGAAGTTGGATTTTCTCTGAAATACATAATGCTGTATTGAAAGCTATCTAGGGTCACCCTACACCTTAAGAGTTTCATTTTAAAAAAAAAAAATGTTGACATAAATGAACTTCATTTAATATCACATTCAAATGCCTATACAAAGGGTTTTCAAAAGATTGCAGTAACCTGTGGGCTTTAGCTAGCCCACAAGGTTTTTTCATCACTTGATCGTGATGAATTATTTTGGTGCTCTGCAAATGAAAAGGGAAATAAACTTGAGAATCAGTTTTAACATTGGCCTCTTGGCTACATACACAGATGTTGACATCTGTGCATACAAAGACTAAAACTAGAGGGAATTCACAATATGTTAATCCTTTTAAAAGGTAGGCATTTTAGAAGTGTAACTCAGGAAATACTTCTGTAGGAGTTAAGCTATCCACAAACTCCAGCTGTGGAGAAGTCATTAAGACCAAAAATTTAAACTAGATCATTCAGAAACATGTAACTCCTTTCAAGATAAGCACTGAGATAATTTATTAAGATATACATTGGTAGGGGGGGAAAAAAAAAAAAAAGATGAAAAACATTGTTTAAGATTTTAAAAAAACAAAACAAAAAAAAACACCAACTGTGGCCAGGACTGAACTCCACAGCTCCTTTCCTGGCCAGGGCACCCAGGCACAGAGCAAGTTACCGTCAAGCTCTCTAAGTGGCAAATAAGCTGGCAGCAGTCTCCTAGAGGCACGTATGAAAATCTTCCAGAAAGGAGCAGAATTGCTGATCAAAATAAAGGCCAAGCAAAAACTTAAGCTTCTAACTGACATGTACTGTTTTTCCTTGTTACCAAGATTGTTCTCTCCAATGGCAGAAGGGTAAAGTTTTGATCCGTGTTAGTTCTTAACATGGAAGTCAGTTTTGCAGTCTACACTGCCTTAAAGTTGCTATAGAATTCACTGCTATCATAACCTAGGTACCTCTAAATCCAATATAAAGAAAATAATAAGCCCATCAGGTTAGTTCCAATTTGGTTTGGAAAACAAGAAGTAGATATTTATGCTGAACTACTATTGAGGAAACTTACATGATAGAGGAATGTGACAATGCTGGCACATTCTCATTTCCCTGACTTCATCAGGACTACTACTGTATGTAAAATTCTGAAGTATACTTAATTATTTACAGTATCATGACCGAAGTCTCAGACACCAACAACAGAATGGAATCACAAAGGAAGACGGAGTTGCAGCTATTTCACAGACTCCAGATATTTAATCAGGGATGCAAGAATTCACAAATATTGAAAACAAATCTCTACTGCATAATCAGTACAGGAATCTGTGTTTATGCTAGGATTTCAAGTTTCTGTACATCTAAACTTTCAGGAAGCCCAGCTTGAACACAGAAGGCTCACAACCAAACATGGAAATCTAATTTTACCCTAAAGGCATGAGGAAGAAAACTCCTTGTCTACAGAGCTTTACTTGCAACAGAAGTTAAGCAACCAGGTTATGTTTCAATATTACAGTTATGTTCAAAAATACACTGCATGTAATTTAAGTAAAAAAAAAAAAAAAAAGAAAAAAAACTGCAGTTGCACCTACCGCTCAGGTGACTCCTCAAAAATACTGTGACACTCAGTATTCTCCAGCATGAGACTCCGGCTGAGATTTTGTACTCCTGGGTAATGGAAGTTAGCAAAGGAGTGTGACATTGGAGAAGTTTTGGTCCCAAGGTCTGTGATTCGCTTTTCATGATTCGTTAACCCACAGGACAGGCCGTCCAAGGCAGGGTTCAAGGAGCGGGTCATGTACGCGTCAGCTGACTGAGGCCGTCTCATTGGGGATGACGGATATGGAGAAAGTTTGCTGATGAGAGGTGTCAAGAGATCAGCATATGCAGCTTTTGTAGGCTTGAGGAGTTTATCAACATGAATATTAAGCATCTTTTGTTCAAAAGCACAAGAAAAAACAGTAGCTGGCAGATTCTGCAGCCATGACAATAAGCTAAGGTCCAAATCATCACACCCATTACCACATAAGAGATCAATGCCCAGCAATACTTCACTTTCTGTAATTTCTTCTCCAGTTGCTTTACTCTGGCAGAATTCCACGCAACATTCGTAAAGCAATCCCTTCATTACAAGCTGAAATAAACGATTGTTACTTGCTTTGAAACCAGCCTCACTCAGTTTCCTATCAGCAGGAATAAACTCTGCCACCATGACACAAGCTTCTTCAAAGCAGTGCACCCGGGCCGTGCTGGGATTCCAGTCTTTGAATTCTGCATGGTTGGTCAAGCGAGGCAACGTGAGCAGCAAGCAGAGTTTACTGTAGTCTTCCTTAGAGGGACAATATTCTTCCAACGCATGTAGGCACTGCACAGCCTCTCGCATTGTGAATTCCAGCTACAGAAATATTCAAGTGAACAGAGTAGCTTGTAGTACATGTGTTTCTACAGTCAGTTGAAAAAGAACAGGCAGTAGCAGGATTTCTCCACTACCATTCCTTTATTACTGTCTACATTTAAGTAAAATAGCATACAATATAGAGTCCAAAACTGCTGATGTAAATGCATTTACAGAGTAGAAATTCCTGGATGTCTCGACTTTCTGGAATCTCCACCTTCCGCCCCACTCCCAGCCTCCCTTGCTACAGATCTATGGAACTTTTAAATCACTGCAGATTTTACAGGCTTAAAACTTGACATCTGCAGCTAAAAACAGCTTCAATTCTATGGCAGCACAGAAGGTTAGTTCCATTCTCAGGGCCAATTACATTTCTTTTTTCTTTTGTATGTCTGTGAAAAGCAATCGGCATAAATTATAGAAAAGCCGCATACTTCTCTGGTTTCCACTGATTAGCAACTCTACGTTGTCTTTTGTATTAACGTTTTCTGTTCTCCAATCAGAAAAATATTAGAAGTAGTTCACAAGGTTAACCTCTGCAAACAAGACCTCCAAATGAATATAGGGCTCTTAGCAGAAAGCTTGTTTCAACAAAGTCAAACAAACATGTTAAATACATGTAACTTAGTATTTTTAGCTTAAAAGATTTTAAAATATCCTTAAAAAAATCATATCCATGTTCCCTATCGGGTTCTAAATATACCAGCCTTTCATCCACAACATTCAGCATCAAAATAAGGGATGTACATCTGACTTGTATCTTCCTGTGCTGTTATCTAATAACTGCGTACAGATCAGGGAAAAGTACACATTTCCATTACAACAAAAAGACTTCATTTAAGCTTTCTCTATACTGTCAAGTGAAGACCCTGTAGTATAACATATGTGTAATCCGACAGAGAATTAAAGTTAATTCAGCTCTGAAAATAAGACCAGTTGTCTTAAAACTACTGAATTTCTCATTTTTACTTTTGATAACCTTTTGTGTTAGAAATTTGTTATTCCTGTGTTATCAACACAAATGAAAAACTATATAAAGTCACAATCAGCATGCATTTTCTGTCACTTGGATTAGCCGTTCATGTCCCTTTCTATATTGAAAACCTAAATTTGTGACTCCTGTTTGCACATTTAACTAAATCAGTCCTTTGTGACCACATCTGCTCCCTTCAAAGAAACAGCATCTTTTCTCTTTAAAAGCAACAGAGATTAAGCTAATGATTAATTCAATCTAGAATATTCCATATGGACCTGACTCTGACAATAAATTTCTCTGATTCTCAGACTTACTTCAGGAAAAGAGCATTGTACTTTATGCTAAAGTAAATTTCAGGATAAGGACCACAAAGATGACATGTGGTCACAGATCTATACTGCCAAATTTCCAACAACCCTTGTATATAAAATACAATTTGAGACCTGGGAATCACATTCATTTCCAAAGGGCACCAGTTAGCTTTTCCATTATTTATGAAAACATTTGTTAGTGGGTAAAAATTGTGTATTCAGTGTGGGAGTGTCTGTTTTGCTTTTAATTAGAATACCTGAGTAAGCTTGTTACCAACAAAAAATTCCCAAAACAAAGAGAAATCTTACATGCTGAGGCTCGTCTTCTGCTGACATTGCATTGTTTACACATAAGGCTTCCAAGAACTTCTGCTTCATTATAATGTAACGAAATCTGCAGGCAAATAATGAAATATTACCAATATTGATCCAGTATACTCAATAGCTCGATACACTTTCAGAGATGAGCAATGAACATATTTCACACCTAATTTTTGAGTTAGGCACAGAAACTGCAGTGACAAGGAACTCTGATCAAAGTTCAGCAAATCGGTAACCACAAAATTTTAGCAGGAAATGTTTTTCTTCAATTATTGCTTACAGAAATAATACATTAAAAAACATCTAAAGGGTCATATGGGAAAGAAGTATAATAAGCACACTCATTTCTTAAATAGAAATATGATAGAACAGCCAACTATAGAACAATAGTGCAACATGCAGCATCATATTACTGACATGTAAAGCAAATGAAAACCCATTACACATTGTGGGCGTGTTTTTTACAGTACAAGTTAAAAAACACATGCACACACAATTAGGGACTGTATACAGGATGAAAAAAACAAGTTAGAAACTTAAAACTAATGTTTTCATAAACAGTATTTAATTTCTTGTATTTTCCAAAACAGCTCAAAAAAAAATTGAACTGACACATATATATATTCTATTTTTACCTTTTCTTGTCGAATTTTTCCATACATTCAAGAGGTTGAATAAATTGAAGAACCTCATCCCATTGACCATCAAGAACCAACTGCCTAGTAACAGAAAACAGCCACTGCTTTAATTTCGCCAGACAAGCACATCTTTCTTCTTTCTAAGCAACCAGCTTATAAAGCTGTACATTTAAATGACAATTGCATATTTAAACATAGAAGAGGTGATCAACCTGTTTGGAAAAACTAATGCACTGCACAGATGCTAAGATGACTGATGCAGTTAAGAGCAAAATCCAGATCCTTTCTTGGTATCCCATAAAAAAAAAAAAAAATCATCTCATACAAGTACAAATATTGATTACTTTTGAAGACATACCAAAAAAGGACATAATGGTCCTGTGTCTCCTGCTTTACTTGTAAATCTTATTTAAAAGATTTCTTGCTTGAAGAAAACTAATTTATTTAGTACATTTAGTACAAGTGTATTCAATACATTTACTCAACGAAGACATCCTGAAGAATGGAAGTGGACTTAAAAATTAATTGTATAAATACCACCGGACCTATTTTTATATCAAGAGATACAGAGACCTGATACTAAGAATGTAAAAGCAACAGCTTGGAAGTAACCATGCCAGCAAAAGAGCTTCAACTCCAAGACCAGTGTGCTATACTGCACAGGTAGATGACTTCTTCATACTCTCATAATGCACAGTTCTCTGTAAAAGGTCCAGTTCTAGAAGGAAAGGCTGCATTACTCATTGGATACATGATCTGAATAAACTAAGAACAAAAAGGATTACTAATTTCAAATCTCTCAAATTCTTTTTTTTTCATTTTATTCTAATACCTGTAATTTTATCAAAAGAGAATCCACATGGGGAAAGCTGTACAATAATTTATCTACATTTTAAGTACAGCTGGATAAAATTATTTCCTCATGCTTTCAGAAAGTTATTAAATACCTTTGGCATGAAATAGAAGACTGCCACGCTGAAGAATTACCAGGCATCTACAGTAACTACTTTTAATAATTCAGGGGACAGTATAATGGTCAATTACACAAACTTCCGTGCTTTGATAACTGCAGATACCTCATCCCAAATCTCAGTACTTGAAGACTGTAAGAATAGTTTATTTGTATTAGAAACTAATAAACCACGTGCTCAGTTCCATGTGACATGGTAAGCAGATAGCAACAGATCACTGCAGCTAAAAGAAGATCTTGCTTTTCCATCTACTGCTCATGTGCTTTCTCTCACTTAGCCCGTGCTGACATTGGTACTTGTTAAGACTCCTTCCATTTTAAATTCATTAGCATGCCAGAAAAATAACTAGGTCAAAATGAATGAAGACATGAACGAACAAGAAAACAAACAAGCAAACCTAACTCTAAAGCCTACGTTGATCATAGAAGGATTTCATTAACTTCAGAGATGAAATACAGAACAGGGCTAGACCACACAACTGGGAAGAGGAAGCAGCAGAATAAGATGAGACCTCCAGTTTAGCGTAATGGGGCTGCACATGGAATCACAACCCAACTGCACGCTTTCATGTATGTGGTTTTTAAGCAGTGGAGAAGGAAGTCCTACCTTAAAAAAAGCATGTCATCTGAAAACAGGCCATTAATGACCCCACTTTCTTTCTCAAGTGCCAGCATACTGATATGAAGTTTCCTGGAGTTCAGAAAGTCTAGTATTAGTTTAATTATTTCAGCTTCTTTAACATTCACTGTTTCTTCAGCCGTCATGATGGCAGCCTAAAAGGAAAGAGAAGAAAGCATTTTAGCTACGATCAATTATTTTATGTTTGCTTAACAAATGTTGGTACTAAAATTTTTTTCATAGTTTTACAGGAAAGAATACTGTAGCATTATGAAAATAAAAATCCATTTCCTAATCTTCTAATCATGATGTTGATTATGAAGCCACAACTAAGACTAACAGTGTCCCTTTCTATTTCAGGTCTATGCATATATGGGGTCCAGAGAAACCAATGTACCAAGAAATCAATCTTACTGCAGTGCGGAATTATCGTATGTGAAATTGTACCTCACTATTTGCCTTTCAGAAAAGGAGTTCAAAAAGCATAAAAACAAGCCAGTTATTATGCCACTATCTTGAGATCTTACACATAAACTTGCAATTTCTATTTGTTAGAAGCACATTCAAAAAGCAAAGCACACTAAGCGTGATCTATTCCCACCTCACCCCGTTTTGAAGCTGTACAGCTTTCTGTTCTTCCTTTCCAAGGACACCTCTTTCTGTCTCTATGCTTCATGGACAATCTAAGTCTGCAAATCTGTCTTAGTTTTTAGCTGGGACAGAAGTTGTTTTTTCTCACAGTGTCTGGTATAAGGCTATGTTTTCATTCTAGAAGAAAAACAAAACTGATAAGGTATTATGTTTACACTTGTTTCTGGATAGTGCTGTGCAGAGCTGAGGATGTTTCAGTTTCTCAGCTTCTCCTGCTGCCCTGCCAGTGAGGGGCTGGGAGAGGGGGGACAGACAGGGAGCTGGGAGGAGACAGGACCAGGGCAGCTGACCTAAACTGGCCAAAGGGATTCCCATACCATACTGCATCACGTAAATATAAAAGAGGGCAGCTAGCCAGGGGGGACTGCTGCTCAGGGACCAGCTGGGCATTGGCTGGCAGGTGGTGAGCCACTGTTTTGTGTATCACTTGTTTTCATGTATATATACATATATGTATTTATATTTATCATTACAGTTATTTCTCTTACTTCCTTTTCTGCCCTAGTAAATAGTTTTTATCTCAACCCATGAGTTCTACTGTATTTTCTCCTAATTCTTTCCCCCATCCCACTAGGGGAGGGTGGGTGTGAGCAAACAACTGTTAGCCGTCTGCTGGGTCAAACCACACCAAGACCCAAGACAGCCCAGGGCCAGTTCAACGCTGACTGCTGGTGTCCCATTCACTCACCTGTCTCCAGCTGCCTGTTCCTGGCCCCTCCTCAGCACTGTTCCCTTCTGCTGCTGGGGTAGCACTGCCACCAACTCAAGCCCAGGGGCAGCTCAGGATGTGAGGAGCTCCCCAGCAGCCTCACGGCACCCACAATGAGCCAGGCACCAGCTCAGCACCCATCCACTCGCCCAGCGGGCGCAGGAGCACTAACGCTGACATGCAGAATCAGCACAACCATGCCTTCTGGCAGGAGCAAAGCCAGAAAGTGACTTAAATGGATTATGGGAGCACACAAAAGACAAGAGCCGGTATCAGTGATGAGCCCTCAGCAGGAAGCCACATCCCCCGAAATGAGTGAATTGGAACGAAAGCGATCAGACAAACAAATGAAGGGAGGTTACAATAGAGCAAAGTGTCTTCAGTAAGGAGTGGTGGCTACCCTAACCACTCCTCCTTTTAATTCTGAATTCCCTGCTACTACTGTTGTGACAAGCCAGCAGCCAGCAGGCCGAGCACCAGCTGCAGGTCACCACTCCCCGGCAGGCCCCAGGGCATGGAAGACCAGAGCCCAGGAGCTGGCTGGCTGCCTCATGCTGAGCAGGTACAGGCATGGGTAATAAGATGTCAAGGAACTGAGAGAAAAAGTTCGAATAGTCCAAATAAGAGACGCTAGGTATTAACAGGGAAATTATTTACCAGAAATGAGAGGAAGAGACAAATGCTCTGGTGAAATTGTTCATCATAAACCAGTGCTACTGAACTTCAAGTAATAAAAAAAAAAAAGTTAGGCATTAATAGTTTTCTTCTCCATTTTCCTCAGAGTCATGCCAACTTTTTTCCAAGAAGGTTTTTGACAGAACACCAGAGTGGGAGCACATTTGGTTACAGCAGCACGGTTTATTCTGGAACAACAGAGATGTTGCTGTGCCAGAGGAACTGGCCCAGTGTCTCCCCCAGAACAGGCGGGTTCCATTCCCTTCAGCCAGACTCCAGCCACCAGCGAGGGGTGGGCTCACAGCACACACACCCAGGGACCATGCACACCCTCCTGCCTAGGAAAGCCCAGGGAACAAAGTAAAATCTGGCTTCAGAACGTCTTTCTGCAGGAAAGAAAACACTCAGACAGACAATATATAAACTCAAAGCCAGCACTTAAGGAAAAAACATTTTTCTATGTTTTAGCACTGTTTCGACTTCCCCTTTTGGCAACTGAATAGGGATTTTTGGTCCCAGAGAAAAATTCAATTCCATTCTTACAGACCAGAGAAGAAATGAACACAAATTTAACCAGCAGTTCAGCATTAACACCTTCATTCCCAGCCTCACCTAATGCATTTGCATTTTGCTTTTATTATGCTTTATTGCACTGGTGGTTACATGGAATAACTTACATGGCTTCCTTCACAAACAACCAAGCTCAGGCAAACCCATGCAGAGACTCAGCCCAGGGAAACTACTGGCATCGCCCAGGCTAACGCTCCCTGTGAGGCGAGGAACATCCGTGCCAGCTCTCTTCTCCACTGCATCCAGTGGACTCAGCCCTGAACAGGAAGCCACCCCACAGAGCTTCAAGATTCTGAAATTATTTATATATTCTGTTGATAGACAGATTCATAACGTAACACAGTACTTTGTCCAAGAGTACAACTACCCTAAGTAAAATGTAACACTTGAAAGTAGTTAGCTTCCATTTTCCCTTATAGTTTTAACAGGAGCAGTTTGTCTTGAACAGAGAACCTTTGCCAGATTCTAAAATTACGTTCTCCTACTTCATTTACAATGTCCAGGTAAGCTGGATAAAGAATGATCAGCACACCCCACTTGACAGGGACTACACAATGGCAGTTTTGGGGTCCTGCTAAGCAAAATCGAATACATAGTTTGGACACCTATCTTCTGAAGACAATTTGAAATACACCAGTGAGCTCATAAACTAGCAAGATTATGAAAACAGTGCATGCTGGGTGTCAGAGCAACGTTCCTGTTGGACAACCAGATGGAAAAGAATGGCAAACCTACTGAAGGAGATTTTTTAGACCCATGAGCCCAGACTTCTCTGCACTACACTGTCAAAATAATGAGCAGCACTGTAACACCATCATGAAATCCATGAGGTCATAGATATACACAAGTTCTCACATGACACTGAAAACAGTTTTTCTGAAATTCAGTGGTGCATGTGTACACATAAAAATAAATTAAAAATGAACAGCAGGGAAACTTCAAGATTAGAGCTCAAGCTGCACCCTTGGTCCATCCCACTGTATTGCTTTCTGCCAGCACATATGGCACGCAGCGTCACAATCTGATCAGCTCCAGCACTAATACTCAACCATGACTGAACCACAGCATTAGCTTGAGGTATAAAGGATGAGAGATGAGTATTAAAGCTCAGAATTTCAGGTGCCTTCTACTGAAGATGTACAGCCTTCTTTTCTTACCTCATCTTTTCATAGCAGCACATTTCTACATCTGCCTTCCTTCCCACCTTCCCCTTGCTCTGTGCTTTAATTTATTCTCCTAAATAAATCTGCATCAAGAAAAACAATCAAAAACAAAACAAAACAAAACAAAAAAACAACCAACCAACTTTCCTGCCACTAAGCTGACACATCTCTGGCTTCAAGGGATGACATGCCCTTTAAACGAGCTCTCTGGAACATCACCAACCTACTCCTGTGTTTCCTAGGGAGAGGTTCATTCCTGTTCTGTTCTTACTCATGTTCAAAGAACAAACCAACTGCATGAACCCTCTCATGGTGTTGTAAGCACAAGTTTTTTTTTTAAAACAAAGATGCATATAAACATGTTATTTTAGGAAAATGCTTATAAATTAGAAAGTGCTTTTTAGACAGCTTTTAAGTTACCTTTCTTAGAAGAAATTTAATATGCATATGCATTTACATGACAGACAGTTACAGTAAGGTTTAATGTTCAGGAACACTAACGAGTTGTGGAATTCTCAAACACACGTTATTCACAGAATGGTTTGGGTTGGAAGGCACCTTCGAGCCCACCCAGTTCCAACCCCCTGCCATGGGCTGGTTGTCACACACCAGCTCAGGCTGTGCAGGACCCATCCAGCCTGGCCTTAAACACCTCCAGGGATGGGGCAGCCACAGCTCTCTGGGCAGCTGTGCCAGGGCCTCACCTCCCTCTGGGTAAAGGATTTCCCCCTAACATCTAACCTAAGTCTCCCCTCTTTTAGTTTAAAGCCATTCCCCTAATCCAAAACAGACCACTCACCAGCAGCATACACTCACAGAACTAGGCTAGCAACTTCAGTGCTTGCTCCTTGTACTTCTGGGCAGCCCCAACCCTAATGGCCACACTGACAGAGACCAGGGATACGTTACAACAGGGATGCAGCACCAAAGTATGGGGCCTGGCCAGCTGCCTTCAGCGACAGCCGCAGTGCACATACACTGACTGCCTCAGCACCCCGGTGAGCTCTTCCACAGAAACAACAAGCACAAAGCAGCAGCACCTACCTCAGCAGCCGGCAGCTCCCCGTGCCCGCAGCCCCCACCTGCCCTCGGGCCCACCAGGGCGGCTGCGCTGGGCCCTCAGCCACCCTCCTGCGACCCCATAGCCAGGAACACAGACAGGGCAAGGCCTAGGGAGCAGGTTCTCACTGCAGCTGGCTCCCACAACAGTTCACACAACTCGCTGACAATCATTTTAGCCTACGAGGCTAAAACGTCAAACGTTTATGTCAAACGTTGAGCACACTGACCCCGAGCAGAGCCTGCACTCGGTGCAGCAGAACGCTGCGGCTCCAGCCCCAGCACCCAGCGCCCCTCCAGGCACTGTGCCCCCTCTCCCTCCCCCACACCCGGGGGGCACGGACACCGCCCCGCACAGCCGGTGCCAGGGAGGTGACATTAAACCGTGCGATGCTTCCACGGCGAAAACAGAACGGGGAAAACAAGCCGGACAGAAGAAATGGGCGCATTCTGACTGCACCCTCTCCACACGCGGCCCCACACGAAATCCGCTCAGCTGCCGGCCCCGGCGCGCAGCTCCGTGACACAGCGCCGGGCCGCCCCTCAGCCTGGGG
>WBMW01002239.1:1468936-1503822 GCA_013396635.1 Penelope pileata
GGGGGAAGCGCGCTCCGAACGGCGAAGGGGCGTTTCCCCGCCATGGGGCCCTTGGAAGGCCGGGGGCAGCGCGCTTCGTTCTTGCGTGACAGCGCGCCGGGATCTGCGCTAGGTTTTTGCTGTTTTCTGCTGCCTGAGATGGTTGGAATAATCTGTGTTATTCTTTACAAAAAGTGAGATGTATATATGCTATCTATAGGATATGAGAATGTACTTCTATACACGTTGGCGTTCAGTTAAAGTTAACACATCTTTGTAATGCTCAGAAGGTCGCACCTCAGAATGACTGTGGTGAATGGTGAATGAGTTCGTGCGTGCTCTGACGGAGCTGTGAGAAGGGACACAGCAGGTCGTGCTAAATGGCAGTGCCGTGCTGGGACAGCCCCGCACATGGAGCATGACCACTCTAACAGAGGGAGCAGCAGAGACCCCATTCCTTCTTACTGACGTGTGTGCACGTGTGGCTGGGTGCCAGGGCCTGAGCTGGAGCCGACTGCATTCCCTGGCGCTGACGGTTAGGGATGTCAAGTAGCACAGTGCGCCAATTCTGCTTGCAAACTGCTTTGCTAAGAACCGGCCAAAAGGCAGCTGGGAAATGTCCTCCTAACATTGTTCTCTCTCTGTCCTTTCTGAAAAGGAAGGCACAGAGCTGTCCTGCAGTCGGTCCCGGAGGAGTGACGCGGGCGAGGTGCCACCTGGCTGCGCAGTGTGACTCCGCAGTGGAGGAGCAAGGCCTGGAACCTGCTGGCTCCTTGGGCAGCACTGAGCCCCCAGCACCACATCCCAGGAAGAGGGATTCCCAGTAAAACACCGCTGCTAACGGAGTCACTTATTGCTTGGTTACATCTGGAGGCACAGATTAATGGAAAACTTCATTATAGAACCTGTTTCCTGACACAAGTGATGTAGTACAACGATAAATCAGAGAGGGAGTGAGGAAAACCAAGATGATGATTGTCTAAAGAACGCTATATGCACAACTTTGTAAAATGTACATTCGGATAAAAGTCCATTTAAAACTTTAAGCTAACAAAGCTACACCTGAGCACATATGTTTTTGAATTTAATCTTGACTATTAACACAGTGGGGTTACAGTGGTTTACTGATCTTCTGTGTGATGTTGTCAGCAGAGGTCTGAGGATCAAATCTATGAGACTCCACCTCTGGAGGGCAAGAGTTTTGGGATGAAAGAAAGGTAAGGCTTCTCCTAAGTCATAGACCTAAAAGGAAGAATCAATTATGAATTTGAAACTATTTTGTTTCCTGCTCAGAACATAGGGCCTTTGACAGGGAAGCAGTAAATTCCTACAGTCCTGAAAGATATTTCGAGAACCAAGGATCTGCCCTCAGGGAGAGGGGCAAATTGTTAGCATTACTCAATGTGCTTGCTTGGGAGGGCAATAATTCTATTCCTAAGTATCTGCAGAGGATATGTAGTAGCATCCTATTGGAAAAGGGGGAGATAGAAGCCCCTGCTCTCCGGTTGTTCAAAACTTTTTACTCTGGCACAGAAGGATATCTTTGGGGCAGCCTCAGCTTGCTTTGAACTCCCTAGTCATTATGGCACAGAAGGTGACTCCCATGAGTAGCAAAGCTGTTGGGCGTGGGTTTTAGAGAGCCTGAAAATCAGGATTGGTAGAGGAGGAGTTCTGCATTGCTTAGTGACAGGGCAGGGCACTGCAGTCTGTTTTTGGACCACTTAAAAAAAAAAAAAAAAAGGATTATTTTACAGACATTGCAGGTAGCAGCAGACAGTATCAGCAGGGCTGTCACTGGAGTCCAGCAGTTTTGCAAAGCATCTTTGTTGTCATAAAAGTGAGCCCCTGATTTTTAGTGATTATAACAGACCCATTCAAATCTTTACATTTTATATTATTTTACATGATCTTCTAAAAAGCTGAAAAAAAAAAGTTTAGAACTTCACTTCTGGAAACAGTTTTCAATCATTTCAGGAAAGGGTTTCCAGAATTTTGGGATGACAATTCAGAAAAGGAGTTAAAATACTCTTGCATAACCTGTAGGAGAATTAGACACTGATGTCAGCATCATAGCTTCAGTTTCAGGTGGCTTAAGCAAGACAAATACTCAGCCAAAATATTATCTGCATTCAAGTAATTTAAATAATTGCAGGCTTGTGGGGCCTTGCCAGGTCTTGTAATGCAGACATTTAGATCACTGATGATGTAAGAAAGGATAAGGCAGAGCTGCCTTGATGGAAAGCTTCATATTAGCTTTGTCTGTATGCAAAACTCCATTAACAGATTAACAGTAACATTAAAATACATATTGCTACTACTTTGTATGTCTAAGCTCGTGCCATTATATGAAAACTTTGACACATTTTACATGGAAAAAAATCTTTTCAGTATTTTGCTTAATAAATATGTCTATGTATAATGAATTATCTATTAATCCTAATGTTTTATACATACAGTTTGTCAGTAATGCTGAATAAGAGGCTGAATAACCTTTTAAGTAACATTTTTCATTCAAATGCTTACCTCTACTCTACCATCCTTTCTCGAAATCCTAGTTTTCATGAGCTTAGCTGAGCAGAGGCAGTTCTGTCTAGAGTCCACTAGTGGTATCCTTGAGTTCAGGAACCGATAAATAGCGTGGTCTTAAGAACTCCATCTCCCAAAGACTGTACTGATGTCTTAAATGTACATATTGTATATTGCTTCCCTCCTCACGTGTAGACCGGTAGTTCCGAGTAAAACAGACAAAGTAGCTGCTGTTCAGAAGGAATAAGCTACAGTAACTTCACTACCATATTTACCAAATAAAGCGTGTTTTACATCTGTGTTTAAGCAAGTAAGTTTGAAAGTATACGTGCATTTAACTATGCATTTCTATGTTTCCATTTGTTTGTGATGCTGTAAAGGGAACTGATGGAGCTGGCTGAAAAATAACCAGATTTTGGGGAGAGGAGGGAAGGCTATTCATTTTCACCCACGTTAGTTTTCAATTCAGTACTAGAAGTCCTGGTATCAGATATTCTATATTATTGAAGCTGCCCTTATATTAGAGCTGAAATCTAGGGATTGTTTATCTGCATCAGCACAGCAGTTCAGTCTACCTGTTGACGTTGCAGTGACGTCGTGTCCCGTTTCAACAGAATCTCTTGCTCTGCAATCCAGCGTAACACACACACACAGAACTATGAAAAAACGTAAGATTTGGAATGAAAAAAATTAGTTAATTTACAAATCTCAAAGAGAGATTTTTTTTTTGATACTATTTCTGTTTAAGATGGCACAACTAACAAACAAGGTTTTTCACAAACACGTCATTCTTTATTAGCTGTCTCAATAAGACTAGATCATCTTGAAAACTTTCCCTTTTGAAGCAATCCAGTTACGTGGACCAGTAAGTTTCTATGTGTTTTTGAACACATAACTAACCAGAGTACAGGATTGTATCAGTTGACTTGCAACTGTGAAACTCACCTCTGAAGAGAGCAGGATAATTCTCTGTTGCCCTCAAGAAGGTAATGAGAAGCCTAATTCTTTGTTGGTCTTGGTCAGATAACATTAAAAAGCTAAGTTATATGTGAAAGACAGCAAATACAAACAAAAGGAGAAATAAAAATGTTGCATATTTCCTAAAATTTCTATGTTGCTGAAATACAATGAGAAGAAAAAAACATGAATGTGAACTTTTTATAGCTGCAATTTTTGTTTAGATATAAGCAAGAGAACAAATAAATACACTTTAGGTGCCATGCTTTTATTTAAATGAAAGGAAAAAACTACACGGTACCACATAAGTAGCAATGACGATATTTTACAGCACAGCATTTGAAAAAATATGGAAGCTATGCTCCATAGAAGTGGACAAGTAAGCACACAATACTCTGTACATTTTTCAACAGTGCCCATTAAATCAATTAAATAGCTGAATTTGGCTTTAAACAGCCAAATAATCAAAACTAACAGTCATACTAAAATTAAAAAAAAAAAATCAGTAGCTTTTGTGACTGTTAGAATATGAAGTTTTGCTCCAAAATCTAAGATGACAGTTTGGCAATTCAGTCATAGCAACAATAGTAATACCCCTGATGAAAGCACCAGTGTGTTCTGAAAAGGTCAGTGATAAATACTGGCCTTTATGGAAAGCTTCCTTTTCATTTTAATGTTTTTAATTTTATTTTTTATTTTTTTTAAACATGATCCCAACCATAGATCTATTGTAACTAGAAAATTTGCAGGCTTAAAAAGGAAAAGCACATCTAGCTTTACTTTTCCTGCATTAAGTAAAACTGCATACTTTGAGCAATGAACTTTTCAGCTGCATTGTTCACATTGTACTTCTAGACATTGCACAAATCTTTAACCTGTTGACAAGTTTAAATCTCATTAATACATTCAGGTATATTTAAAATGAATCAAAGAATTTGTCTGCCATGTATTTAAGCTCACTGTGATTAGACTGATGTATGTTGCAAATTATCAGTTAAATCGCAGTACAGATTTTAGAAATAAAAATCCTCCCGTTATAAAACTTCTTTTGAAGTTCTCTGACACGTGTAAGAGTTAATTCCAGCCTTCTGGTTTCTTGAATCACTGGATATTATACACCATTTCATATGGTTATTCAGGATGTTCCTACAGTGGTATTCATAGGAACTATCTAACAGGCAGAATGTGCAAACCCTCTTTCCCCCTTTTTAATATTATTTATAGCTATATACACAGTATGTATACACTGGAAATATAAGAGTTACATATCCTGGTGATGTACATGCAAACAATAGGAATCAGCTAACCACAAATAATTTTGAGCCACATACATACTCAACATATATTTTAAAGTGTTTTTTCTTTTTTTCTTTTTTCTTACAGATTTAACAAATATACATAAATATAAGAACATAAATTACAGTAAAACTGACAGCATTTTTGAGAAAATGTTTAACCCAGATGCATTGATGCCTAAGGCTTTATAATAATTTAAAAAAAGTACTGTTCTAAACTGTTTAATGGTATCTCATTCAGGTGCATCTTTTATATAAGTAAATGAGTACATCATAGTAGTGAGGCATTGTTTCTCTCAAAGCAGTTTAATGAGAGAAATATGAACTTAATTTTAGTCTCCCTATGAAAGAGGATGGACTACACACATAGCACAATACTGTCTTATGTTAATGGAGTTGTTACAACACTGAAACAGAACAGAATCACAAATCATTCAAGTCTTTTCCTGAGAATGAGATTTTCCCCCAGCAAATCCTCTGGTGTACATTATCAAAATAGCCACAGATTTAGGGGAGGCTTCAAGTCTGTAGTTTTTTTTTTTTTTTTTTCAGAACAGTGCTATGTTAAAAGCAAATTATAAGAGAAACAAACACTGAAACGGAATAGTAATCTATAAAATAATCAAACACTGTTTTGAAACAAATGCAGCCCTTTGTAAGTAATACTGAAATATGCTTGAAGTTTATTTTTGTAAATGGTTATATTATAAATTTACTGAAATGTACTTCAGGCTATTTTTTCCACATGTATTTATAATTGCTAAGTGTCACAAGACATCATCTGTTAGAGCATGTCAAGAAAACAATTTACTAAGACACTGAACATTCTTATCAGTTGTCTGTTCCCTGGCAAACTGACTTAAAACTGATCTGAAGTCAGGAAGAATGAACAGTGGCCTAAATCTCAAAATCAGTGGGAATCAGATACAGTGCTTCCAAAAGATCTGTGACTTAGTGTATTCTGCGATTCTTCTGAAGATTTTTAGTGTTCTGTCAGGCAAGCATCAGGGATCTAGTTCTGAACGTTTTATGAGTTTTTATTCCCCCCATAGAGAAGCAGTAGCTGACCACGTGCTCGCTCTTTATCTGCAACAATGCAAAAGAATGCACATTTGCTTAAACTGTTTTAGAGGTTTGCCAAATCTTTTTGCTTTGCATTTTAATAGGATTATGAGCATGCACATAGCCAGTCGTTACATCTCAGATGGTAACTTTATAAAGCAGGAATAAATTATTCAACTATACCCTGACTTGCTAAATAATTTGAACAAAATTTATCTTAAAGCAATTCAAAGATTTTTCTCTTACTGTTTAGTCTATAAGCAAACCAGTATTATTTAACTGAAACAGAAATATAAATACTTAGGAGAATGAATTGATTTTGTTACAGTACACAATAAGGATTTTGCAGCACAGACCCATTCAGCTGTTTTTCTGTGACCTATAACTTATTGTTGAGTCTTTACTGTTAGAGTCAATATGCAAAGTTCAATGGTATCAAGGATATTTAGAAGTATTTCTTTAGAGAAAGAAAAAAGTTTCAAGACAAGCACAAATACAAACATATAAGGCAACAGATGTAAAAAAATGTAGTTTGATTCACTAAAGATGAACATTCAGTGCTTCAGTGTATCTAAACAAAATACAGAGCAGATATACTCTATATATTGTATTAGCACATACAAATTTCCACACAAGTCAAACATTTCCATAATCACTCGTAAGTATTCACTTAAGTGACAATCTTCTGCACTCCTAAACACTGTGTTTACATTCCAGTTGGACATGATAATAGAACCCGGTGTCCAGTTTTAAGTTCTAAGAGTCTTGTTGGCAACTAGAAATCTATTTCCTATAGGCAGTAAAGATGAAGTGCAAGTTTATCATAATTGTTTGAAGCAAAATTTTTCCCATCTACTATGCCTTGGTGGGTAAAAGTTTCTTAGGAGTTACTGGTCTCTTGGTTTGCCACAAATGGCTGTGAATGGTAATTGCATCAACACTGGCAGACAAAGTTTTAGCAGGTATGTGGCTAAACTGCTTCCTGTCAGAGTTGTATTTATACAGTCCCTCAATCATTTTCTTTGTGATAGATTTGGGGCCTATCCCTGTTAATTTATTAATTTCTTCAGTATCAGGGCAGTATGTATACAGAGATCTGAACTGGCAGCCTGAATCCCGGAACAAGATTAAGAAATTATTGGCATCGGATTTCTCCATTTCCTTTAAAAGAAAGAAAGAAAGAAAAAGATTCAGAATATGAATTTTGCATTGTAGCTAGAAAACATTCAAAATTATCATTGTCATTTTGAATTTGTTTTCTAACTGAGCTGAAACTTATGTGCAACTTTCTGTTAAAATACCTTATTTTCAGTAATTTGCCAAGCTTCAACTATCTGAATTTTGATGTAGTAGTTATCTGTCTCAAGCAAAATCTTATTTAGACAATTTCAGATACACTTGCCTAGCTGTCCCTAAAGAATAGACCTACAAGTGTGTGGGTGGTTTTTGTTGTTGTTGTTTTGTTGTTGTTGTTGTTTTGTAGACCAAATAAAAATTCTTAGAGCTATTTCAGTAAGCAAGTCTAATACCTTGAAGTTTAGGAACACAAAATTTGCACGTGTCTAGATGTGCCTAAAAGATCCACCAGTGCTAAGATGGGTTTCAGTCATCCCTAAGTAAATTCAAGTTTGGTCAAACTAAAAGGTCAGTTGATATGTATAATGCAAAGGTTCTTTATTAGCTGAAATCTTCAGATTCCTATTCCACTCAACACAACTTCTACGGATGTGCTCTGAACACGTACAGTTTTAGCCAAGTGATGTATGCTGAACAACAGAACTAAGCATGACCACTTTTACAGCTGCTACTTCCTGCGGTTTCTAGGGGTTATTTTGCTCTCATACTTCAACTGAGTCTGTATCCATTTCTCACTTGCTATTTCCAAGAAGTAGCTTTAGTTCTAAAGGTCCCAATCTGAAGACCTTTATGTATAAAATGCGTATTTTTCATGTTGTGGAAAACAAGTTTGTGGACAAATGATAACAATCTTCATATTGAAATTCCCACATTAAACAGACAGTAGCTATTAGCTAGTTAACATGCCTATTAATTAATTCAGCTTCGCATGTAATGTACCATGTGATAGCTGTTGTTTTGACAGTACTCAAGAACCTTTCTGTCCACAGAGGAAACAAGCCACAAAAATTACTCAAGCCTTTTAATAAGAGCTAACGTAACTTCAGAAAAAGATTCCTTTCAAATATCTGCATTTATACTCAGGTGTCTCCCTGGTATCTGAACTCTGGTTTGACATAAGCATTTCTACTTTTAGAGGAAAAATACCCTTACCTCCAGTATCTTTTTCTTTTGACCTTCATTTACTTTTCCAGCCAAGCAGCAATGTGCCAGAGCGTTCTGAATTATATACTTATTGGATTTAGCACTGGGTTCTTTGAAGAGCTTTGGTCCTGTGGGGGAAGAATGGCAAATCAGCTAAGTTAATCAATAACCCCCAAAAAAGAGTTACTTTAAGTACTGTGAAGCACTTTCACTGTTAATCTTTGGCATGCATGAAAATACTAATCCAGAAAGAAATTAGAAGTAGCCTGGAAAAATTTCACAAACAAGTAAAATGCCGTTCTTTTGTTATTAATAAACATTTGCCAGCACAAATAGAGCTACAGTGGCCCATCAATCTAACATGATTTCCCTAAAAGTTTATCTAAAATACTTATTTTGCTCTTTTAAAGTGATATTAGGTGGGCAAAAAAATGCAGCCTTTATAATGATGATGGTGTGAGCAATATCATATGGTATAGCAATATCATAGGCTATATGTTTGGAGGGAATGGATGAAGACACTGTTATTTTTTTATTCATAATATAGTAAACAATTAGTCAGATTGTGAAGTTTTTAATAAACAATAAAGGAGCTGTTTGGAAACAAAGGTGCAGAATATTTAAATTCACATTACTGAGAAGATGATTTTTGTGTTCCAATTTGGTTTTTGCTTTTTCTAACTCAATTCTAAAGTGAGTTCAAATTTAAACTCTTCCTGCCTTGCTAGAGAGACTACTGAAATGCACAGAGTAACTTTTGAGTCTGTTTGCCATTCTGAGCCTAACTGCAGTTCATTCTGATTGTCACAAATGCTACTGTCAGTACTTTTACTTTGGAGTTAAAATTTTAATCTTGTGTTATAACCACCTGTTTTAGATAGTTTCATTTCTATGGAAGCATCCTCAAACAAGTTTTAAGATTCCAAACATAGATAACTAAAATGTTTTCATGCATAGAACCACTCATAGCCAGGTACTTTCCTGAATATTGTTGTCACTGACCTGTGTATTCTGTAGCAGAGGCAACTGAGGAAGTTGTAGATGCATTTTCCCAATCTTTTTCTCCATTACGACTACCACAGCGGCTCGGAGATAAGAAACCTTCCACAGACTCAGACCTAAACATTAATTTGAGAATATATTTAAAAACCTACAATATTAACAGAATAAGTCATGGATAACTGAATTCATGTTCTGTATAAACTGTTTTTTAATGAATATGCATGAAAGAGACTTAAAACTTGTCACTGAAATTCATTGTGTGGAATTATTTCTCATTTCATTTTCAGGTAATTCTTAATGCAAAATAGATTCTTGTGTTCAGAAGAGCTTGAAATTTCAGTGAACACAATTCTTTCCTGCACTATTGCTAAGGGGAAATAAGAGAAATGAAGTCACTATGCTAAGAAAGAAAAGAAGGTATGTAGCTGCACATAGCGTACAGGTTTAATAAAATATTCACAAGTTGATACTTAACTACAAACAGGTGAATTAAAGAGGCTCTGTGAACAGCATTTTGTTTTGGCCTCATTTATAGCTGCCCAACTTGTTTACTTGGTAAAATTTGTAAAACAAATGATCACAGCTTTGTTTCCTAATGCCCGAGAGTGGAATCTATGTCTCACATCAGAACAACATACCTGTTCTTGGAGTAGGAAATACACAGATCACCTCTAAAATCAATGCTAATTTTATATAGATTACTTTCTTTAAAAAAAAAAAAAGTTATTTTAGCTTTACCTTGGTGTTCTCTTGCCTGACTGCACACTCTCATTGTCCCCTGTATTCAGCGATGCCAATGAAAGACTAGATACTGAAAAAACACGATAAAGCTGTGAACCTGGATAAAAACAAAGTTAAAGCTTATAAATCTATGCAAGTAGCAGAGTCTGTTCATTAGACCCAACACCAGCATCAGAAAGTTTGTAAGTGCTTTCATATACACAACTCTTACTCCAATACATGATATACCTGCATGCATATGTGGTGTGCTTTATCTGAATGCTTTCTGACACCCAGCTGTTTGCAGCCATCTGGGTCTGTGACTAAGAATTAACATGGACATGGGAGCATGGGCACTATGCAAATCAAAGAGTGCAATCAAAGTTAAAAAGCTCTCACAAAAAAGAGATTAAGATATTTAATTTAAAGCTTAGGATGGACTCTTTGAAGGTATTAAAGAAATAATTTAAATTACACCGAAAGATGGAGGGAAGCTGCTAGAGAAAATGCAGCAGAACAACAAGGCCATACCATGCTATAACAAAAAAGATCACTGAGCAGTCTGGTTACCTTTTTTCTAATTGTAAATTGGCAACATTTCTTTCAATCGCTACTGCAGAATTTGATATCTAAAAGAATGCTAAGTTTCCACATGATTAGAGTTGATGTGCTCATAACTATACATACAGTAGCTGAGTAAAATAGAATAAAAATACAAAATATAGAAGTAACCTAATTTAATTGTCTGTATTAAGCAGGTGCTTAAGTACTCTTACCTTATAATGACCATTTTATTTTTTGATTTCCTTTCTGCCAAGTGTTACTCATTCTTAGCTCTATAAGTGCAAGCAGAAATTAGTGACTGGGAAGAACACGTGCGTATGAAACTTGTTGCATACACTGCTGCTTCCACTGCATTTTCATACTGTTAACCTTTCTGTTTGTTGATATATGCATGCATGCATAGCAGGTAAATGACATTCATCTTTTCATTTCTATTGACAAATGTTGCTCTCCAGTTTTGTCACGTGCAGCTTCAGTTTAGCACAAGACACTAATAAATGCACGTGCTTGTTAGTACCAAAACCCAAGCTGGTGTTTTAGCATGAACAGACTCTTTCCATGTGAACATGGGTTACCTGGTGGACCTTTAACTGGTGTCTTAGGTGATTCAATGTGATCCCTATGAATAGATTTTGGACGTGGCTTTTTTTGTTTGATTGACAGGGAACGTGGCTTTATAACAGTATCCATGTCTTCCATAAGCTTTAGTTGTTTCCTTCTCATGTATTCCTGCTTAATGAATTCTCGCCGTGCTCGTTCATCCTCCTTCTTCTGACGTTCTTCTTCTGTCTTGCGTCTAAAAGAAATCATCAAATAAATTAAACACTTTCAACCATGACATTTTTATGGTCATGATCACTGCTCATTTAGATCAAAACATATAGTTCATTTTACCTTGTCTCTTCTTTCTTATGTTCTAGTTCTGCTTCCAGCTGCTGCTTTCGAAGCAGAGTCTCTCTTTCTCTTCTCAAACGCTTCTCCAACAATGCGGCTCGTTTCATTGCCATATCATTTTCTGCCTTTTGATCATCCTGGCAGCAACAGTATTTGAAGGAAAAGGACCCACATATTAAGATCTCTACAGTAATCAACTGATTTTGCCAAGTCTTAACTCTGTAGACTGGGTTGCAATATTGTAGAAATAAGTTTCTTTCAAAAGATTTTTCTTAATATTAAAAAGCTTTTGTAAAGGAATTTTTAATTCCTAAGTCAAACAAAATAGAACACTGATATAAAAAAAACCTGCTAAGCGAAATATTCTAGATTAGAGTCAGACCCCACACTGCATACACTCCTACATTCAGCTTTGGAAGATTCTATGTATATGGAGATGAAAGTAATTTATCACAAAAAGCACTAACCGGGCAGCACATAAAAGTAACTCCTGCTGATCGAGCCAGGTGTTTTCTTAGAACTGAGGAATGCTCCGAGACAAGCAGGGCACATCTTTTCATCTCTTGTTGCAATTTTTGACGTATTCCAAGATGGAAATCCTAAATCTTGCTGGCTTTTGTTTTCTAGACATCTCTCTTACAATCTGCACTATAACTAAAAGCCTGCCTGAATATAACTCTTAATTTTAAAACCGAGTCTCAAGACAATACTCCCCCAGCTAGCCAACAGAGGGAGAAATGCTCTCTCAAGTGCAACTCTGAGACATTCAACTCAGGCTGTACTTTATAAACTTTTAGTTAAACTTGGGCATGGAATGGAGAAGGGGGAGTGAGAAGTAAGCATATTTAAGGTCACAAAAGCTTATGTTGAAAAGAAATCTCCATTCAGCATGCATCGTCTTCCTCACCAAAACCCCCAAACGCTCTTCCATGACTAGGAAAAAAAAAGGGGTACTGTGGCACACTAAGAACTGCAATGTGCTATACTCTAACCACTCTTCTGATGTCAATTAGTCATCAAGTGCAGAAAACATGCTTGCACATTTAGAGTTGCTTTGACTTCAATAGGAAGTCATTACTGAAATGCCCTGAATATAGAAATTCCCTTTCAGAGGAAGCTGTGTAGCAGACATACATAGCCGGCAGTACTCTTACCTTAAAAAAGAATCCACAACACACTTTCTGGTCATCCTCAAATTGTTCTCTGTCACTCTCACCTTCATATTTCTCAACAGATACTTCATTTTTTTCTGGTGGCTTCAAATCTGATAGGGAAACTTCAATTAAGTTAGCTGTTTTGGGAGCTGCTGTTGGCAAAATTGGTTGGCTTAGCTGATCATCATTTGGGGTGAGGCAGACAGTTTCTGTGATGGGCTGAGATAATACTTCAGAAACATTAGATTCAAGAGGTTTAATCTCCTTTTCCTCCAACTTCTGTTCACACTTTTTCAGTAATTTTGGTCCTTCTTTTGCTACCTCTTCTGTAGGCTTGACTTCCTTCAAAAGGTTTCCCTTTAACTGAGGTTCACCTGTATGTTCACCATCATCTCCAAAGCAAACAAATGATCTAGTCTGAATGGGAACCTGACTTGGAGAAAATCTTCTCAAGCGAGGCAGACTATCCACAGATCGTGGGGCAGTCAAGGTACGATTTAGAGGTGTTATTTTCAATTCATTTGGCCTAGGAGTCCTTTGCATTTTAATGTGAAAAGAGGCATTCTTCCTGTTGGATGACTGTGGAGACTGATGTGTAGAGCGAGGAGATTCCTGTGAGAAAGGTGCAACGGGAGATGGAGCTCCCATTTGCCTTGATGAGGACTTGAATTCCCGCATTTGCTTCTGAGGAGAAGGCTGAGGAGGAGAAATCACCCAAGCCTGTTGCTCTCTCATCTGCATCAACATCTCTTGTTGAAGGGACAGGCGTTGCATTTCTTGTTGTAGAAAGTGTAAGGAAGAATTTAGTTTTTCAATAGATTTTGTATATTCCAAGATATCTCCTTCATTAAAATTTTCTTCTGACGGGCTTGCTAAATTCCACTGCTTTTCAGCATCCATGGGAGTAGCAGGAGACTTTGACCATTTGTTGTGAGAATTTTCAGGGTTTTCTTTTGTTGCTTCTGAAGCTTTACTAGTTTGTTCATCTGCTTTTTGAGTTTCTCTTTCTTTCAATTGACTGCTGTCAGTGAATACCTTCTCATCTTCAGCTCCTGCTGCTTCTTCTCGGAGAGGTGATACCCCATCACCTTTCTTTTTCACAACATTAAGAAATGCTGTTCTTCCCATTTTCTGCCGCTGCTTAGTGAATGCAGCTTCTACTTTCTTCTTCTGGGCTTCAATTGCTCGCCTCTTTTCCTCCAGCTTCATCCTAAGATGTACCATTTCTGAAGCCAGTAGCTGCGTAGTGTCTCTTCCTTGGGGAACAGATGCCTCCTCAGGAATATGAGTCCAAGCAACCACATGAGGAATATTCAGCTCAGAACCTTCTGGTGTGGTTTTCTGAGAACTGCTTCCACTGCTTCTACTATCTGTGTGATTCAACTTCCTGAATTTCTGCTCTGCAAAGCTAGTCATTTTAACCCCTGAACTTGAAGAAGCACTGCTGCCAGCCTGTGATTTGGTACTTACTGAGCTGGGACAGGGACTTAATTGATCTCTGTGATTGCTAGCTCGTATGTCATAATCCTGAAGAAATTTAGATGGGTCTTCCATGTCAGAGTCCATGCTTACAGTATAATCTCTTAAAGAAGAATCCTCATCCATAGTCTCTGGAATATCTTCCGAAGGAACGTGTATTCCAGTATCGACTTCTGTATTGTCAGTCACAGGACTTAAAGCACCTTTTGTGTCTGTAATTAGATCAGGGGTAGACTGATTTGGTTTAATGTTTGAATTCAAGATGCTCATTTCCTGATTGTGAAGAAAGAACCCATTTGTAATTTGGTCTGACTGGATAACTCTGGGAGATTTTTCAGTGTTATGAATTATCTGCAAAGCTTCTTCAATTGTTGGTGTCTCAATCTGATTGCCAAAATCATCCAGAACTGCTCTGTTTTGCAAAGCTCCATTTGGAAACCTGCTGTGACTGCTCTCGTTGGCATTTCTTTGATTTGTGGTAAAAGACTGATTGGCTTTTGTGTCTTTATGGACTATTGTGTCCTTCTCCTCTTCAATGTCTTGATTTTCCTCTTCTCCATTTACCGGTCTGAAGGACAGATTTTTTCTAATATGTTTGGGTACACGGTTGTTGTTTAGTGTAAGGCCTTCATTGCTCACAGATCTAGTCATACCTCTGTTTGGAGTAGACACTGGAATGCTTTTTTCTTTGTCAAAAGAAATGTCAAACGAGACTCCATGTAACGATGACCTAATTGAGTTAAGAATAAAGGAAATAACTGAGCAACTCACAATTAAAAAAAATATTCACATTTGTTCTACAAATAAGATCACAGTATTAAATGGATTGCTATCTGTATTGTGATTACCTTCATATGCAAATAAAATAAATAAGAAATGCACAATAAAATAGAATATAATAACATCATCTTTAGAGCCAGCCAATGCTTTTTAGTTGCCTGGGAAAAGTTTGGGGGCACTTCAAGAACATAGGAATTGTCAATCTAGATCAGAAGGAAAGTGTGAAAAGACAATTTAGACTTGCTGAATAACTCTTCACTTTTACTATTTTAACTTTAGTTTAAATCCGAAACATTAAGAGTTTATGCCTGGTCTAACTGAAAAAGGAAACATCGCCAGCCTGGATGTTCTTAGTGCATACAAAATAATACAATTTTTGATACTACTGAACTCATTAGCAATGTGACTCTTATCTCATTTGGTTAATTGTAATAGGTAAATGTGAACACGTTTAATGCCAATAATTCAAATATCTAGTGCAAGAATACTTCAAAGAAAAAAAAATTATTTCTTAAAATTGTTTCTGATTACTGAGTTCTTAATCCTTGATGCAGTTTTTTCTTTGTTTTTCCACTTTTGCAAAGTAATTACAAGATTTTGAAAATCCAAAGCACAATGGAGACTTTACTACTGTTTATAACCAATACATAACCATTTTTAACCAACTGTTATGGTAAGACTACTTACCTTTTTTCTTTTGGCCATGTACCTACATACCCATCTACATAAGACATTGACGTGGACCTTCTAATGATTCCTAAATGAAATTAAAATAGAATCCAAGATAACTGCTATGAAATATCATATTAACATTATCTTCTGTTGCTTTAACAAATTAGTTTGTTTCACTACTTAGAACACTACAATAGTAAAAGTTTGTTTTTATATTCAGAATAAAACTAGAGCAATTGCGTTAATTTCATCCTGTATATATATGCTATACTCCTCATACCTCAAAGAATTTATTATTGAGTAAAATGGAGACTTATAGAATCATTTGAGTTGGAAGGGACCTTTAAAGGTCATCTAGCCCAAATCCTCTGCAACGAATATGGACATCTACAGCTAGATCGCGTTGCTCAGAGCCTGATCCAGTCTGACCTTGAATGTCTCCGGGGACGGGGCACCCTGTTCCAGTGCCTACCCTTATCATAAAACACTTTTTCCTTATATCCAGTCTAAATCTCCCCTCTTTTAGCTTGAAACCATTTCCCCTTATCCTATCACCACAGACTTTTTTGGTAGGCTGTGCTCTATCCTTTCATCTCCCAACTTGTATTGATAGTGGGGGTTGCCGTGACCCGGGTACAAGACCTTGCACTTGAATTTGTTGAACCTCATGAGGTTCTCCTGGGCTCACAGCTTGAGCCTATCTAGATCTCTCTGGATGGCATCCCGTCCCTCAGGCATGTCAGCCACACCGCACAGCTTGGCGTCACCTGCAAATTTGCTGAGTGTGTGCTCAGCGTCAATGTCATTGATACTAAAGCGCATCGGTCCCAGCACTGGCACCCGAGGGACACCACACATCACTCATCTCCATCTGGACATTAAGCCAATGCAACCAGCTCCTCATCCATTGAATGGTTCATCCATCACATCCACATCTTTTCCATTTAGAGAGAAGGATGTTATGGAGGACCATGTCAAAGGCCTTACTGAAGTCCAGACATTTGAAATCAGTGGCTCTTCCCTCATTCACTGATGTAGGTATGCCAACACAGAAGGCCACTAGGTCAAGCAGGATTTGCCCTTGGTGAAACTAGTAGTCCTATAAGTACTACTAAGATATACTAAAAACAATTGTTGTAAGCCATATTCCACATAATGAAAACTGAATTCAAATAACAAAAATACAAGAGGTACAAACACAAGCTTTCCATTTGTATATTTTATGAATTACAGAATTAATTCACTGGCCTTTCATATAAGACTCTCCCAGTAACATCTGGCATGATTAAGTTTTGAAGAAACATAAACAAGGTAGCAATGTACTCAAAAAATGGCATCTTGTCTCATTACCCCTTGCACCCATTTGTAAAATGTTACCTGGGACAGATGAATAAGGCTGCTGGGGTGTATGCAGTTGGTGAGATGGTGTATAAGATGGACTTTCCAATCTATAAAGCAATAGACATTAACTTAGAAGTAATACATCAAAAGCCACATTACAAAAAGGGCAGCCAGACTTCATGTCTTGTGCAAACAAAAGTGTTTTTTTTGTTGTTGTTGGTTTTTTTTTTTCTTTTTTGAGACAAGGGCGGAGAAAGTAAGGTGTAATTCTCTTGAAGCATTAATGCATTAATTAGAAGGAGCACACTATGTTATTATCTTAAACTAGATGCAGTGCAGATAGACACAAAGTCAAAAAGGTATTTCTCTTCTAGAAATAGCCACAGAGCAGTGTTAGTGTTTTGTTAACATACTTGTCTCCTGATAATATTTCACGTAAATGTGATTGTTAGAAGGTTCTCATTTTTAAGTTTGATTTTAACAACAAAATCAACAAATGGAGTGACTGCAGCTAATGCCACACTCTTCACACAATTCTCTTTCAGTTGCTTAGTCTGAAATTTTTAATTTGTGTCTGAACTGTAGTATGTGCTAGAAGTGGATAAAGGAGATTTTGTGATAGACAGAATTTAATAAATATAACAAGTATATTTACCACCAGAACAGCAGTTCAAAGGTTTCTCTGTTTCTAGTTAAAACAGGTACTTATTTAATTTTGGTTCATAGAGAAAGTTCTGTAATAGACTAGCTGCTTTAATCCAGTCTAAGTGTGATTTGAACCAGGCACTTCTTCAGTGCCAAAGACATGCATAAAGATAGATGCTTTTGTATGTAAAAGACGTGTAAAGAAGCCAGACTTCAAAACACACTGGATTAAATCCTTTCATGTTCTGGATTTTGTTCACTGATTTTTGTAAGCACACTTCCCAACTCTCTTCTTTCAATAATTAATTTTCAAAATCTTTGTTTTGTGCTTTTATAGTTTGTATACACTATGCTCTAGAAATGTTTCAAAAGAATATTTGTGGGGAGGATATTCATGTCAATTTAAGGAAAATATTATTATAGTGTACAAAACCATCTTCTGTGAGTATATATTAAAATTACTCAAAAGTTTCTCATAAATTCATAATTTTTGGTGTAAATAACACTACACATAAGCTAAATAACATATCTGTTTTAAATGGCATTTGAGATTTCTGTCAAAACTTTTAAATCATAGATGCAATGTTTATAAGTTATCTTAAAAGAAAAACAAGTTTCATCCAGCAGCCTCTGAAAATTTGTTTTACCGCAAGGAAAATCTATACGCTTCATTTTCTCTCAGGAAAAGACTGATTTTGGCTCCAAGACTGCTTCCATGGCAACCTCAGACACTGAAACTGCTAGCTGCCTCAGTCCCACTCCTCCTCTGTGCTGCTCTGGCTCTCCACCAGAGTCTGCTCTGAGTCATTTCAACAACTCAGCCAGCAGAAAACCATTTACTTTCTCTGACTGGGTTATATTTTTTTGTCATTGTGTACTGAAGCGACCACGTCATACACCAAAGCAGGCAGGAATTTCTTGTTGGAGCAAGGAAGAAGGCCAGGACCAAGATATCCTTCAGTCAGGGCAGTCTTGGCTGAAGAGGAACTGCAGCCTACGTGTTAGGTTTCTAGCATGTGAAATAACTCCTCAGGCTCCTTCTTTGTCATACAATGCTGTGAAGTATCACCAAGCTGTATGAAGTACCCCAGTTTATGAAGAAAGACTTATTGATTACTCTCATAGTACTCCAACAACAAACCATATCCATCGCTTTTAGAGAAACTAAACAAGTGTTGCAATGAGGCTGTAGAATATGCTATCCACCACCATACAGGGTTCACAATGATTTTTACTATACCTCTGAACGTGTCTGGGAAACAGAAGCAAGAGTACATAACACACTGGTGCCAACTTACAGACTTGATAGTTAAATTTGGAATGGTACTGCTGTGTTTGTGAATCTAATTCACATGCCTATCTTAAAGCTTTCATTAAATCCTCTTCAGCTTAGAAGGCAAAATCACCTGCATTGACAAGATGTACACATTTGGGTAATACGTATATTTGTTTAGATGAAAAAGATACTTGGTTACTGATAGAATTTGTTAGAGCAGGGATAAGTTCTGTAGAACTAAGAACAAAATAAAAGGCGAAGTCCTTTACTGGACTGCTTGCAGTAGCTTTGCACCATGTCAATGGCCTTGGGAACCTCTCTTCCAAAATGTATATCCAAAACTACTACTGCTTTTTCTCCTGGCATATATGCTCAATTTACACTAAAATAACTTTATTGTCTACATGAGAAACACGTGAGATGCACACAGTAAAACAATTCAGAATCACAGCATTGTATGATTATAGGAAATTGTATTCCCTAATTCAAAGGCAGTATAGATTCCTAGTTAAAAATCAACAACAGCCAACATCACAGAACAAAACAGAAAAGGTTGAATAGGATTAGCTGGGTTGGCAAGGAAGAATTTGCTGAATATTCAATTAAAATGCTAATTTTATCCTTTCTGTGTCAGTTCAGACGCAATCAATAAACCTTTGCCCTCAATTTATAAATATAATGCAAAGCTACCCCCCATTCACTAGGTTCAGATCAGATCACGGGAAAGCTTCCTTCACTCTGTCAAAAGGAAGATTAATTGACTATGAAAGAGTACTAATGGCTCTCTGGCTTTACCTGGCTACGAAGTCAGAACCACAGGGGCTGTCCACATAATTTCTTCTGTTAGCATTCGAACTGTGAGCAGGAGCTGCATCCTTTATAGGTTCAGCTGCCAGGAGGAACAAAGCTCAAGTTATTGCAGTTAAAATCCAGAGCAGAAAAGCTGTCTGAAATAATCTGAAGTAATTATTTCCAAAGATTTTAAAAATGTTGAGAGGTTCCATTATTTAGATTAAAAAAGCAGTCACTTCCTTTCAGCTTTACCTTTTCCACAGTAGGCACTGTTTAAGGCAATGGAGAATGAAAAAAGACTAGAGGAGGCAAAGGAAGAAATAATAAAGAAAAAAAAATTGAAAAAGAGCTGCAAAATCAATTTATAAAAAAATGTAGAAAAGTGAATATTCTTATTCTCAAATAAATTGTTTTCTGATTAAAAAATAATTAAAAAAACCCTTTCTACCCCAAACTCCTAGACTGACCTTCCAGCTAGGAAATGGTATTTTGGTCCTATCCTACATTAATTAGCAATATTTTAAAAAATTATATCAGATCTTTATCTGTTATAAAGCATATCAATGGAAAAAAAAAAGGTGTTAAAGTCGCATAAGAAAATTCTCTTCCCAGCTCTTGGAGAGACAATCACACTATTGCTATAAGAATGTTTCAGTTACCATAACCTCTATGCTTATTAACGATCTTAAGATCTACTTGAGAGCTGGATTTTTAAATTTAAGAATTTACTGACAGAAGACTGTCCACCTTTGCATCCAGGTACAAAATGCAAGCGTACAGTTAACTATTTGTCCACTTTCCCCAGATTTATGTCCCCTTCTCTTGGTACCTTCTCCTTATCCATACACGTTTTCAGGCTAAATCCTGTTCTTAGCTCCTTATTATGTATGTAATCTCTGCACGGGTATAAATGGATTCTAGGCTTATTTAGGTCAGGAAAATTTGCAAGTGATGATACCACAATAATTTAAATGAGACTTTGGTAGCAAACAACAAAATCTAATTATGATTTATGAGATGAGATGAAGATTAGCATGAAGAAAGAGTACTCTGCTTCTTCTTTAAGGGGGTGGTACAATGCCGAATCCCGTTAACTAAGATATTCTCCATATTTCTGAACACGATGGTAATCTGAATGCATACATGTTAAAAACATGCATATCAATATCAGTCCTTTATATAATTACCTTGGGGATGCACAACAACACGGGGTTGTACAAATGATGGCTTCACCACTTCAAACCACCAGAACAGTTCTGCCATGAACACCATGTAGTTGCTCTACAGGAAAAATAATCAGAGAAATCTATGTTAAAACTTAAGCCTTAAATGCAAACAAAAAGCATTTGGGATATGCTTCTATTTCATCCAGTTTGCATTCTCATCTCTCTTGCTTCCTTAGAAAATGAGATCGGTGACAGTGACCTGTAGTATCACCTAACAAACACCTGTCACTTGACCAGATCGTAACCACTCGGGTCAAAGTGTTTCACAGTGAGCATGTGCTTGGGTCTGCTGTCCTGTAGGCAGGGTAGGGAGGTACAGGATGGGTGCAAAAGGATGCCTGTCAAACAGATTAGCCATTTCCACATACGAAAAAAGGAAAAAGAGTCCTGAGAAAGTAAAATGAGCAGTACTGGGCTTCTACTTTAACTTTTTCTTTGTTCAGTGCAAAAGTTTTCTGGTTGGTTCAGGCCCATATGACTCTGGGGTCTGTGAAGTTTCTGCTGTCAATTCCCCAGCTACTGGCTACATTTCTAAGCAGAAATATAAAGTTTTTGGTGTTCCGACATGACAAATTCCTTTAAAAGTACAAAGCGAAGAAAACTGCTTTGTGTTCTGAGACGGACCCATTAACTTTCCACTGAGATACAAAGGCATAAATAGGCACGATTGCTTACATTCAATGTTTACTTGTACATTTGACCAGCCCTGGTATATGCCTGCAGAGGAGTTACCCAAACAAGAAATTGTATCTGGACTATGACAGCCTTCCATTGAAGTGGCATTCCTTTTGGCGGCTTCAGTATGCTCCCAGTCCCTCAAATGCCAAATTTCAGTAATAGATTAATTTTGTTTCCTTAAAAACATGCACCTCAAGTTTTGGAGTGCAAGCAAACATTTGACAAAAACTCTAAACAGGATATAATTTTATTTCAGAAACAAAGTGCAGGCATTAGGGGTAAGACTATCTTTACAAAAGAAACTAAAATTTACAACAAATATATAATAATAAATGTGATCTCAATTCTGTATCAGCAAATTTGAAAATTAATTTTAAAGATCTATTTGACATTTTTGATTCAGATTTATTTCTCCTGAACATTTCTAAAGCAGATAAGCCTCCGCTCCAGAGAAGGGATGCTCTTGGAATGGAAGCTGCTCGTGTATTTCAGTGTGCGGTGAAGGGATCAGCCAGATGTTGCCACAGTTATTACATACAAGCTATGAATAGAAGAGGGAAAACACTATGTCTGCTTGTTCAGCACAATAGAAACGGAACGAGGAAAGATTCATAGCAAAATCTTTTTCATTCAAACTAAATGCTAAGTACAGCAGTTTGGTATGACACTGATCTCATTACAGAAGAGTATACATAAACAGAAAAATGAAATGTGCCTCTCAGACAAAATATGCTCCTTCATATTATGATTTCTATGCCAACTATTAATACTTTCAGTCTTCCTTCCCTTCAAACTTGTACATTTTTAAGTTGAAATGCTTTTTACTATTAAAGTAATTCTAAAATATTCCAATCATAGCTTTGTTCCCATCTAAAACAGTACTGTACTTAAATACTCCAATTCCTTAGTTTTATGTTGGGATGCTGCATTTCATAGCGTGGCTGTTGTGTGAAGGACTCAGATATTCCTTCTGAAAATATTTGCACCGCAGTCCTGAAATAAAGCTTGTTTTTCCAAGACCAAAAGTGGTGTTTTCCAAAGAACAAATTGAAGTGTTGGCTACACAGCTCATTTACAACTCAGGCTACTTTAGATGTTCTGTGGTGAAATATCATGACGGAAACTGCATTTTTTCTCGTTATTTCTAGTCAGAAAGGGATGTTAATGATTAGCAAAGGGGAAGACATGATTGGTAGCTTAATTTTTTTTTTTTCCTTTGAGAATCTAATTGTGGGCCTGTAGTAATCCTGCTACTCAGGGCTGGAAAGAATGCAGATATTTCCACAGATTTTGCCTTGATTATGCCAACAGAAGTTCTAGGAGCTAGTCACATGGTTATCACATGCACACATACACAGGAATATTCAGAAGCATAGCCGTATTTCAATAGTTCAAAGAACAACCCCTAAGGAAGCTCTGCACTGTTCCCACTGGCTGAAGAACGCTGAACAGCAGATGGCAGACGTGCACCTTCAGAGATGCCTTTATTTGCTAAAACAATCTGATTTTTTTCACTTCTATATTTCCACCTTATTTGCAGAACGTTCATTAGTTGGATGTAATAAGATAAATTAGTGGTTGCATTTTCTCTATTGTGTCTTCTGGTATTATACAATAGAAATTCTACTGTTTAACAGATGTTGGAAGACTTTTTGAAAAAGAAAATCCCTTATTTTGAATATAATGTCTAAAGTCGTTACTTGCTTCAGTACGAAAGGAAGACATAAGCTCGCTTGTTGAAAATGTACTTGAAAAAGATAAATTATTGTCTTTAATATCTCTGTTCTCAAAATGAATCATGGAAAATATGGCAAACGGAAATAGTATGTCCAATCTTGCTACTTAAAATAAATTACATTCCTTGTAATATTCATAGGTTTTAAATCTGCATATTTGGACAATAACTAGAAGTTCACATATATCAGTCATACACATCACTTTGACTGGAATCCACTAAATTTGAGGGGAAAAGCAGCCATAGATGCATTAGGAATTTCCTCAAAATGAACATAAAAATACCCTGTAAAATTCAAATCATGATGCATGTTAAGATCTCTGCTCTGTAGGCCAGGAAAGTATGCTATCTCAAATGCAAATCCATAGTTTGCATGTTGTAAAGTGTCAATATAAATACGTCAAGACCAAGAAACTGGTATTTCAAACTCTCTGGAAAAGGTCAAATTAAGTTCTGCATAGGATCCACGTGCTACAAGTTTGCCATACGTCTCACTACAGGTTAACAAATGCCACAACAACTCAAGCTGAAGATTCCGGTATGTCTCATTCTAGATGAAAACAAAGAAGCAAGACAACCCACCAGCTAACATCAGTGAAATAAAACCCAGCTGTTTCCCTTTAAGTGATGAGTGAGGAGCATTTGGTCCCTCTCAGGAGGGAAATCTGTGAATTCAACTATTCACTGGTTCAGTCTTCCTTTTCACTCCTGATCTGCAGTCCTTTTAAACCAGTCAGATGGGAACGCAGTCCCTGGGCCATTCCCTGACGTCTGTCCCCAGGTGCCTCCCCAAGCCCAGCCAGCTGCTCTCCCAGGTCCTTACAGAGCCAGCTGCTCACTTGCATGGGCTGACATGGGGCTAACGGCCTGATCAGCACCGCTGCACTGAGACAGGAGGGAAAGGTGCCCAGTGCTAGTGGATGAAGTCTAGTCCTTAATTTCTAGGATTACACCACGTGATATATCTGAGCATCATTTTTCACACCCAGGGGACACCTCATTATAACTTCTACTCACATTGTTAGCAAAGTCATCATCTACTTTACATAGCAAAGTGCATATATTCAGTACTGCTCAAATGTGACACATTTTTATTATAAAACAGGTCTCTAGCTGGAGCTGATGTTCTCCAGTGAAAAAGGAAGCTCAGGAGCCAGCCTCTCCACTTGGCTTATTGTGCGTTTGACAGCACAAATCTTTGCTCTCCCTGCTCTGGTTAGTAACTAAGAGCAAAATAAAGTTCCCCTGTGCTCAGTTCAGACTCCAAGCAGTTCAGACTCTGGCCCACACTCAGGTCAAAGGAGTGCCCTTTTCAGACGAGAGGCAGCAATCGTGTCTCACAATTGTTTCATTTCACATTCAGAAAGCTCCAACTCTCCGGAATAAAAGTGCTCTCTGCAGGATTTTGGCTGAATGGACTCTTAGTTACCAGCAAACAGCTGCCAAAGAGAGGAAGCATGCATGCTGAGCATGTACACATCACAGTACATGTACAATACATGCACATGAAAGTCTCCCAAGAACCAAGGGGCTGCAGAGACTCATGGCCCTGTTGAATCCATGAGAACTCACACTCAGAACAGCAGGAGCTGGCCAGATCTGTGCAAGGCCACCAGCACACCTTAGGATCAACACCACGTTGTATAACTCTAACCACACCCAAGAAGGCAGTAGCTGCTCTGTGCAGACGGACTACGCAAATTTGTTATATCCACGTACACACACACCCCTGACGAGACAACAGGCCCCTTGAGAGACTCTCTGGACACCTTCCAACAAGCTTCCAGTGGGCCAGCATGATCCCTCCTTCTGGGAGGACACTGCATTGCCTTTCCAGGTGTTGCTCTAACCCAAAAAAACTGAGTGTGTGAGTGTGAACTGTGTGAGCAAATGAATGCATTGTGTGAATAGCTGCCTGCTATTAATAATGGATTAATTCCATTAATAGTAGCAGTTTAGTTAACTAGTGTTTCAGTATTGTAATGTGTCACCCTGACTCAATCCTCTACTGGGGAAAAGGGAATGTACAATAAATATGTGTAGATTAAAATAGAGTAGCACAAATTTAGGCTAATTAAAACAAATAAACAAACCAACCAAACAAAAACACAAGTCCACCATCTTTGAAGGCTTCGATACAAGAGAGCACTTGCAACAGACAATCAACTGCCAATGGATTCAATGCCAAGTTCCTGTGCGAGCTCTCAAACTATGGTAAGTATCAAATGATTGAAGCTCTCTCTCAGTACCCTCTTTGATACTTATCCTCATAATAAGTTGTTCTAAGGTCTAAGCCCTCTGGACCTCCTAAGATAAACTTGCAGACAATGATCTAAAACATCAAGAACATAACCAAATACAACCAACAACGTTTTTTCTGTTTTAGAATTACTTTCAATATGTATTTCACATGACAAAAAGAACATGTGAGACATTTTTTCTCTCTATTCAGGAACCATACATGACCTAACAACACCCATATATACATATACTATACTATATGCTGTAAGACCTTTATTTTAAGCTATTGATCGTACATGCTGTCACACTGCAGTGCTGACCAACTACTGGGCCAAAGCAATAAAGTCTGCACTGTTCTGATGGGCAGTTCATGTTGCCTGCGAAATCACTTGCTTCATTCAAGTTTTACTTCAACAAACATCTTCTTTGGACAGTCAGAACACAAGCGTGTCAAGACACAACAAGATGTCACTGAAGCCAGCTCTTTCAGATCTATGTCATCTCCAACAGTGAAGTGGTGAAGAAAAAGATACCAAAAAGTGCTCTCAGGATAAAATCACACACAGAAGGGAAAAAGCAAAAAAAAAAAAAAGATCAGGGCAAAAAAAGCAATCCACGCAACCAAACAGAGATCCAAACTCTTTATTCTTTCTTTTTGCTAAATGAGCAGGAAGGATTCAGACAGTATTGTGATTATTTCTGTCATCCCTCTCTCCTTGTATTTCCCTGTCTCAAAGGAAAACCACCAAGAACCAGCATGGCCCCTCAGTGGTGCCTCAAGCATCCTGGAATGAATTCAAATACTTTTTCCTTAACACCAGCAGCCCTGCCTTAGTAAACATTTATGATGAATTTCACAAATGTATTTTTCTCAGAGGAGAAATGGGTGAGTGAGGAGCAACGCAACCGACTTTTTGGCTACATTTGATTATGACACATTAAAGTTGTCTAGAAATCCAGACAAAGCCTGTTTCTCCTCTGTGCTAAAACAGAACTAAACCCGTATTTTTTACCTGCTGCAAAATCTGAGAGCCTGCATCAAATACTCTGGATGCTTGTTAACTGAAATTTTAAATTCATCTGACTTCGTTTCTGTGCTTCTTAATGGGAAAGACAGAAGTGGGCACAATCACCTTGGTCAAGGCAGGCAATGAATTTCTGTGCCATATACTCTCCACAATCCACCTTGATTCAGCATAACAGTGGAATGCAGTGTACCCAGTAAAGAATGTATGGTATGCACTTTGTGCTTGACCACTTAGCATGAAGTCAGGATACCTAGTGTGATTTCTAGGACCAGCACTGTCATTCCAAAAACTCAGCTTCATTTCTTTTCTTGAAGCTTTTTCCAATAACAAATCAGCACTTTGGTTTTTTTTTTTTTTGTTTTTTTTTTTATTTCTGACAGCATTAAGAGTGTAACAGACTTTTAAACATGTCATAGTGCCACCTACTGAGCAGCGTGAGTCACCCTGAAGATACACAGAAAGCTTTGCTCGTTAACAGACATCTGAAGGCATGATGCTATATAAATATTAAATCTCAAAATTATATAAATTCTGTAGACCAGTTTAATTACGTGTGCAATATTTAAAATATCTGTTTGCAATTCAAGTTTTTCAAAGTGACAATAAAATTCACTGGGGAACGCATATGTTTATTAAAACCTACTCTAATCAGATGCACTGGACAGCTTAGAAAGAGCTCCTTTTACTGTGCATTTATTTTAAAAGCAAATTATTCTTAACACCGGAAAAATAGAGTCAAAGTTTCTATGCCAAGGTTTAAAAGAAAAACTTGGCAGCCCAACTCTGTAGCATTTACACCTAAACAAGTATCCACACCACAGCAACTTGCAAAAACATGGTCACAAAAGGGCCTTCTCAGTTCTAGAAATACTCTAAATCTTTTGAAAGAACTCTAAATTCCCCCTGAAAACACTGTTCAGAAACAGCACTGAGCCTGTAGCATTTTCTAAGTGTTAAGTCTGAGGCACTTGGATAGTGACAAAATATTTAAATGAAGCTTCTTAGTGGATACTGGCTTGTGAAGTAAGTCAAACCAGTATCTTCCAACACACTGGTAGGACCATATGGGAAACTACAGACGAGAGAGACTGCAGTACAACAGACCTTTTGCAAGTATGTAGGTAGATTACTGTACATGAAATTTAAAAGCACCAAAAGCTGATTGAAAGCAGTCACTAGACAGCTTTGCATACACAAAATAGAACAGCAATGGCTAAGTAGTCTAGACTTACAGGGTCTGGTCCTACTGCCCTTACTCATCCTGGCAGCTCATTACTTATTTGAAAAGGATTGGGTTCAACCCTACAGGAGACAACAAAGCTGTATTCAGGCTCTGGCCTCTGTGACTCAGCTTGTGAGAGTGCTGTAAAGATCATAAAAAGCAGTGAAATGACCTAGATATTTTGAAATCAATTACAGACCATCTGCAATGGATATGCTGACTCCATAAAAATAATATTTAATTCCCTAAAGGCAGACCAACATTAAGCAAATGAAGAGCTTTAAGAAAAATCTTAGAAAAACACAATAATGAAAAATTAAAGCTACAAGGCAAAAATTATTCAATTACTCTTTGCATTTCCATACATCTTAAAAATGATAGAATAACCAAATGTCTTTTCTTTCTTTTTTTTAGTTTTTCTAAAAAGAGTAGAATCTTAGAGTGACTAAACATGCTTAATTGCTTGTATAAACAACAATATTTGCTGGACTTGTGTTCCTGCATTTATTTTACAATTAAATCAACTCAGGAGAACAATCTGACAAAACCAAACAGAATATAAAACTGAGCACATTTACCAAAGTAAAAAACCTTTAAGGTTAAAAAACCATGAAATTACTTTGTACATACAAATGAATAATGAGGATAAGCAATAATTCCATGAACAACTCTTCAAAATTTTCTGCTTTTGTATTAAAACTAATGCAGATCGCTATTTTACATGTTTTAACCAGCAGCAAGAAAGAAGATAAAGAGTGAAATCATTTTGCACAAAATCAAAGTTTGTATAAACACTTTCACAAGTGTCTTTCTTTTCAACACCTTGCAATTACTGGAACTACACAACTGCCAAAAGAAGGTGGTTTTATATCCTGCTGAAATTTACTGCGTGCTGTACCACAAAAGATGCAACACACTTTTTCACTCAGCCATATAGCAGAAGATCAAAAGGCTTGATATACAATTAGAAAAAATAGTCCTGTGGACACTGCTTACATTTTCTTCCTCCTGGTTTAATTATTTATTTCTTACCTTTATTGAAGAAGCTGCATAGAGCATGTCTTCAAGACTGAAATGGCAGCATTGGTTAAGGTATTCCTGACAAAATTCTTGAATCAATTGTAGATTATACAGGCTGTCAGCTAAAGACATTGTCTCTTTCAAACAAATATCTAAAAAAAAAAAAAAAAGAATAGAAGTGAAGATCAGATATAGATACTGATCTGCAATAAGTACTTTTGCTGGATTCTGGAGCATTTCTGGATAAATCCAAACTTGATTTTTTCTTTTCTGTGTCAGGAGACTTATATTTCAGAATCTTAAGCAATAATGATACCGTATTTTGTCTTAATACAGTTTTATTATCTTTAGATATTTTTCTAAACTTTTTTTTTTTTTAAACTGTTGACAAGTTTATTTTTTTCTGCGTTGACTTTTATGGAATAGAGGTTATGCTTTATCTCCTGCTATTTTCATATAATGAAAAAACTCCAATATTTAATCACTAATAAATATTTCTTCATTTAGATTTTCTATATAGGAATGTATGCTTTTTCACAAAGTTCTCCTTGTGTAGAGATTACACTTTTATGCTATTAACTCTGAATTTTCCCATAAATGCAGCATCAGTTTAGTCTTATATTTATTTTTGTGAATTTGGATGTTTGGCATGAGCTTTTAGAACCAGAAGCCTCCAATACACCTCTATGTCTCAAAGTGTTACTTGAAGGCAAAGCAGTGACAGCAGTGGACAGAACAGTGTAGTCAGACAGTACGCTCTGACCAGCTTATGCCCAGCTAACTGCCTGTTCTGTTTATGACAGCTAGTTGGAAGATGAAGAAGGAAAAAAATATAGTCACTGTAAAAAGCAAGACTGAAGAAAATACAAGAAAGTAGTAAATACTCTTCATATACTTCCAAAGCATGCATCAGTTTTTATTCCTCAACTAACAGCATATGACAGAACTTTACCTAACAGTTTTAAAGTGTGTAAGATACAAGATGTCTTTGGATGAAGAATCTGCTTGGATGCAGCAGGATAAGGACTCCCATCCTGAAGGACTCAAATATTCCATCACTCCTGCCAATTTGCAGTATAATATTGATGGAAAAAAAATTCACGAAACTGACCAAAATGAGATTGCTTAGTAATGCAAAACTCAAACTCATGCATTTAATCTAATAAAATTCTAATGTGATTCAGTAGCTGAAAGTGGTTTAGAATAGGAAGCTATTGTGTATTAGCTCATGTAAAGACGGTTTATGAGCTTTCAGCATCACATACCTATGAAGAAAGCAAACATGATGCTAAAATGCATTAGCAAATGTATTTTCAGTAGTGACTGGATAGTACAAGGCAGTAATGAGATGCCAATCTGGATTTCTGTGTACAATTATGACTTTCCATATTCACGAAAGATGAGCCAAAACTGGACTAGTTGAAGAAAAAGACTGTTGAGGATAATAACATGAATGGAAATTCACTTAAGGTGAGATTGAAAGGGCTTGATTCCATAGCCTGAGCAAAATAAGAGAAAGAAAACATATCAGAGGGGCAGATATCAGATTAGGAGAAGCTATTTGAACTTAGAACAAATGCACATTTCAGAAGGAAAGAAGAATAAGACTTAAAACCACATAAGAAGTGGAGCTCTGCAACAGTCCGAATAAAAGTACGGATTTTAAAAAGCTAGACAGTTTTAAGATAGAACATGATAATCCATGAAAGGAATTACATCATTTTAAGCAAGAGTCAATCTTTTGTCTCACTGACAGAGACAGTCCTTTCTAGCCCTATATTCCTAGGAGAAAACCTAGATTTGAAAGTTAAATCAAGTCTTAATGAGAAGAAACCATCTATTTTAGAGCTCTCTGTAGTCTGGATTCATACTTTTCTTCCTGTTATTAACGCATTTTTAAGCACTTTCGCATATGCATTTTTGGTATCTGCCTTTCTCAGTTCCAGTACAGAACAAAATCTCTGAGAAATTTAACATACATCAAAAATAGTATTATTTAAATACAGGGAAGATTGGCAAAGTCTTTTACATTGATTCTATTTGCTTAGAGTATCTTTGAATTTAATTCAGAGACACTGACACACATTTGTATGTCTTTAGGGAAAGACACCTAACGAACATTAAAGCTTAAGTTCAAAGATGACAAGTGCCTTGTTGTGTTTCATTGTGCTGAAAGACAGATGCTGGAGGAATCTCTTAAGTATATATGCCACCCTGAAGCAGTATAAAAGCTCCTTTGGACAGTCCATATTAAAGTCATGCTAAAAACAGCAAGCAGGAACTAGGTGTTACCCAGTTTAAACACAACCCAAGTGCCAACTTTTCTCAAATCATACACAACCGTATACGTTTGGCTGCAACATTTATGTAAATTGGAAGTTGTATTTTTCAAAATTCACAAGTCAAAGAAGAATGGTGAATACATGCATCTTAGTGCCTTTCATCTTCAACAGTGACTGTGCTAGACGGGTACTGTAAAGTGGCTGCGTATTATGAATTCCATGTTCCAGTGCCTTTATATCCTTGTTCATGCTCCTGGATTTCTTAGGATGCTTATATACAAGTGTTCCCACGACATCAAAGGTATCACGGACAGAGCACAGGCAGAAAATGATGGGTGTTAGCTGCCAAGACATTTGACAGCTACATGAGGCTCTCGATTGCCAAGAGGAAGATAGGACTTAAACCAGACCACAGAATGAAGATGAAGCTGCTCATCATCAGAAAATTGCTATTATTGAACAGCATGACACCAGAATGCTCTGCACTACATATTCCTGTTCATCAATGGTATACATAACTATCAGAGAAAAGTCCTGAACATAGAACAACTATTTGCCATTCAGGGCAGCTATGCAGTTTGTTTATCTGTGAAAGACAGAAATGACCCTTCAACATTTTATATCTGTAACTGTTCAAATTCACCAAAAAGTACTTAGGCAGCTTCAAGAATCAGTTTTCCAGATGGCTGCAAGTTTCATGGCATGACAGCAAATGTGTTGCCACAGTCATATCTGCAATAATATATCATTCTACACATCAGTGTGATAACACAGAAGTATATACAACGTAGAAGGACACCTTGATTCTTTTTATTTAAGGTTAAAAATGCATAGTACAAAGTTAACACTAAACTCATCACTGCTGCACTCAGTGTATGCCTCTTACACACATTTTAGCACCTTCCTTTATATATACATCAAATACTGACATTTCTGCTTTTACAGACACATGATTACAAGCTGAGACATGTGAGACATACCCTCCAGTTTAACGATATCTGGACAGTAGAAGTGGATCAGGGCTGCTAAAGCACAACCATCTGTACCATCTTTCAGCAAATTTTCCACCAATGGAATGCAGGGCAGCTGCTTGAGCAATGTCTGCTCCTTCCTGTAGCGGGCCTACAATATAGAATGAAGGGATTAAGAGAGAGAAAAGCTCTGAAAGAAATGAAGAAACAGATTTGTATTGTAGGTTTTACACTCAGTGAAAAAGCAGTATTTGATAAATAACTGAATAATCTCAGAATTTCCTAGAACTATTCACTTTTATGCCTTGTTTTGAAGGCCATAAATAATATCTAAGAGGAAGGGAGCCTACATGCACATATTGACGCTTTCCTTCAAAACTACCAATTTTTTTTTTCTAAGGGGAAATGGCAAACTTAAGATATGTTTTCTATCATTTTATTTTTTTTCCATTGCTTCCTGGGAAAACAAATCGAAGTGGAAGATTCAAATTTGTTAATATTTACTTTTTATTTGTTAATAAAACAGTACTGAAGGATTACTTTCCCATTCCTACCAAGGAACTAATTGTGATGCCAAGAGTGTTTCTGAGTAAACTTTACACTGTTTTCATTCAAATACACAAATTAAACTGGAAGCCTCCCTCGAAGGAGCTTGGAGTTTTTGAGCATGTAAATATGGAGAAGAGAAAGCTCTGGGGGGACATCTTTTCAGCTTCCAGTATTTAAAGGGAGCTTATAAACAAGATGGAGGTCAACTTTTTACATGCTCTTACAGTGACAGGACAAGGGGAAACAGTTTTAAACTGAAAGAGGGAAGACTTCGGTCAGATGTTAGGGGGAAATTTTTCACTCAGAGGGTGGTGAGCCCCTGGCACAGGCTCCCAGAGAGGTGCCCCATCCCTGGAGGTGCTCAAGGTCAGGTTGGATGGGGCCATGGGCAGCCTGAGCTGGTGGGTGGCAACCAGCCCATGGCAGGGGGTTGGAGCTGGGTGGGCTTTAGATCCCTTCCAGCCCAAACCATTCTACAATTCTGATTCTAGCAAAGCCGAACCTGTAAGCTCCTGTCTCCTGCTCTCCACCTTTCAGCTGTGCTGGAGCAGTTACTGATGGGGCTGCATGGTTAGATTTTTACTCCACCTAAAACATCTCTGTTTTCCTTTGTTGCTGCAGCAATTGAGCGGGCAGGGCTGGAGGCTTTATGGGTGGGGTGGGAACTGTTCAAGCAAGCTCTGCTGGCAAAAAAGCCTGTAGAACCACAGACTAACCCTGAAGGCTATACTTCCTGTCACTGGATTTCTGCTAAGGATCACAGGGGATTATCTGTAGTGCACATCAGTGTCTTCTAACTGGCCCAAGAAGCACAAATCTAAGCCTTGTCATAGCAGACATCAGTTCTAGGAAAATTAAGGGCTTGTATTTGGCCCAGAAAACTTCTACTTTAACCAATTAATATTTAAAATAAAAGTGAGAGTCTTTTATGTTTGAAATGGACTGGTATTTGTGTCAAGTATTTTGCATGCTATGCTAAAAATTCACTAACATCAAAATACATTATCACTGCTATTTTTCTCATGTTAATAATACTGCTATTTTTCTCATGTTAATAATTCTTCATACTTTTTTTTTTTTTTTAAACAAAATAGGCCAATTTGCTTGCTCTGAAAGTTTCTTTTTTTACTCTTGGGCAATACAATGACCCACTGTGATGAAAATCCTGTAAGTTCCAAATACAATGTTAATATGTCCCTGTACTTACCCTTCCCACCACCCAAATAACTGAAAGTAAATCTGTTAAATATTATGACTTAACTATGCAATAATGACCAAAGATACAGGATATAGATGGAAACTAACATTATGGTCTCAATAATTTTGTAATATTTTATATATTCCTTTAAGTACCACCTTTTTAATTGAGGATTCCAAAATACTTTAATAATACACTGGTCTTGCACTGTAAATTCTGTATAAATATACTGTCACTTCAATGATGCCTTAAGCAGCCTTATGAACAGTCCTTACAGACTCTGGAAACTGTGTCAAATCATTAAAGTGAGCCTAGAAAGAGGATTTAATTCACTGTAGAGAGTATGCCAAGCACATTACTTTGGGAAAAACAAACAAATATAACCTGGTATGCTAGGTTCATTAAGGTATAACAGGCATCATGCTTCAATTTAGTTGAAAAGATAAAAGAAATTATATTGAAAAATAGAAGACACTGGTAATTGCACTGCATTTTTAATAAACTTCCATTTGAAGAAGCTCTTCTAATCAGTTGCAGTTTTGCTAATAAATATGGATGCAATAATGCAAGACACAAACAAACCCCTACACTTATTATAATGCTGCAGTGCTCATTTAAACATAAATGCTAATACAGGCATCTTTGTTTCTGAGATCCTACAGAAGTCAGCCTGAATTAGCATCTTCGAGCTTATTCCACTCAAATCTCAGTATAGTTGAGGCACTGGCGTAGGAACAAGGTTAGATAAAAACTAACTGAAAGCACATCAGCTACTCTGCCAGAAGTGCTCACGTGCACTGAGGTAATCATTAACAACAAACACTCTGATGCCCTCACCTTTACCTTAGGTAATGTGCTATAAATTTGCTTCTGAGAGCAACTTTCCAGCTGCCTGTATGCTGAGCTCTGTTTCACTATAGAACATATGCACTGTGTGAAGGGATGAGGAGAGTGCTTCAAGTATCAGAACATCTGAGCCACTGCCTCCCTACTGTATCAGCAGCAGCACTAGGGTTGCAGCCGCATCGTTACTCAACTAACAAGCTCAAAGTAACACAAATACCTCTACTGCAAGCTGTGGATAGAGAAGTGGCGGGCAAATTTAGGCTACAGGTTTCAGCAGAGTATTTTATATTTGAATTCAATTTTTATGGAATAAAAGAATCAATAGCAAACTAACACTGCAGACAAAAATAGAACAAAAAACATGCTCAGACTGCTCTGGAGCAGCCACTTTTTGTATCAATGGAACAAAAAAATGGAAATGTGCATAATTTTCTGTAGTGCTGTGAAAGATCAAGGCTTTTTTTTTTTTTTT
>WBMW01002239.1:1503862-1551273 GCA_013396635.1 Penelope pileata
CATTATACTCTCCACTTAATTCCAAAACTAAAGGATTACACTGTGAAGAGCAGAGTCTTTGTGTGTATAAATACCACAATTTTAACAGAGAGCATTATAGAGAACTGCTTGTATAGTATAAATTGTTATAACCTTGAATACTGATTAGTCCACTGAAAAGTGTGCTTCAACATTTTGTTTAATTTTTATCCCAACACTGGGAACACCAGGTAATTTCTGTTGCTGCCTACATGTGAGTGCCTTGTTATTTTTCGATTCTCCTTGCAAAGTAGGAGCAATATTTTACTAGTTATGACAACAAAGACCTGAGGAACTGCTAGAGCAGTTATTTGGTAATCCTTAGATCAAAGACAGACCAGGATTAGTTCTGTGGAATTCAGACCAGAAATATGCAATTCTGCATATACCTAAACAGCTGACTGGTTTATTCCCAGCCAAACCATGTGTCTCTGTCCATGGCAAGGTGTTATCCATCTTGCAAAACCTGTTGTAGAATAAATAATAGGAGTGTATTTCAGGGGCAAGTTATGATAGAGTAATGATAACCCCAAGGAGACTCACACACAGACAGCAGAGTCTGATGTTATGACAGACTTGAACAGTCACTTTTCATTGCTTTTAATGAAATTATGATCTCACTTGCAGGTTGTTTTGGATTAATTTCTGTGGGAAGAGAGCTATTGTAAATCAGCTGAAAAATTAGGGAATTCTACAGGAATGGTGAAATGACTGCGTATTAAAATACATCAAAGTTTCAGATTCTGTGTAGTATCAACAATCAAAAATTATTTCTGCAAGTCTCTTTTTAAAAGAGTCAATATCAAATGGCATACATTTAATGAAAGTTTATGAGAAAGTATTTTGCCAAAAAAAAAAAAGACACAAGTTAATAATAGGTAGTATCATCTTATACAAAACCATAGATAACTTGCCTGCTTAAAAGGTAATTCCTCATCCAGCACCATATCTTATATTTACCTTGCACAAACTACTTCGCCAAACAGGCTTTTGTATTATGCACACCTTTGCAGAGTAAGCTCTTATAAAATTATCTTGTACAGACAAATGAAATGAGTAATTAGACCAGCATGACATGGACAAAGCCATTCCCAAAATAAGCCAGTTGATCAAAGTGAAGCAGTTGGGCAAACTTACAGGAACCAGTTTCCAAAACCATTTGGTAGGAGACTTCAGAGGAAGCGGTAGGAAAAAAAGAATAAAAGCAGAAAGCAAAGAAAAAAAGGAACAATTTATCAGATTTCACAAGTTACTTTTACAAAGCAATTTTCTTTAACATTCTTAATTTTGTTTAACAGTAAATTATAATTTAATGGTAAACATTAGTGCACCATAGCCTTAGTGTATTGAACTCATTAGCACAAATAATACTGTAGAAATATGTATCTGCAGTCTTTGTCGATCAACATTATCATTTTCCCACGTGAACAGATAAGATTGTCATATCAATGCAGTTTTATTAAGTGCTTTCACACATGTAATTGTACCCTGAATATGCAATCTGACTAAAGAATTCATTTGAGACTTGAAGTTATGATATCACAAGTATCAAAATGAACTCCATTAGCATACATGGAGAAGCAGGGAAGGTACAGCAATGAAAAAAGGTATAAACACACTGTAGTACTTTACAACCAATTGCAGTGAAGTTTGCATTAGTCACTTCAAAGCCAAACAGTTATGTTTATAATGTTTAAATATTTTTAAATAGTCATATGGCAGTTTTCAGAACAAAAAGAAGTGCAAGCAGTTATATTTTTGCAGTGGCAAATCACATTAGCATCAGCTGCATGATGTGCAATGACCTGAAATGTAGGCTTGGCTATTTGCAGAGAACTGATCAGAACCAGTATATACAATTCTAAACGGATATATCAAAAATACAAATTATAAGGCAAGTTCTACAAATATAAATTTGACCTAAAAGCTTAAGATGAAGCATACTGAAGTCAGTGGACTTTTCTGTAAATTTATAGACTTGGCTGGAATAATACTTCTACTATTCAAGAAAAAAAAGAAAAAAAGGTACACATTTATAACATGGGTATTCTCAGCATTCTTCTCCTGTGTTAAAATAGACTGTTACAGTGGAGAATCCCAGGGCCACTTAGAAATGAACCAAGAGATGCATGCTAATGTATGGCTCTAGACAATGCAATCGCACATAAGCAAACATTTTCCATAGGGTTCAGTTTCTCTTCACCTCACTGAAATCTTGAGAATGCATGGAAAAGTACATGAATAAAAAAAAAATCTTAATTTTTAACTTCAGTCAGGAAGTCTAAACTATATTACAAAGCGAGGTTTTCAGCAAATGGACTAAGATATCTCTGGGCTGCCTATCACTTCACAGTGACAGAAACGTTCCGACGTGACTTAGTGAGGTGAAGCACATCTCAGACCTCCTGCTGTTGGAGTGGTCTGCACTCTGAAGATCTATGAATGTCTAATGAGAGAGTTAAGAGCTATGCTTTGGAAAAAAGGCCATGTCAATTCCAGATATTAGTTCCCCATAAAGGTACAGACTGAACTAAAACTTCGCAATCTGACTTTCTTTAATTCAGAAAGACTAAGATCTATAAATATGTACTTTGTAAAGGTACTTGAAAGGCTGAAGAAAAGCTGAAATCTCTGACGACACAATGGGAATTCAATGGCTGTTGAACTTGCACTTCATATCGACAGGAATAAACTTCTTATGGAAATTATTATGAATTGATCAGTCACTAAAAAAACTTGACAAGATAATCCTGACTTCTCCCAATGTTTCTCTCTTTTTTTTTTTTTCCAAAGCAAAAATAAAAAGTCTCTTGGGTAAAGACCTACAATCTTACAAGAAGATTGTTTAATCTCCTTCAACAAAAAAAAAGTTTAAACTTGATCCTATGATAAATTTAGATCTGTATACATCCATCCCATGGTGCCAAAACACATGGCAGTCACACCCTGCATCAGGTTGTTTCTGCCCTCTTCCTTGCACCATCGTTATTATTCATGCAGCTGTGCATTAACTGGATCAGGAACATGATCCTGCTGCAAAGTCATCTTCTTGACAGGTTAGCTTTTGCTAGCAGTGTGGATTTTTCACAAATTAAATTGATTGTGGAACTATGGTGTTAGTGTTTTACCTTCACACAAAAAGTTGCATTGTTTAAACTAATTTTAAAAAATGTTTAAAGAGCTCAGATCTTGGGGTGAATACTCTTAAATTTGTTTCTCTCATGGCACTTGCACTGATTTGGTTCAAGGCTGTTAAGACTGACTCAGTCTAAATCACAAGAGCAGAGACAAGTTTTTTTGAACAGGCTTTGGTTACCTTGAAAATCATTAGTTTAACCAGTGCAACTGTACATTCACTACATATTATTCAACTGAAGCCTGAAAACCGAAGCTACTACAAAACTTCAAATCCTAATTCTGAAAGAAGATGCACAGACTCTACCAGAAGAAGACGAGGTTACCACAAAACACCAGCAGATCAAGATCCACAGAGGACTACCTGGAGCTAAAAAGCATACATACTCCTTCCTCTCTTATCTTCTACAGGAGGCTAGCAGCAGAAGAAAGTGAAGGAAAACAAAAGCAATCTCATAATTTGTTAATACTGTTTGTAACTATCCAGAAATAGATAATGATACAACTAGTAAGATATACTTATTCATTTATGTATATGATACTTAACATTTTTAGGAATACAGAGATTTACTATTTATTGCAAAAAGCAGATTTTCAGCAAGATAAGGCATTATGCTCAATGCATTTTTTACAATTGGTAAGTTTAGGAATTTATCACACTAGAGATTAGAAAAAAATTAAGAAGTTTACTCATTAACTTTGTTCCTGTTTTCAGATACCTAACTTTGCTGCTCCTTGGACAGAAATTGAAATTATAGAAAAGCTCTCCCTAGCCACTAGAATTACTTATTCTTCCCATGGCTACTTGGCCACCTCTCTAAATCAGCAGATGAGACATTCTTGATTAAACTTAGTTTGGGTTCAAAACCTGATCACAGCTTAGAAATCCTAAAACAAATTTCTAAAGGAATTTGGCCAGAGCAGAAGGGAGATTGCAAAATGTCTGTAATTTGCAGAATGGAATCATCATCTTTAGAACTTTTTACCATGTGTGTAACAGAGAAAACCTAAATTACAAAACAGAGATCCGGCCTGAAAATGCTATGTGCTGCAGTAAATGTGTAGAACTATCATTTAATTTTTCCAGGAAACTGATGAAGTGTGTAACAATATCGCTGTGGTTAATACAATGGCAGAAATCAAACCCATCCACCTCCTTTTCAATTTAACAAAATCTACTGATATTAATAACTAAACTCAGACATAGGATGGAATGGAAAATAATCAGACCAGAAATGATATGCATATTTCAGCAATATCCAAACTTCAGTCACAGTTTTTTCACGGCTTTGCTGGGATATGTGAGGGAATGCCATGAAGTAACAGGACATGTCACTGATTCCATGCTACAAAAAGAATGCAGGGGCTGATGGAATATGGAGACAAATAATCAGACACTGTGGTCTGAAGATAAATACTAGCAGATGCTTGACCACAGTCTCATCGTAGTTCAACAGAAAACTTGAACAACTGATTTTGAAAAGACGTGCTTTATAGTTTTCTGTGGAAAGTTAGTGCTCGGTATGATTCACAGTTACAAAATACCCGTTTCAGGCATGTGTTTAATATGTTTTTCTAAATCTCAGATATCTGCATGTGTGCAAGCACCATTAGCTTTAGCAAAAGTAAGTGGAAATTTGGTAAATACTGGAAGATATAAAAAAAAAAAAGAAAAGCATCTGAGATTTCACAGTTAATCAGTTGAACAGACCAGTGTTTCTCAAAGAAAACCTGAAATAAAATAATCTGACTTGGAAACAGGTTGTCATCTTCCTGCATGTAAAACAAAAAGTTCAAAGATTAAAATTCTTTCAATATTTAAAAATAGCGGTGACTGAATATTCTAGATGCTAGATTTATTTTCTAAAAGCATATTCCACTTGTCACTGTATTCACTGAAACCTTATTGTACAAATAATACTTTGATTCATTTTCAAAAAAACACAACAAAACAAAACAACACCCAGCACAATCTGCAATAAACTCTTACCAGCAGAAGAGACATTCGGGGTCAACTGGGGCCTGAGGTTTTACCCATGCTAGGGTACCCATGCTGAATTTCTCCGAGGCAAATAACCTAACATGCACCTGGGATGACACTATCTAAAATTCGGTGCATAGAAGGCCTTATTGCCAAATTTTCCCATGATATGTCAAATGTTGCATGATTTTGCTATTTTGGAAGTGCATTTGTATATTGGCCAACAGAACAGAGCCCTGTGTTAGAGATTCACAATTCATATGAAAACCATAACAAATGCATATACCATCTTTAGGCAATTCTTTTATTCCATTGCGATTATTTACAGAATAGGGTTATGGACTATGCAGTCTATTTCAACAGTTAATTCAAGAATAATGACATCATAAGTTTCATCTTGACATTCCTAACAAAATGCAAAGTGTAATATAAGTGAAAATAAACATTATCAAATTTTTTGTTTTACAAATATATATAATTTTATGTCATTGCTCTGATATTAATGTTTTCTTTCATAGATTGCTGTTTACCATATTACAACTCTAATGCACTTTAGATTTTAAAAATTAGTCTCATCTTTCAAAAACGACTTAAGAAATTGCCCTGTTTTTGGAACAGAACAGAACCACATTAATCTTCCTATTATTTTTAGAAAAAAAATCTCTAGAAGACAGAGGATCTAACTTGCCCCACCTCCCTGGTTTACTTTAACTAAACTGGAAAAGCATCATCTTATTCTCCAGACATTACTGAAGACATAAATTTTTTCTTATCAGGATGTATGTATCAGAGTCCCACTGCTATTGTAAAAAGTATTCTGTTCTTTTGCTGAGTCACATACTAATGAGACTTCATCATTCTTTCTATTAAAAAATAAACCACAAGTGCAGAGGCATTAATTGTATCTATACTTTTTGAAGCTGGACTTCTAACCCAGCCAGGTAACCCACAAGTCCTTTGGAGAAGCACTGAAAGGGAGATAAGCTGCTTACAGAAAAACAGACAAGGAAGGAAACTAGTATTACAGACTTAAAGCAGCTAGGAAATCTGTTCTGTGTTCAAATGCAGGGATGATACCAAAGGGTCTTCAAACTGACTACCAGTTCTCCTATAATAATTATATCACAACAGGGTATATAATTTTATTCCAAATCAAGCAAATTTAAGTACTCTGGAACTGCATGCAATGCTTCCACATTTAAATGGGTACAATGCTATTTAATTAGCTGAGCTCCACAAAAAGAAAAAGAAACAAAATAGAAAACCAAAAACACCCCACACCCTTTTAGGAAAATGTATAAAACAATTCTTATTATTTGTATAATAAAACTTGTAACAAACAGCATCTTGGATGTCAGAGCAGTGCTTCCCATGATGCTGCATGCAGATTTCTCTCTTTTGAGATGCATATAATTCACAAGGGTGAACATTAAAAAAAGCATGAATAAAAATATGCTTTTCTTTTCCATATTAGACCCAACTGCAGTTGGAATTTATTTGGAGAATATTCATTAATCTTAATAAATTCCCTAGGACTACCATAACAGATGTTTTTCCGCTGTCAAAGATTTAATTGTTATAAAGGGCAACTGGGAATAGAAAGTGCAACTTCACTATTGTTACATTTAAAGGGATAATTTCATGAAAATCATGAAACTAATAAAAAAAAAAACAAAAAGGAGTTGGACTGTATGATCCTTGTGGGTCCCTTCCAACTCAGGATTCTATGGAAACTAAAAGCTTTCTTTCTTTAACAAACAGTTATAAGTTTGCAAATGTTTGTTTACCTACACATACCACATGCAAGTAATTTTTGTTTACAATAAATGCTTACTCTTGATTGAAGTATTTTAACTCCTACACCTACCTTCTGACCTCCTGCAGATTCTGCACTGTGATGCTCTTTTAGTTTTTGTTCCTGTTCCATTATGTCTTTCAAATGTTCATTGACCTAGGGACAAAATAGCTTATTCAGTGGTCTAAGAAACAAGTTGTAGGTCTGTAAGTCACTGTCACCAAATTAACTGAAAAGATTTAACAGATATTTTTGACTCAATAACTGTGAAGTATAACCACCAAGTATCAGTTGTTTCAGCAGCAGTTTCAATCACTTACTGTCAGCTTTACATTGTACAATCTACTCTGCCCCTTATTATGCTTGATCACATTTGATTAAGAGTGTATTGCTGTCATTCGACTTGATTACGTGGTGAAGGTAAATAATCTCAAGATGTGTTCAAATACAAACAGAACATGTTGGATTTTATTCATGATAAATTATACAGTAAGGAGTCAACTCTTAACATATCCACCAAGAGACACTCAATCAGCCATCGTGGCATCTCAACAGTGACTGTTAACATGCCGTACGTAAGTTACATTATTGTATTTTATTTAGACCTCCCGTTTATCTAATTTGAGTAACTTGTTTAACTGATTTCTGCAGACTTTTCTTCTTAGCATCCGCAGCAGCAGATGAAGGAACAGTCCTTGTCAGATGCCGTCTTGATTATGCTTGCGTATATACATATCCCTATCCACTCATGTCTAATCCAGGCACACAGACTACAAATAAAATCATGGTTTGCTTTTCCAGTATTCATACCTTGTTTATCCAGAACATGACAGCATCCTCAATGTCATAAGGTAGTTCTGTAGCTTGGAAGAAGGATGAATACTGCTGAGTGCATGCAATCACTTTCTCAACGCTGACCATCTCCACAGTATAGGCCATCATAAGAGTATCGATCATGGCCAAGTGAGCACTCTACAAAGAGAAGCAGTGATGCCTAATTAGTATGCAAATTGAAAGATCACTTTCATACGTATTGTCTGCAAACACAGCCAGATGCATACAGAGACCCAAACTGTAAATGGTACAAGTTTTCTGTCTGATTTTCAGTTTTTGCATGAAAGACAAACCATAGAAACATTCACAACAGATCTGAGAAAGCAATACAAAACACAGGAACACTGACTAAAAAAATGCTTATTGTGAATTAAAATAACCTGTGTAATAAAATCAATACACAAAGTAAAGAACTGGACAGGAAAAGGAAAAAAAAATTCTCATGATACAAACATTAAATACTTTGATGTTTAACAGAGCCAAAGAGAGCTTCTGAAATCTCCTTAGTGAAAACAACCCCCTGCCTGATGAACATTATTTGTACTGGAAATAAAAGCTGAAACTGGCTGGCCAGCAGCCTTCATCATCATGATAATGCTGTGTGAGTGTTAGTTTACCCATCTTTAAACTCATAATCCAGGAAGAAGACAATTATACTAACCTTAACTAAAGAGTAACGTGACAGGAAACATTTATTTTTCTTCTAGCAAATTAATTATGCAGATGTAGCTAAACACACACAACTAAGTTTAACATAGATATATACTGATAAAACATGGCTTCTGTTAACACGGGTGTTTCTACATATTGAAAGACAATGCCTGTTTCAAAGTTTGTAATGAATTTAAAATAAATAAATAAAGCAACCAGGATGTTCATTAGATTCTTATGACTGAATAAGAAAATGATGTCAGTTTGTAGAGGCCGTGCTTACATTTAAACAGGTTTGTTTCTGCTTCATGACAAGCTTTCTAAGTATTAAGGAACATCATTTCTCTTACACCAGAATGATTTCCAAAGAGAATTTTTGAAAATGCTGCCTTTAATCATCTCCCAGATTGCAAACAAAGACCCCAAGCGCTTGTTCCCATCACCACCTCAGTTCAATTCCATACAAAATATTCACATAAACATTTCACAGGGCAGCTTTTACAGCCATGGCAACAGCAACGAACGTGAGTCAGGCAGCAACATGCTGCCTAAGCATCGCGGTTGAGACAGTACGCGCACACCATTTATACCAGAATTCCCAGTGGGAAAAAGATGAACAGACTCAGATTTCATGCTGCCCTCGGTGTTTGTATCGCTGAAGAACCTGACGGTGCCGGTCTCAGAAGCAGACAGCAAACAGCACGTACCATTTTTTATGCAGTTAAGCTGCTGTTTTGACAAAAAAAAGCAGACTATACCTCACATACTAACTGCAGATGTTCAGAAAACTGTTCCTGATAGCCAGCCTTCCTGGCAGCAGCTCAGACTCACTGCTATGTTGGATATAGAATTTGGATGGCCACGTCCCAAGGTGGGCTTCCAGCTGGCTCCTCGCTCTTTCCTTCAGAGCCTTGGTATAAGTTAGCACGTGTGCAACACAGATGACTGGAAAGCTCCAGCCTCACAGTATAAACATGCTCCTTGATACACTCCAAAAGCGGGGGAAGGTCAGAGACCTGTTCCAAAATACACTCTTAGTCCCAGATAGAGAGGCAGAATACATTGCCTTCTCTGGGGCATTTTCTCAAGACATGGAAGAAGCTCATTGAGCAGCCTGGTTCAGAGACTTCAGAATTCAGTTATGAAGCAAATCTGAACATGACATTGAACAGCACGGGACTGCAGCAGACTTAGCCCTCATTAATAGAAGGTGCATATTTACACTTGTGCAAATAAATTGGAAAACAGAGCATTCACATATTAGTGAGAGTCGGTACCTATGGTATCTATAAATACAGAAATTTGCTCAAAACACGATTTGAAGAAAGTCAACTCATTACACTGTGCTACGCATCTCAAATTTACAAAAGAAATAAACAGAAGATTTCCTCAACTGCAAAAAAAGTAATTTTATTTCTGGATATCCACTTTTATGGATAGTTACTTTCTATTCTTACTCTTGTATCTCATACTAACATTTTTGGCTTGACTTTAAGTTTTCCAATGTAAGCTGTGACTTCAAAAATAAACCCTCGCCTATGTGCTAAAATCCCTTCACGCCACTACTGTATTCACAAAAATTCTACTTAGATTTGAAAACCACAACTTAAAACAAAATCCATGTCTTACACTCGTCCAGTAACGCATTCACTTGATGCACACATACAACACTGCCAAGCTTCAGTTAGTAAACATTTTGTTGAGTGACTGTTTGGAAAGAAAAGCGATAGAGTGAAGTTCCAGAACCACTGCTGTCACTCTGGAAGTTTATTCACTGCTTGGTTTCTGCCTACCAATATGCTCAATACATTACAAATGCACTAAGAAAATAAAATTAATGACAATTAGCGAGCTGAGTCACATATTTTCAACATTTTTAGCAAATTGTTTATGAACTGCAAACGACTTAAACAGAGGAACAATGGAAAGGATGACCTTAGACAACAGCCTGTACTATCCAAACAAGGCTTAATGAACTATACACACTGATGGGATCCATGCCAACTCTATTTTATATAAACTACCACATATAAGCATTTTCCATGCCTCAAAAGTCCCAAGTTATTTTCCTTATAATCCATATAGGACACTCAAAATGCAATTCTTAAATAATATTAAAAAGAAGAACTTAAGTCAACTTGCCACTGTGATCCCAAGAAACAGCCTACAAATTTGCTATTTTTGACAATTTTATTTATACATCATTACTGTACTAATTGAAATAATTAAACATTATCAACTATGGAATTTTTTCTCCAGAAAATTGCAAGCAATCATATAACATCACTTACATCTAAAATAGTTACAGAAAAATAATTAATTCCACATACAGTTCCACTGGTTTTTCCCCACTTATCCCGGAAGAAGCCAAGCAAGCTGCATTCTTTTTTGTCTTTTAAGTCATTATGGTAAACAAAAACACTAAATTAAAAACTGCACGACAAAAAGTATCCCACTGTTTAAAACACAGGGCTTATCAGCACAGCTGTTGGAGTTCTGGGAAAAAAAAAAAGTTCTCAGTAATTTAGTTCCAAATGGAAGTATTTTCTCTTTGATCATTTCACTACAATGGTGTAAAGCACTACGATTTTACGTGGCACAGTATGAAGTATTACAAAATGCTGAGTTTTGACTTTTTTTTTTTTAAAAGACAAACATGGGTTTGTCTTCCTCAGCTGCACCCTGCACAGAACACAAGAGTTTTAACTCAGTAATCCCATATAATTACTGGTGACTTTCTGCTTCTTTAACGTAGGTTCCACAGCTTTATTTTCCAGTACTGATTAGTTCAGTAAGAAGCTTACTGAACTGTAGAATTATTATCCTGCAGCATCACTGCTAATGCTTTCTCTGCTTCATCTCTGGTTACGGAGCTTGCTCCACCTCCCTCCAAGGGCTGCCAACAACTTCATAAAAAAAAAGTCCTGTGCAAAAGGTGTATAAGATTTTGTACACATACAGATACTTACGGATAAATACTGCATATTATAGACACCTCTGATGTTATTGCACACTACTAAGGCTAGTTATATTCCATTAAAAGATCCATGTAAGGAGGTTTTGTTTGCCCTGATCCTTTAGGAAAATCATAGACAAAACCATTTCTTAGCATGGTATTTGAGGAAAGGGACAGGAAAAAAAAAAGGAAGGTAGAGGATGTAATTGTTATCCTCATGCTTTAAAAACAAATTGCACGCACAAAAACAAACAAAAACCCCAACACTTTCCTTGAGTCTTTTTTCTATTTTCCTTCAATGAAAAAAAAAAGTCCCCTAGTCTCACTGTGCACTGAGAGACATGATCTTTGTCAGGATATGGCTTTTGTAAACAGGAATACATATTTCTGTTCTTATGGAAGTTGGTCGTGGTTCAAGAATCTTCTGGCAAAAAATTTTGTAAAGGAATTTTGTCATGTTTAGGGAAAAAGACTTTACACTGTACTTGTCGCTTGCAAAATAAACATAGATTTCTAGCTCAATTCCCTACACATTTTGCCCATGCTGGATTTGGCACTTGAACAAAGAACAGAAAAGATCAGATCTCTACAGTCAGCTGGGAGAACGTTTGTGCCACTTTTGTACCAATAGCTCTGGTACCAATAGCTGTGCTTGCAGCCAAGTGTTTCTTCCTGCTGCAAACAGCTTTGGGAGCCAGGTACTTCTCACAGCACAGCACAGAACAAGTCGGTGTCTCAGTGTTCACCTGCAGCATCCACACCACTGCTGACAGCTCCTTCAGCTAACAGTAATGAACAATAAATTCCACAGACTTGATGGAACTTAACCTGAGGACATTACATACAATTAAGTACCACGACAGCAAATAAGCTAAATGTTTAGCGTCTTCCTAAAAATAATGGGTCAGTTAATGCTAACTCTAAGTAACATTTCTCAAAATAAAACTGCAATTCTCATTACTGTTCTGTCAGCCTATGCCAGTTCTTAAGTTAATGTTTCCTGTTATGATTATTACCAAAGACTGTTTGCTAATTAAGACATAGCCAAGGTAACTGGAAAGGAAGAAAGCAAAAAAGAATACAACAGCTAAGAGAGCTCATCCCCACAGAAAGCATTGCTGAATTTCTAACTGCTAGAACATACAGATTGCACAGAGTAACCACCACAGGACATGTACTTAAGGAGAAAAAACAAGTAAGGACACCAGGTGGCTGACAGACATAGTACAAGACAGGAACAGCGAGCAAATATGGGGTTAAACATACAGGACAGCAGCAGCAGCAAGGTGTGATAAGGACACAGCGGTGAGCTGCTCAAGCACCACATTAGCCCACATCTCTGAACACTGTTTTCTTGAGCACTCAGTGAACTACACAGTTTGAGGTAGCTTTATCCTCTTTCCCGAAAGACCTTTACCTAGGTAACCCAAATCTCACATGAACCTGCTGGATTAATGAGTAAACAGCAAGTTTAAAAGATTTTGATCAACAGAACAGAACAGTCAGAAGTAGTCAGTTCTGCCACTTGACGACTTCTAGACTTAATTCTTCTTTTGCCTCACGCCATAGTTACCCCTAGCCCAATTCCAAAATAGCCCCAGCTGGCTAGTTATTCTTGTCTGCAGTGATCAAGCTGAATTATCTCCCGGCATTTCCATGAAGCACTTCTATCCTACAAGGCGCTTGCTCAGCAAGAACAGGCACTACTCTATCGTGCCAAACACGTCGTAACAGGTTCTGCAGGTAGAGGGACTGTTGCTGTTTTCAATATTTATTATAACCTTCTGTATTTGGTTAACTTTTTAAATTTAGTAATTGGTAATAAGAATGTATAAAAATGGTATTTGACTGACTGTACATGTTTGACATGGGAAATATGTCTAAAACTGAATTTGTTAACCATATAACCTTGCTGAGTTAAGCATTTTGGTAACACATTCTTCTGCCTAAGGTTCCTTCACTACGTTTGTCAGGAAATTTAATGATTTCATCTATTAACTCAAAACTAATTAAATCTTTAGCAGAGATTCCAAAAGCCTTTTTTAATCACATAACCAGGTGGGACTTTGCCCCTTGACCCCTCCATGAAGAAAAAGATACCTGCACAACAAGCACTGGGATCCAAAACCAGCAAATAGTGGTTATTCGGTCATTCTTATTTTGTCCTATTTTGGAGTTTCACACTACTTTAATAAATATATATACACACACACACACAGATCCAAAAAATCAGCACTTCAGTGTCTTCATATCAAGTGCTCAATTTTTCAAAATTAAAACACTTGCACTTATATAGGTTAAACTAAAATGAGAAATTAATGCAGGATAACTGATAACGAGATAGAAATATACGTATGTAGAGGAATAAATAGCATTAGCCCTAAGCTTCTCATAGATTTTTTTTTCTTTTGCTGATAATTAAGAATTCTGCTAGGTCAAGCTGTCAAATCCTGTCCAGAGAAACTAGAAACAAAAAATCATTTAAACAATTTCTGTTTTGGTGCATATGTGCATTGTTTGCTTGTTCTTATGCTCTAGACATTTAAACCAAAACAAAATGGTAATTACATGAAATACCATCTGAACTTCTTGTGTCACAACAATCTCCATCAATCCTCACAGAGTATGAGAGTTGGGGAAAAGAGAAACAGGGCTGTGGTTGTAAACCAGGTATACCATATCCAAATCAGTAGTTCCTTCTTCCTGACTCACACACACCTGCATAGTAATGAGACTGAAAGCAGTGGTTTAACTTCCCTGGCAGCTCCGCAAAACACCTCCAGAGGTGGCTGCCACCAGTGAGCACCCAAGCCTGTTCATCTCAGAAAATCTGCTTCAGGAATATAGCCTTAGGAACACTGGAGAGCTATCACTTCTGCACAGAGAATGCAGGAGCAGAGACAAGTTGGGTCACTACAGAATTTGGGGTGAAGAGTTCAGGTTTGGGTGGTGTGCAGCAAGTATGTAAGTCAGGAAAGGAAAGAGAAAAGAGGCTGAGGTCCGTGAATAAAAGTATATGCAAGTCTAGGGTACTAATTCATGGGAATGACAGTGGAGGCCTGTCTTTTCCAGTGCAAGACATAGCCTGGCACTGTGCCACAGCACAGTGTGAGGTGCAACAAGTTCCACTGATAAAGCCACCCACAGCAACTGGAGTTTCAAGCAGGCTTTGAAACCTTGCAACATGGCCCTTTATTTAATTCATTTTTCAGTGAACTGTTGATAGTCATGTCTGAATGACAGTTCTTGTTACTCAGGTAACTGATCTAACACACCTTCTGACTGACTTCTGCCTTTTCCTTCAGTTAGCTACTCTCACACTACTGTCTTACAGAGGCAAGCATGGCATGAAAATCACCCATCTGGCAGAAGTCACACCATCGTAAGAAAACTGATCCTGCCTGAAATAACACAAGGGTGAAGCTTTACATAATTCTCAGCACCTAACATCTCTTTCCATTGCCCTATGGTCTTGAGCTCTGACCAACTAAGTTCTAATAGTGAGCGCACAGGGTACTAATGAGAGCGAGAGAAAAATGATGCTTCAATTACAGCACTGAATAAGATGATACACTGGTTTGTTCAATTACTATGTTTGACATGACAGAGATGGAAAGGGTGATTACTCACTGCAGTTCAGGATGATTCTCAGTTTGAGACAGAATGTAAGCAGTTGATCATTGTTTGCAATTTGCTGGTGAGGAACTCAACTAATATTTGAGAAGACACTTTGAATCATAGAAAACCTTAGATTGAAAGTGACTTCTGGCTGTCATTCAGACCAATGTCCTTCTCCCAACAGGTCCACCTAGCTCAGGTTTCTCAGGGGCTTCACCAGGTGCATTATTTCCACCAAAAAGGATGGAGAACCCACGGGCTCTTTGGATAACCACTTAATGTCTTCCATCATCTCAAAGCTAGCTGGCTTCCTTCTCAGTACAAAGTCCCAGCTTCATGGAAAATATATGGCTAAATTAAAACATACAGAATGACTATGCAGCTTATTTTCTTCAGTAAGAGAATACAAATCTGAGCTCTCAATATCACTATTTGTTTAAAGTGGGTTTTGTTTTTATTTTTATTTTTCTATTTCTAAGGTAAATATAGAACACTTGCTTTCCTACAAAAGGAGAGATGAAATTAGCTGCAGCTCCCTCATTTCTCAAACCAAAATAGGACCAAAATAGGGCCAATTCATCAGTGGAAATCTTCAATTAAAATCCAGCGTTGTTGCTAAAAAACCACACCTGCAGGGCACCCAGAGCACAATCAAACACTACAAGCTTCCATGCTGCTGTCTTTTACAATATAAATCAACAATTCCTTTAATGCAAGCATAAACAATGCAGACTTCAGTCCAGCATAATTCAGCCTGTTCCATGAAGCCAAGGGTTTTGCAAGGCAACATGTGAAATGGGAAAACAAACAGGATGCTCCTTCTAAAGGGGGAAGCAAGCTCCAATCTGTGCATGAAGAGCACTAGAAAACATTCCTACATTTTTATCTTAAAAGGGTCTTTATAATTTCCATTCTGCCTTTTATATAGATACCCTTACACACCATTTTTTATAATGTTTCATTTACTAACATTATGGTGAGGTGGCTTTATCTGCACAGCTCTGGGACTAGCCTGGCAGGGTAAGACTTTAACTACCACATTCTACTCAGTTTCCTCAGGAAATGTGCCTCCCAGCTGAAACTTGTATGTGTGACTCTTGCCAAAATACAACACTGGCAATGAAGACTTAAATTACTCAGTGAAGGCTTCTAGGAAGAACTTTCAGTTAACAAGAAGAGCTTTTTAAATTTTATTTTTTCTTTTGAAAAAACTCATCTTCACTTTTGAGGTGACCATCCTTACGGGTTCAAATGTGTATTTTTGCTGTTTATGGGGGATATGTGCATCTCTAAGCCCTTTAGATGAAAGGAAAAAAGAACAATGTTGAAGTTATTGCCTTTGAAGTATAAGCATTCAAAAGCTTGGGACGACTTCACTCCTTCATGCATCATGCCACTGCATTTGTATAAAGCTGCTGCTCAAGAATCTAAGAAATGTTGCAGCAATCTTTGAGTGATGTACAAAAACTTATTTGGAGGACAGGAATATAAGAATCTTAGGCTTAGCTTTCTTTGTTGATCCATGAAAATATTGATAAAATCAATCAAAAATTATGTCTGGTCATTTCAGCACACTGTCTTCAAAAAGAGGAAAACTAGCTTCAATTTTTATATGAAAACATAATATGTAATCTTCCTGCATTGCATATGAACAGGTTCTTGATAATTTCCTTGGTGTTTCTTTATTAACGATGAAAAGGACAGAGAAATAAAGGTCATCATAGCCATTACTGTAATGGCAATTATGTTAAGAGTAGGAACTATTTGTCCTTTTCCTCAAAGGATTATAGAAATACCACATTTGTGGACCATAACATAGAACACAAAACATAAAACATGAGAGGCAAATTGACCTTGTCAAACATTTTCTTTTAAAATAACATCTAAGGTCAAAAGAAATTTCCCGTCTCCTACTTAAATGAACTCTATCAGCAGCATTAAAGAAATTAAAACAGACACAGGAAATTACACTGATCACAAGAAACCTGTTTCCCTATGGCTCTTACTGTAGTAAAGCCTTGTAGGTGACACGCTGCTGACTAATAGCATTACTACATCAGACAGCTGACCAACATTTTTTCCTCTAGTGATTAAGGGGCTGTGACAGGCCAGCTGTAACAGTGGCTGCTAAGCAAGGGAATTGTCCACAGTGATGTTAAAGCCTAAGTGGGAAAAGTGCACAGGGTTGTTTTGATAAATGCAGTCAACAGCCTTTCAGCTGGTTAGGTTAACCCAGACTTAACACTTGCAAGCTTTCTACAGGCTGATGTTGGCTATTTTCAAACAGCCCATTATTATATAGGCTTCTGTTGTCAAGCAGCTCTCCACTTTGAAAATAACCTGGAATTTAAGCAGTGTACTAGCAAGGTGACAGAATGCCTTTCAGCTTTTCACAAAAATGGGTAGTTTGATGAAGTAGTAACTAACCAAAGCTTTTCTTTTTCAAAGTTATTTTGGCAAAGGCATTAAAAAATTATAAATAAGAGTACCATCTTCAGTAAATACATTTTCTTTCCAGGAAGCCTTTTTAAAAATGAAAAGGATAACTAGTTTGTGGTTCCCACATAGAAAATTCTAGAATACTTTTTTCCCTGAAAAAAAAAGAACAGAAGCCCACTACGTACCATAGAGTACTTCTCAGTTAATTAGTAGGCAAGATAAAAAGTTGCCTGATCTCATGCTTCACGATTATCTGTTTGTAAACTGCTAATTTTTAAGGCATGAAAACAAATAGGAAAAGTCTCTCCTCCACCTCCCTTTGGTAATGAAATAATTGGCAGTTCATATGTCTATTTAAAGATTAAAACAATAAAACACCATCACATTCCCATTCCTCATGCCTTTTTGGTTCACAATGTTATTCCAGGAGGTGTTGCATAATTAGTACCTCTCAAAATGGTTAAGTTAGTTGCAGCAATAACATATTCACATTGCAGTAAACAACTATCTGCTCTGGCAAAATGTGGCTCCTCTTTTCCTCCCCAACCAAGGCACACTGAGTGAGAGACTGGGAGATAAATGAAACAAACAAAGGAAACAGCTGAACAGAAGAAGAGAATACAGAGACATGAAAAATGGTTAATCCTACCCTTCATTTGCAAAATAATACCTTTTCAATGACTTCAGATGGCGATTACTGGAATGCCAGTAAGCACTTGCTGTGCTTCCAAAAACAGCAGTAAATACCAATAGCATTATTTGAAACCTCAGCTACAAGCACAAGAGATGTCAGTGCATGCTGTCCAGAAACCACACAAGCCCTTCGTGTGATGACAGTCTTTGCTTCAGCAAACTGAATGATCCTGTGCTTCTGCAATACAAATGATCCCCTATCTCAGCTACTAAATCACATTCATAACTGGGAAGAAAAGGAGAGAATGAAGGGAGGGATGAGGAAAGCTGAGTATTTGAACAAGTCTTCAATGCCGGATTCAGAGAACAACAGCCTGTTAAGCATTACATCCCACCAGCAGTGTCACACACTGCAATGGAGAGATCAGTGCAAGCCTACTGCAGAAAACAGGTATAAGTGTTGGGAATTTAAAAGGATGCAACTCCACGTGAGAGTCAGGCAACTTGATGAGCTACTCTGTTTGGTCAGGGCAATATGGTACAGTCACAGAATAAGGTTTTTGATGGTCTTGAACATTTTGGGGAATTGAAAACAGGTTTTTTTGGAAGGGTTAGATAACAAGGTGAGATGAATAATGAAGACTGCCAAAGAATGACATCAAGGCAGGCCAAAAAACTCTAGAGAGGTACTGCTACAAGAACCTCACTGGTAGGTTTTTTTTTTGATAAGACTAAATATAGCAACGTAGAAATTGTCGTTTCCTGAATTGCCCTTAATTTCTGACTGCCTTATTGTGCTCTGCATTTTAAGTGTTTATGTTTCCGTTTCCACACCTCCTTCTCACTGAAATTGTGAATCAACTGACATAAGCTCTTTCTTTACAAACACCCAAATTCCATAATCCCTAAATGGGAAGGGGTGATTATTGAAAGCTTGTCTGAACTATTCATGAGATACATTACTGAACATCTTAAGGGGGAAAAAAAGACACTAACTTTACATCAGAATAAAAGGCAGTAACTACAACTTATGTTACCTACGTACCCAAAGGAAAACTTTATTAAACCTAGAAAGCTGGCCACCTGCACAGGCAGGTCAAAAATCTGAACGTCAGTATTGCAATAGTACCAGATGGTATGGACACCATCAGAAAAAGTGGTGTATAGTTCTCATTAAAGATGAAATATCACGGCACGTTTCTTAGCCACAGGTAACAGGCAATACACATTACAGTGTCTTTTAGTTGACTTAATTATCCAAAACATGATAAATACAATTCAGTAAACAATTTTGCTAAAGAAAATTCTTACAATACACACACACATTACAGATGCCTGAGCACAGTACACTCGAGCAACACTTAAAGATGAAATTCTCTGATGTACTAAACAAATATTCCCACCTGGAAGCGTCTGTTATTTGGTAAATAGACTTAAAATCAATCTTTCCTGCACGCAGGCCTGCTATTCTAACGACAAGGGCTTAAGAGAAGCACAAGTTATGACCCTCATCTGTTACTATGTGACTTACAGTGTTGCTGGTAGCACAACGTAAGAAAGCCCGGAAGATATTTTACTGCCAAATTTGTAAAGAAAACCAAATTTCCTTGTTCTGTAGGTCCTGTACTTAGCTGATTATTGAGATTGAAAAAAAAGAAAAGCTGTTCTCCCTCTCTCATATATAGCGCACAGCAATCCAATACCTTTCAAAGAAAGGCATTCCCCTGAGCTGTGCACAACAGAATTCATTTTCACCTCATCTCTTTGCAAAGTCAACCTTTGATTTAACATGATTAACACCAGTAACTTATCAATACAACTATCAGTTTAACACATTACTAGAAAATCTTTAAGAAATAAAAAAATGATATTAAAAAACAATTCTTAAAACCCATAATTTCCTTTAATATATTCTGATTTCCTCTTTTAATCGCAATCCCTTATTTTGTCCCAGAAACTATGACAATAAGGTAAGTGATAATGGTATGTCTAGTTGCCAACAGATTTGCAATGTATTATTTCAATCTGTAAAATACCATCTACACAAATGTCATTGCAAGGACAGAGGAGGAGAGGTGGGAGTTATGCAGTAGGAGAAAATAATTTATCATCCTTCTGAAAAAGATATTCCTGGCTATAGGCATTATCACAACATGCCTACACACAGATCTGGAGGTCTCTACTTTATTGGGGTTGGCACATATGGATGATACCTTTTGGATAACATAACTGAAGCACTTTGAGGAAGCATCTCCAAGCACTTGATTCTGGTTATGTTCTGGTAACAAAAAGAAGAAAAGTAGAAAGAAGCTAAGTTGCTCTATGACAAAAAAGCTTTGTGTATTGATACACTGTGTTCTCTGGGCTTATCAGTAACTTCACTTTCCCTCCCACCCAACCCTCACTCCAAATCTGCTGGAAGACCCAGTTCCCATTTTCAGCCCCCTAATCTCTCCCGTTTTTCCTCAAACCTGCATCCTGAGGGCCTTCTTGAGGTGTTCTCAATATGTGCTGGCTGACCAGGAAGGAAACTCATCAGAATCCCCAACTATTTGGCATGCACTTCAGTCTTTCCTTTGGCAAATGAGTAAATTTGTTTGTCTCCTCTCGAGTCAAACAGCTATCAATATACTTGTAAGAACTTGTACAAGAAAGAATTTGTTAAAAAAAAAAAATTTTTATTAAAAAAAAAAAAAAAAAAAAACCAATGAAGATAGATAGGGGCCATCCAATAAATGGAACAATAGACAAAAACAAAATACCATTCAACTAGGATTAAATCTGCAAATTCAGACCGTATTTTAAATTCATTTGAAAGAGGGTTTGGGAAAGATACTGAAGCGATACAAAGAATAAAAATATCAGCAATGTATGTCTACTTGAAGGTGAATGTGGTCAGTGGTTATACTAGAAGAATGGGATTTTTACAGATGGAGTAGTCTTCAGAGAAAATCTAGAAGACTACAGTTTGATTAAGGCAATAAAAGGAACAATACAAGCAAAAATTAGTAGTGATGTATTTTAAAATACAAGGAAATCAGTCTTGCATGACTTGAGCATCAATTTATCCATAAAGATGCTAGTTAAGATATTCATTATCTAATAATAGTTATGAACCAAGACATTCATACAGGAAAAAGTATAGCAATTGGCAAGAGAAACAGGCAATTTTCAACACAGAGAATGTAATAACTTCTTAGATTACAGCATTAGTGATCTTCTGTGCTGCTGTCCCAGCTTTCAGCCTTAAGATGGCTCGTTGCTCATTTCATTGATGACTGAGGATACACTGCATGTAAGGATAAGAAATAACGGTACTGACAAACATCTCAACCCTAGTAGGAGTATTCATGATCACCTGTGAGATCAGTCCAAACAACGGCCTGATCAGAAGGACCTCTAGCTGAGGCCATTCTGGAAAAGACTGCAGATATTTCAAGAGAACTGCAAACGCAAAAGGGACCACGAGCTATTCTGTAGGTAGCCCTCCTTAAGCACATTCAATGTTAAGCTGATGGAAATGACGTTAGCAACAATGAATTTGAAATTTCATAGCTGATTTTTTCCAGAAAGACAAAGAGGTTGACAGGAAATGTCCATATTTAAATTCAGACGTGAAAGCCCCAACTGTCACCAGTCTGTCTCAAAAGCAAAACCATGATTTTCGCATGAAGTGTTTTATCAATAAGCAAGTTTATCCATTTCCAGACAGAATAGTAGTCATGACTTCTCAGTGAAGTTCAGGTACATAGTTCAGGCCTAAGATAGTTGGTTTAATAGAAGAGTTACCATGAGCTTCCTAAAAGCACAGAGCATCACTCATATTTTAGTGCAACAGGTCATGTATTTATTCCTTCCATTTACATTAGTTGCTTAATATTTGATTTCCCATCATTCATCTGTTGCACATGATACTGTTTCCAAGGTCACAAAAGGCAACCTTTTCTGAATTTGCTTGCCCTGCCACTTTAAGTTGGTTCAATTGGGCACAATGTGCAGCACTAATACATGAATAACTGGTACAATAGATGGTCCTAAAATTTTATTTTCTTCTAATAATTTAATGGGAGCAAGGACGTAAACAAATAATGAAATATGAAAGATAGCATATATATAGGAACTGTAGTCTGTCTTCTGCTATAACTAGTCTTTCACTTCTTTCTGCCTTCTAAAAAGTACATTAATTATTAATAGCCTCAGGACTATCTGCAAGCCTGTCTACTTCATGCTTAACCTACATCTTCATCTCAGAGACTAGTAAGGGAAGGAAAAAATGATGTATTAAAAAAAAATCAGAAAACAATTTAAAGAGGATCTTTCTGTACATATTGTGCTATTCTCTCAGTAACAGCAAGAACACTGGGGACATTCCAAAAGATTAGAAATGAAACAGTGGATCAATGTTTTTTAGAGTCAACAGATGATACAGATAATTGTAAGGACACATACCCTTCTGATCCCATGCAAAATAATTTCAAGGTCAAAAGACATCTTGATTTATTAAAAAAAGATAATACTAATTAAAAAGGAACTTATGGAACATAAGCATTTTTTAAAAACTCAATTATAAATGTAACTGAAAAGTGCAAAGCATCTGACATGATACTAATACATTCCGATTAAATACAATTTTTAACGCTGAGTACATGAAATGGATTTATAATTTGGTCAGCTAAGCTGAAAATGCAACTCTAAACCCACAATCATAAATGAATATGGGCATTTTGCAAGAAATACCACAGGGTTGTTATCTCACCATTTCTCAACATTTATTTTTGTCAACGGCCTGAAAGAAAAACTCACCACTGATCAGGTTTGAAGAGAATGCAAAATCTGTGGGAAAGGCAACTAAGGAGGAGGACAGATCAGAGCAGTAAAGCAAGCAGGGTGGAGGGAGCTGAGAAGAGAATCACCTAAACCACAGCAAAATGGAAAGCTCTACCTTAGCTCAATAGAAAAAAAATAAAGGTAAGCTATATTTATGATAAAGTTGCTTTCTTCTTTAATAAAAGAAAGATTTAAAGTTGCTAGAGGAAAAGAACCTAAAATAATTGACACCACAGCCATATGTATGATAGAGCATAATTGTGTTTAAGTCATTAAGACATCAGATCTTGTTGGAACAAGCAAGGCTGTACTACCCGTCTCCCTCCCCCATATCCAGCACAAGCCAATAACACCAAGCCAAGCCAGCTACATAAGTTCTCAGCCTCTCAGTGTTCTGGGAAAAGCAGACAAATTATCCTTCCATGCCCAGAGGCATATGGAAACTACTATTTCTTCAAATATACATAGCACTTCAGAGTTTTGAAATGTATGCACATGCTAACTTAAAGAAAATACAATACATGGTTCCAACTAAAAACAACAGTTTAAAAAACAAATAAACCTCCAAAAACCCTCAAACACTGGGGAGTACCTGGGGACACTGTAACACCTTAGAAGACACCGCAGTTGCTTATTTAACTACTAGCAAATTCAGTAAGTAAACTGAGCAGGACTTTCAGCATCACTGTTTTCTTCTCTAGCAGCCTTTTGCTAGTACCTGTACATCCCTCTTTACCAGCCCCGTCAGTGTTGTATCATTTTACTTCCCCATCACCACATTATAAATTGTGCTCTCTCTATTTCTTCTTATTGCTGAAAGTAAAACTAAAAACAAGAGTTTGAATAATCTCATTATTTGCAAGTACCTGTCTATCAGATAAATTTCACAGTAAGGAATCCAGCAACTCAGAAGTTTTGAAGCTCCCTGACAGAATGATACGCTGAACTACATTTAATAATTTAATTACAGTTTGTTTGTTTTTTTGCCTTATATACACAAACATGTATTTACAGGGAACTTGCACATATTGCATATAACAAATTTGGTGGGTTTTTTTTTTTTTTTTTTGGAAGGGGCTCGTACAGAATAGGGAGGAGAGAAAAAAAGAGTAAAAGCAGTTTAAAATTGTGAATTGAATTTTTCTTTCCATCAACATTTTGTGTATTCCATTGTTTTCCTTTTATCTGTTAGGATGCAACCTCACACAGTCCTGTATTTCATACAATTTTTTTTCCCCCCCACAAAGTATTAAAGGTGTCAACACAACAAAAACTCAAAAAAAGTGAATGGAGCTTCTCACATAAGTTGGCTGCCTTCATAAAACCCAGGAACACGTCGCCCAAGTTTACAGAACTATCACTATGTAATAGAACGGGAAGCATTTACAAATGTTTACCACCCTCACTGCATGCCCTTGAGAAATCGAGCGTGGGTTATTGCCACCAAAGCAGGAGGTATTAATATACGGTATATTCAGTTTCAAAACAATATGATGGAGAAAAGTGTCAGAAACAAGGCTGCGTTCGCCTTTTGCACCAATTCAGGGTGGAAAACACTAAAGTGTGTTGTTCAGAAGAAAGGATCTGAGATTAGAGCCTAGAAGCACCTGAACATGAGGGTACAATGTCACGTTGTCACCTACATGTCAGCTGCTCCTTCTGTGTGTGTGAACTGTATGCTTGAGTTTGTAAAACACACCTGTATCTGCTGTGCCCTACAAGCCTCAGCAAGGTCCCAGTTAGACTCCTGGGTCCAGTTTTCAGGGGAGGGAATAAACTGCTCCCCATGCTCACAGAGACACGGCACAAAAGAGGTTGATGCTGCACCAGAAAAGATTTAACTAAGATAAATGGTAAAGACAACAAAAAGGATAGGGGAATCATCACACGTTTCTGGGGAAGGCTCTGAAGTTTTCTTCCATGGCTTGTCTCCAGAGGTAGCCATACACCTGCCAGGAACGTGCAACTTGAGACAGAGATAACATCTTGTGATTGCCTTCTTGCTCGGCTCTGTATCTTACCTCCTCATCGCCACTAACTCGTGCGTTCCTGGTAATTATTCATGAAAAAGGGGACTGTGTGGTAGGGTTCTTCTGACTGAAGACTGAATTTTATACAGCAAAAACAATGGAAGAAGAAAAAAGGCCTCCCAACTGCCCCAAGCCCCAGAGCTTTATTTATAAATCATAGGTTGGGAGGCCAATACCAGCAAAAACTGGGGTAAGTTGGTGGAATTACTGTAAGTGAACCTCAGAACAAATGCTGTTGATAATACACATGGTGTTTTTTACCCATTTTCAACAGCACTTAATTTCTATCTACAGCTGTGGATTGGTTGCCTAAATGCTACTGTTCAAGATTTCTTCGTGAGATATTAGTAACCTTTATTAACGGATGCCTCCATTCTGTATTTAAGAAACTTAAGTTTACCCATAAAATGAGATTTTCTATTACATATTACACATTTTATTATTATTTCCTTTAAAATTCGGTGTTCTAAACTTAAAATTAGTCTGATCTACCATTATGTTCTTACCTAATATCTACATATTGGCTCCACTATACTTAGAATTTTTCATCTTTTAAAACTCAAACATATCTCACCTGCCACTTTATCAAACCAGTTAAAAAAATTTCAGTGCATACTTCACATTGTATATATTTATGGCATTTCATAAGCATTGATTTGTAGATGTTCTCAACGGTTCCAAACACATCCAACTTAAAGCTTATGAAGAGCTCTTGCCACTTGAGCTTGAGAGATGCCATCAATCTTGACAACAGACTGGTTGAGATCTCCAGCTACCGGAGATTGCATGTGATCCAGCTAGGTGATTATCTAAATTGTGATAAAGATAGCTTAAACTTGATATTAACTTACCTAAAATGATTAAGTTGTAGCACCTCTTTTTAACATACATTTTGCTATTTATCCACTGGTCTTATATTCAAGATTCGGAAGGCAGAGAAATATCTTTAACTGGAAGATAGCCATCCAGATGGCCTACTAGTGGATAGCAGAAAGCTGAATACATTCTATGTTTATAGCAGACAGTCACTTTGTTAAATTCATTTATAATTTATAATACTTATAATTCATATTTATAATTAGTTTAATATGTTATGAGATGATGTTTTAATACAACTCTTACATTTCTTTATTTACATAGGAGCAATTCCATTAGATTTTATTTTAGTGATTTTATTTTAGCTAATTTGGAAATATATTTCTGCCAAGTAATGACATTTCCTATTAGTTTACAGAAAACCCTACAATTTCATATAAAAGGTTCAAGCCCACTGCTTACTACATTTTACATTTTACTACTGCTTTACTACATTTCATTGTCAAGCAAAAAGACCAGACATACTATGGACACCTTGCAGAATTTTGTTCAGAATAACAAACGAAAAAATCACTCCTAGAATTTTGTTAAATTCCACGGAGATTGCAAGAACAGTAATTTTAATGGTATGATTTATCTACTGTGATGACAGCGTGCTCTTTACGGATAAGTGAGGGCAGACTGCCAGGTTCGTGTGTGCAGATGAACAAATGCAGGTTGGCAGCATTCTACTTGCACTTGTACAGTACTGAAGCAGTTGCTGCCTTACAGTGAGAACTAACTCTGTTCCTGTATTCCTTCAGTATTCAGTGTGGTTCTGTGCCCTCACTGCCTGTTTATGTGCTACCCAGAGCTGGTAGCGAAGCTCTCCTTGTGTTTACATAACTGCCCCATACCTCCTGCTAAATGTGGCTGGCTATTTCCCATAATAGGAAGAAAGCACTGCTCTTAACGAACTAACGGCCTACTACAAGCATGTAGGATTTTTAGCTTTCCCCCATCCATCAGAAGGCTATTAGGGAGGACTTCTCTTCACATAATATAAACAAACGAATGAAATAAGATATTCTAGGTGGTCTGTAAAACAATTCATAGATGCTTCTTTCAGAAGTAGCTTAGTTGCTATACTCCAAGAATACATACTTAGCAGAACAGAAAACCATTTCTAAATATTTTTTAAATAAACTTTTCACATATTTAAAAAGAGACGGAGAAAGGTCATGGCAGCAAACTGGCAGCCAAACGCTTAATACTTAAACAGCATTGTTAAAACTGGGAGAACATAATCTTCAACTGTTTAACAAAATAATTTCTTTCAAGATTAATGAAAGTACTTCCTGATCAGTTTAGAAAGCATTTCCTATATGGTAGCTGGCATCCTTCACAGGCTTTAATTCTTAATTTTCTTTCATAATTTGCCTCTCCTTTTAACTGCTTTCCCTTGTGTGGCACCAGGATTTGTGTTTTTGTTGCTGTTGCCTCCCCTCCCCTTTACTTTTTTGTGTGAGGTTAACAACAGCCTAAGAAGGAATGCGAAACAAGAACAAAATCAGAATGCTTTTGGTTCAATACTTATCACGCTTAAGACAGAGGAATACCCACTATTTTCTCAGCCCTAGCAGCACTCTGTTTCCTAATTAGCAAGGAAGTGAACAAGACAGAGCCAAAACCGATGCAGTACTTGATTTCCCCAAGAAAGGCATGAGACTCTGGGAAGTATGACCTTCTCTTCAGGTATCCTTTCACTTTATTTCCTGTCATCATTCCCACTACAGCAGTTTGGTTTATTTAGTATATATTTAACATTACTACATATCAATTGAAAGAAGATGTGCTGCAATATTCTCTCCTCAGTCTAGCAAAAGAAGAAATGCAACGACCATAATTTCACATCAAAACAAGCATGAGGTACTTGGTTGCTATTTCTGAACGTTGCCTAATTCATTGTTCTGGCAAAAAATTGCAAGGCCAGTTCTGTGTAGATCAGGGATCTCATGGTGGTTTCTCAGAACGTGCTTTCAAGTATCACAGCCTGCCCAATAGCTCTGTGCAACTAAAATGAATCCTACGAGAGCCGGTAAGAAAAGCAATCAGATTTTGTTATTTTACATGCAAGGATTTTTATTGGTACAAATCTGAAATGTCAGATACATTGCTTGAACCCTGAATAAGGCAAAAATCCTACACAGACTTTTGTACTGAAATTCAGGATGCACTAGGGGAAAAAAATTCACACAAGTGAAAATTAAAGCTAAAGAAATGTAGAAGGCTTTCAGTTTTCTTTCATTTGGAGAAGTTGAAAATATGAAAACAAGCAGGTTGGATTCCTATACCCCAACACTAGAGCTCCTGGAAAGAGTCAGCAAACTCCTACTGTCCCACTTTGTACTCTTCACAGACAACTTTGCTGTCAGCAGCTCTGCTACCTTCTGTGTCAGTTGCCGCACTTGGTGTGCAAGTTGGGCTGACAGCATTCCATGCAAACCTTACGGATGCTGCACAGGGCTTTGTGGTTACCCAAGTCTTCTGCAGATTTCTGATACTGATATCTATGTGATATTTTGGAGTTAATTCCTATCTTTCTTTACTTGCCTACAGTCCTTGGTAAACAGATTTCAAAACAGATGGTCTACAAATAAATGTCTGTTTTCTCCCACAATAAATAATAAAGGTCTGTTTTCTCCCATAATAAATAATAGTCCTTTACTGCATTTTTTCTTTTCAACTATCCATAGGCTAAAGTGTGTATGGATAACAGTAAGCTTAGAACAACTTAGCTACTTTATTTCACCTGTGGTTTCTTTTGATGATAGCTCAGAGAAATACAAGAGTGAATCAATTTGACTACAGCCTGTGCTAATCATCTACAATGCTGAAGAATGCATTAATAGTAAATAAACAGACATATAATTTGTTTTCAGAAAAGCAACAGGCCTAGATTAAATACTCTTCAATCCTAGAAAATAACAGAACCAAAACAAATCTCAGCAACTCACACGGACAACCTGCACTGGTTTTGTGCACAAAAAATTCTAGAAAAACATGCCCTAGAAAGCATCCTAGGTCACTGCTGCTATTTACATTAAACATGAAAAAATTTCTGTAAGGCAATTAAAAAGCAAGCAGCAGTATGAGATGGCAGAACAAAATACCCAGCCTATGAGTCAGCACAAACTGCACGGCAAGAATGGGATACTAAGTTATTCGCTAAGGTGAGAGCAGAATAAGCTTTGTGAAGAATGTAGCAGTTAACTTGACCAAAGGGCAAACTGACCCCTTGTGCTTAAGGGTCTTGGTATCCATGCTGCCTTTGGAACACTGATTTACTATGTGAAATAGATGTTTGCAGAACACTAATTACAGAGAGATGGTATATCTGACACAAGACCAACAAAAACACGAGATCACTCTTCTCAAGCAAATGAGAACCCTACAAAGGACGTGTATAAAGAGACTCAGCATCTACAGAAGAAATCAAGCAAAAGTACAGAACATCTCAATTGTACATCATCCCAGCCTAAAACCACAGCTGACAGGTTTTGTGCAGTGCTTTAATCTTTAAAAGGTCTAAACTTAATAAAATGATTGTAAGTTCAGGTTCTGCTTCACCACTACATTTGCTTAATATTTAATCTTCTGTGAAACTTTTCCTTATGCAAGATAAACTTAAGTATCACAAGTCAGTTAACATAAGATGCTGTTGTTTTAGCTTACAGATTATAATATCTAATGGCTCAAGTCAAGTAAGTGCATGCTCTTGCTTTGTGCTTTCAACTAACAAGTATTCACTATAGCACAGGAATGGAAACTTGTTACATCACGCCTAAAACCAGAAAACAAATTCTTCAAGGCAGAAGCCACATGCTATTTCTTTGTTCTGTGAAGTGTATAGTACACTTCTTGTTGCCTTACAGAGTTGAAGGAATTTTGCAGCATGAAAATGCAGAGGCTGTAGCATGTAGCTGCAAGCTAACTGGGCAAGCTGCGGGAGTCCTTCATCAAGGATAAATATTCCTCTGACTAGAGGGACTGTCATTTCAAATGAACGCACTCTGCAAGAGATCAGAAATCTGGATTGCAGGATGAGTTAACCATTTACCGTCTGCTGTCTTATCCAGAAAAACATGCAGATTCTAGCTTTGGGTACCCCCTTCCTTCCACATACACTTCAGAGGTGACGACTGAGCAGTTACTGGCAGACAATGAAAGAGCTAAACTGGTGCGAAGGTCCCAGGAATTGCCTTTACTCCCTTCCTAAGGAGATTCACTTGAGATTGGCCCTGCTTTGCTCCCATGCCATAAGTACACCTTGGCAGATGGACAGCCATAGGTGTGATCCTAGAGAGCATCTTCCAGTTTTGCTCTGCTGTGGTTTAACCCAGCAGGCAGCTCAGCACCACAGCCTTTTGCTCACTGCCCCTCATCCCAGTGGGAATGAGGGAGAGAATCAGGGGAAAAAAAAAACCCAAAGTAGAACTTGTAGGTTAAGATAAAACCTATTTACGAAGACAGACAAGGAAGAGAGAAATAATAGTAATGATAATATTATATTTATATTTGCAAATCCAGCGATGCACAAGCAATTGATTACTCACCACCTGCCAACCAATGGCCAGCCAGTCCCCAAGCAGCAGCAGCAGCCCCCCCAGACAACTCCTCTCCATTTTATAGGTATTTTGCATGATGCCATATGGTACGGAATATCCCTTTCATCAGTTTGGGTCAACTGCCCTGGTTCTGTCCCCTCCCAGCTTCNATCCCAGTGGGAATGAGGGAGAGAATCAGGGGAAAAAAAAAACCCAAAGTAGAACTTGTAGGTTAAGATAAAACCTATTTACGAAGACAGACAAGGAAGAGAGAAATAATAGTAATGATAATATTATATTTATATTTGCAAATCCAGCGATGCACAAGCAATTGATTACTCACCACCTGCCAACCAATGGCCAGCCAGTCCCCAAGCAGCAGCAGCAGCCCCCCCAGACAACTCCTCTCCATTTTATAGGTATTTTGCATGATGCCATATGGTACGGAATATCCCTTTCATCAGTTTGGGTCAACTGCCCTGGTTCTGTCCCCTCCCAGCTTCCTGTGCCCCCTCAGCCCTTCGCTGGCAGAGCAGCATGAGAAGCTGAAAAACTGCGATGTCCTTGGCTCTGTGCAGCACTGCTCAGCCACAACTAAAACATGGGTGTGTTATCAACGTTGGTTTTCTCCTAAAGCCAAAACAGAGCATACCAGACACTATGAAAAGAATTAACTCTATCCCAGCTGAAACCAGAACATGCTTCTTCTTAAAGAAACTGAGGCCGTGCTGTGCTCACTCTGCAATGCAAGCCAGTAGTGCAGTAACCAGGCAAAACAGGGAGATCTCCCTCAAAATGGCACTCCTGGTCACAACTGAAAAGCTAATACACACCTACCTAACTGCACCTCAGCTACAGCTACCCATTGCTACAAAGAGACTTACTGCCAGACTTCCTCACAGGAGACATTTTCAAGGAAGAAAGTAATTTGCAGCTAAATGGATAAATAATTTAGATGATAGCATACTACTTTTTATATTAGAAATCCAGTCACACATATCATGTTTTAGAATTTGGGAAGTAACAATTTTTAATCCTACCAGCTATTACATACTTACTGCTGAGGTTTTGCTGGAGACTCTCATTCCCTTCACATCTTGGCTGACAAATTTCAAGTGTATGGAGGATTTAAGTGTTTCTTGATTAATGAGAGTAATTTTCAAAAATAATTATATATGGGTGTAATTTTAAGATCACTGCTCAGCTGGTTGATGTTTCTCTGCAACAGTATTTTCCCAAATTAGAGTTGAGGTTTACTCCGAAATTACGCTTTTTGATTGCATTATGCTTAGTTGCTTAGAGCAGGGCTTTTTGTTTGTTTGTTTTTAAATATTTTCTGCTACTGAAATGATTATAGAAAGAAAAATTTGTAAGCGTAGTGTATTTTCTTGGAGATAGGATTTACATACACAGTATTCACTAACCTTTTTCCAGTCATGACGTTTTATTTCAGAAATAAATATTTTAAAATGCTACTTTTTTCAGAAATCACAGAATCATATAATATCCCAAGTTGGAAGGAACCCATAAGGATCACTGGGTCCAACTGCTAGCTCCACAGAGGACCATCCAAAAATCAGACCATATGATTGAGAGCGTTGTCCAGATGCTTCGCTGCTCTGGGGAGGCTGTTACAGTGCCCACCCACCCTCTCGGTGAAGTATGGTAGTAGTCTGTAATATTACTGCATCCCTTCATGCTCTCCCTCTATCCTGTAATAAATACCTGATTAAAAATCAGTGTGTAAGATTTTGCTTTATTATTCCCCAAACTTGAAATTTAGTTGGACTCGGCCCTGTCACATTAGGGACAGAAACTGGGCAACACAGAATTCCACAGCTTGGCTAATTACGCAGCTTCAGCTTCCCTGCAGAGCACCAGGCAGTTTCCCTGCAGAGTACCAGGCAGCAGAGAATTAAGATACTGATTCTTTATTCATTCCCCCAGATGGCAGAAATGCATTACAGGGACTTGGAGGAGGGAAAGCAGTTCTTAATTCTTCACTAAATCTATTTATTCCTCCATCCAACTTGAAGGAAACTGACAGAGATTACCAGCGTATCAACACAAAATGATCAGGATGATTAAATATCAAAATTACTGTAAAAGGATTGGGCTCGTCTTAACTATATTCTTCCATTAGCATAAAATTACTGGCATAATGCTGAAAGCTGTCTCAAAGTCTCCTCTGGTTTGTCCTATAAAAAATATATATATACAAATATTATGCATATACATCATATATAAATATATAAAAATAAGATCAAGTATGGATTTTTTTCCTATTTTTCTCACATACAAGTTTTGCCTTCCTTCAGTGTACCTGACATGAGAATTTAAGTCAGTTTTGCTTTTGAAATAAACGTGATATTTAAAAAAAATCAACTTGGAAATATAAAAGTTAATCTTTGCTTGAGCACTAATCTATGGATGTTAAAACTGGAAGCGAAAATTACTGCAGAACTACCAGAACCACTACCAGAACCAAGCAGAGTTCTTAAGCTATTTCCAATTTCTACAGCTTGTCAAAATTTTCTATGAAAGTGCCTGCTTGGATAGGTGTTTCTTGCTTTTTTTTTTTAAATGCAATTTGAACTTGACAACTGAAATAAATAGCTTTACTCGTGTTTTTGCAGCTTAGCTTTCACAAAATTCTAAGCATCAGGTAGTTCTTCTTTTCACTGCTGAAGTACAGATTTCAGAAGCACAAATACTCTGGTTCTCAGCTCAATACTGTCACGGTTCCAAGCTCTGGACTATTTTTGCAGTGCTTGGTCTAATGTAGCAGAACCGAGACTACATGAATTTCAAACTGGAGAGCAATAATGGGGTATTTGGTTCTTTTGCTCCTATGCCAAAAATAAAGGCAATGGGAGGATCCCATCAAATATAATCAAACAAAAATAAACAAAGAATTAAGTTTTAATGGCTTGCAATACATGGAGAGCAGAAATAGAGGTACCAGTGAAGTGATATGGTACCTCAAGATGTAGTCTCTTAGGAACACTCTGAATTTCATTTCTTAAAATCAGAACAAGCCTAAAAACAGCCTAGTTTTCAGTTTTACTAGAAAAACAAATACAAGACTTGAACTAACCTAACACAGGAGACCAAAACAAACCAGTCCCCACATGGACTTCCCAACCCCTACACAGGGGAGGCTTTAACAGAAGCTTTGCTCCTGTTACCATCTTTTCATTTCCTAAGTATGCCTTTCCCAAATTCATTCCTCTGGAGGAAACTGATTTTTATATTTGCAAATATAAAAAATTATGTATACACACATATGTAGATATATGTGTATACACAGACATACACACACAAAAACTTGCAACTCCTCAAAACAGACACCAACGCAGCCAAGTCAGTAATGACTAACAGGGAAACTAGCATCCGTCCTAGAAGGATGAAACATGTTCACCTCACAGACTTTCCTAAGCCTTCATTATGTTAGGTGCTTTCTAGAAAAAGGTTCGGTTATAGCTGTGTAAGAAATTGAGAACATCACAATTTGACATACCTGTTCTAAGTATTCCAGTTACACAGGAAATCACTCAAGGATTAATCACCACAGCCATCACCTCACTACAAACACGTACACAGCACAAGGAATTCCAAGCCTGTTGACTGCAGCTACACACAAAGCCAAAGCCAAACAAACCATTCAGTACTCAAATCTCTTTTCCCATTTTCAGATGACCTCTCATTTGTTTTCAGCTGTAGAAATGCAGTACATTTGTGCAGAAAACACTACATGTCCTAACAAACACCATCTTTTTCCTTTCTATAGAGAAGACAAGCTAACAAAGACTACCACACAGTTTTCTATTAAACTAATCAGATATACAGCAAGCAGAGGTTTAACACAATCTGGCCTAACAGAGGAATGTATGAGTTCATTACACACGCAAACTTTTTGTTCTGCAAAATGGAAAAACTGTTCCATGCTCTAAAATGGGAGATATAACTTACTATGCAAGACTTGGAGAAACTGTGACATATGGAACACTAGGAAAAGGTACTGGAAGATATCAAGGGGATAATTTTAAGACTGGCAATAGTGTAAGTCAGATTTGAAGTCCTCTGCCAACTTTACTAACTGCACAGTAAGGGAAAAGGTTGAGACTTCCCAATTAAGATATAGCACTGCTGCTAGAAACTTGCTAAGAGACATTAGCATGGCATGACAAATTAAAACTCTTGGGCTCAGAATATTAGAATTGAGACTCGTTTTCACAGCCATTTCTCTGATAGCAACAGTGTTAGACTTTGCTGCCCTTCTGCCCAGGCCAGCTGGGTTTCCTGGTGTTCCCTGTCACGTTGCCTCTGCCCAGCTGCTGCACAGTTGCTTGTAAGCCAGCCCAACAGCATTGGTTCACTTATCTGATTCATTGATCAGAGGGCTGGAGACCCTCTCCTGTGAAGAGAGGGAGCTGGGGTTGTTCAGCCTGGAGAAAAGAAGGTGTCGAGGAGACATCCTTGTGACCTTCCACAGGGCCTACAGGAAAGCTGGAGAGGGACTATCATATCAGGGAACACAGTGATAGGACAGGGGGGAACGGCTTTAAACTAAGAGAGGGTAGATTTAGATTAGACATAAGGAAGAAATTCTTCACCGTGAGGGTGGTGAGGCACTAAAACAGGCTGCCTAGAGAAGCTGTGGGTGCCCCATCCCTGGAGGTGTTCAAGGCCAGGTTGGATGGGGCTTTGGGCAATCTGATCTAGGGAGGTGTCCTTGCTCACGGCAGAGGGTTGGAACTGGATAGTCTCTAAGGTCCCTTCCAACCTAAGGCATTCTGTGGTTCTATGATCTGTTGCCAGCACTGAGTGACCCAGGCAGAATAGATATGTATCTATTGTATGTATCAGGATATCACCTGTTACAATACTCATGCTTGCCGGACTGTACCTAAACAATGCAGGAGAAAGCCACAAACATTCATCCAAACAGCGGGGAAATACAAGACTGCTACTGAAATGGGTTTCAAGCAACATTTAATTTATGTCTGAACCAAGCATTGCAAACTAAACTAGATAATACTGATGTATCTCAACCGACAGCTCTGAAAAGAGATGCCTCTTACAACTGCTCTAGAAAGAGACCAAATAAAAGAGCCATCATGAATGCAAGTCAGTAACCTTAATTCCATTCATGTCTCTGAACGAAGTTATATAAAAATTTGAACAGTAAAGAAGTTTGCTTCTTAATCTCCTAAATGCTTGTACTTCTATGAACGTTTTAAACCAACATCTCATGACAACTGTTGCAAATGTCCATCAAGTTTTATATTGCATCAGAATATTTTATTTGATATCCACAGCTTCTTTCACTAAAACACCACTTTTTCTTTATGGACCTCTCCTTTTTAAAAGGAGATACCAACCTCAGAAAATAGACTGGCAAAATCTCAAGTTAACTGCATTCACCGATCACAGTTTAAACATAAAGAAACAGTGCCTCAACTAGTTTTATTATAGTACTGTTGAAATATTGGCATCTTCAGATCTTAAGCACTCTCTGAGAAAAAAATCTTCAGTCAAAAAATAAAAAGAAAGCTGATGTAAAGAGCTCAGTCCTGATATCATAGACTCACTACCATCACTTCTAAAAAGCCAAAAAAACCAAAGAAGTCAATATTTCTTGTCAATACTGCACGGAAGAAATCATTAATAACTAAAAGTTTATAGGAGTTATTTATTAGGCATTTTGTTCCCTGTGCCCAACACACTTCAATCTGAAAAGACCAGACCTCTGAATATAGTAGGAACAGTAGTTCTATTGAAATCATAATAAAAATTGTGAGTGATTTTAAATGAATAGACTCGAGTAAAGTTCTGTGTTTGAATGCAAGTTGCCAGCTCAGTCTTAGTAGTTTCATACTGCTGTATGTTCTTATTTTTTATATTAAATACTAAATAATAGGTGAAAATAATTTCTAGATATCTCACTCTAGATGTTATTTTATCAGTGCCATTTCATATGCACTCTAGAGAAAAGGACTGGCCATATGTTGCCATCATTTTTACACACATTTTTCTTCAGCTCCAATCAAGGAGGAAAATCCACGGCTTAGCAGATTAGTAAAGGAATCACTAATCTGTTGAATCAATGTTTCAATTAGCAACTGTAGAAAGCAAAGGTCTATTATTAAGTCTTTAGAAAAGAATACACCATTGTTATGTGTTTTACAGTGATTTAACATTTAACTGGTGACTACCAAATGTTATTAGGTTGAATTGCCTGTATCATCAAAACTTTTTTTTTTCCTCTAAGTTTTTAACCAGAGATGGAAAAAAAAAAGTCTATTTTCAAACTCCTTTTCAAACAGAAACATTCACTGGCAGTCAGGGCTGTAAAACAGAAGTGACAATGATCACATTGCCACTGCCATATTTAAGAATGTAACACTTGCAAGTAAGCAGAATGATAGGTGTTTTCAAGTGTTAGCACTAAGAAAATACATCTGCACTTACAGCTAGGAGGACATGAAACCAAAAACAGCCATAAGCCTCCCAGTAATGAACAGCATTTGAGAAAAAATACTTTAACAAAATGATGCATGTTAAAAAGAAACAGATAAGCAGTTACTGGGAGGGCATAAGAATAAACATAATAAACATGCAAAATTTAAACACTCACCATCTGAATGGGTTTTTTGTGAAGATCTCGTTCAGTCACCAGTTTTTCTTGGTCAGTGACATAAAGGCCTTTTTGTGCCAGAGCTTGTATAACAGCATCATGACCCAGAAGTGGTTTTGCAGCATCACTCTTGAGAATAAGGCTCCCAGCGCGGCAGTAGAGTTCTGCAGATAGCAGCAAGTTAACAACAGGTGGTTTAATGTGCTCCTGGTCATACTGGTCTGTGTAAAAGGGTTCTCGCAGTTCTTCTGGAACATTTTCTACAAAGACCAAAAATAATAAAACATCAGTATTAGAAAGGATACGTATCGCACTAGGATTTCTTTTTTTTTTTTTTTTTCGAAATGACTCAAAATTATGTCACAGAAAGCATGTTCAAGGGAAGGTTGGAACTTTTACTTAGCCACCATGATGTATATGACACTGAGGAAAACTGCATACAAATTAACAGTTGGACTATAAAAAGAAACTTCAAAAAAAATCAGGCTTTCACTCTGCAAAGGCCACACACCAGAAGGCTAATCTGTGGTTTACAGCATTTAAGGTTTCCTGGCTTCTCCAAATAAGAATTCTGATTTCCCATAGCATAATGTTACATAGGTCAGACATATAAAGGCAAATGTCCATTTGAACACAAAAAACTGTTAGCAAAATAAAATGGAAACACAACATTATGTTTTAGCAAAGATTAAGTCCAGGGATGAAAAGAGCAATCTCCACTCAGCAACCTCCTCAGTTTCAGGTGTGTGAGGGAAGTTTGCTTATTGCTCTGCCAAAGGCCATTTGTCACAGAATGACAACAAGCCAACAGTTAAGCACACGGGGTGGAAGTTTTAATGGAATTTAAAGAATGAACATGAAAATATATTATAGATTTTCTTCTTCTGACAAAATACTGAAGTGTTAGTTGTCTATTTGTGCTACTGACTTCCCTTTAAACAGTGGCTTTTTTGCTTCAAAAACAAACTGGCTTAGCATCAGCAGCAGGCTAGGCAAGATTCCATCAAGTTTATACTGAGATTTTAACCCCAAAAGTGGGGGTTCAAGATTATCTATAGCACTTCTTCCAGGTACTTCACACAACACAATATATAGAGAGTACATTTCTTAATGTTTAACCACAATGTAAGTTATAAATCAATTCAATACATTAGATCAAACGGAATTAAATCGCCAGTGAAGCAGAACACAACTCTGACGTAGTTTCAGCCTTGATGTTTTTAGACACATGCTCTGCAAGATGCTCCGTTTGCCCCTGTAAGAATTTCATCCTCCATTGTTTTAAAATTAGTTAAGCCAAGAGCATTTATTATGGGAGAAAGAGCATGTTATTCTTTCCCTGAGCCCAAGTGGAAAAGCCTATTTAATTGCTACAAGGAAAAATGTGTGCAGGAAAACAGTGATGCAACTCCACGTTTCTGCCCAATTCCTATCCCCTCCGTTCAGCCAGCTAAGGCTGCACAGACAGGATTTGAAGCAGAGGGTGGAGTAAATGGCCCAATATGGGTGGAGCAGGAGAGAGGGGAAAAACCATCACAAGATAATGACAGATTATCTTCTTCCTCATACATATTCTATTACAACCCATATGCTTCCACTATGGGCTCTGCAGGAAGAGCAAGCCACCTTCCAGCTGTGAAAGGATAAGATACGCATTAGAGAATGAAACAAGGGGGAAAAAGAATATTAGCATGCATCTTCTTAAACATCACAAGTAAAGTAAAAAATTGCTAAGACATTGCTTCTTATCTGTCAATTCATAATGTCAAGGAGAAGAGACGTAATAGTTTACAATTTGCTTAAAGCATGAATCTAAATTTGGCTAAAAAGCTAGCATCTCTTTGAACACAGATCAAAATACGGTGCCAGCAAAACTGTTTTGTCCTTTAAAATACAAGTCTAATGTCTAACAAGATCATCCCCCAAGAAAAACCCAACAAACACAAACCCAAAACCAATACAGTAAAACTACCAACAAATTCTACCAGCAACACCCAATGATGTTTCTTTACTATGCTGCCTTCTCTGCCTCATGTACCGACTCTTCAGATCCTACAACCATAAAATACTAAACCAAGCAATTATAATTAAGAAACTATGAGCTGCTAGGCACCTGCTTCCCTAGAGGTTACTTCCATCTGTCCTTCTTTCTTTTCCCTGTTAGTCCATACATTGGCTATTTAAACACAAAGCTCACAATCCCCCTCACAATGGATTTTTTTCTTTTGAATTTAATAATTGCAATTTATCTTTCCACTTAAGCAGCTAATTTTAAAAGGAAGAAATCACCTGAAAATAGTTCATGGCTACCAGCCCTTACCTTTAGAAATACTTTTTTTAAAGAGCAATGTTCAGGTAAATGTAAAATACTCCTTACGTATGAATTCCTCTATGGGAGAAAGTTATTCACACTAATGTGGAAAGTTGAGCTTTTTTAATAAACCAACATTTTTGGAAAATTCCCAGGCTTCCACACAGATTCATATAAACACATGAGTTACGTGACTGTAAGATTACAACAGAGAACAACTCCAGATTTATGGATGCTTGCATTAAGGAAGCGTCAAAACTTCTAAGTCTCCATCAAGGTCTCTCTTATTTATTCCTGAGGATAATATAAACAAGTTTAAAACATTAGGGCTTCCTAATTAAAATATACATCATTCTTTGGAGCCACAAGGCCATGTAAATCTTCAGCCTAGAACATTTCCATTCCTACGGGTTACTGGCTTCCATCAATAACACATTAAGAAAAGAACTATTTGTAAAAGGCTTTGAGATTTAACACAGATTTATTCTGTTAAAGTTCTGACTAATACCTTCAAGCACTTCCTGGTGCAAACCAGCAGATTAATTTATGCCAGGTCTTAATGGACTTGATTACCTGACAGTTTTCTGCAGAAATGCTTTAGCCATAAGGTAACAGTGTGAGTTACTGCCATTCAGACTCCTCTTGCTAACAGGGGTTCTGGTGCCACATTTGCCATTTGGACCAAAGGGATGGGAGCCTGCCTGAGAGTCAAACTTTTAAGGATTCAGAACAAGTCAGAAAAAAGGTGGTTTATAAAATTTTGCTTGAGATGAATTTCCATAGCTTCCTCAGTAGAAAAGACATTTCAGTTTGCTGTTCTGTTTTGGAGAGACCTTCAAAGACTTTAAGATTTACAGCAGGCTAGTAGTTCATGGCTCAAACTGATGCTGTTGAGAAGAAAACAAATCATGAAATGTGACTTTTAATCCGGAAGTGGAAAACAAAATGATGCAGTGCATATTCAAAAGCAATTTTTACCTTTTAGTTTGTTGAATCTCTCTGCCACTTTCTTACTCTGTCCTCAGCTAGCTTCTGCCTAGGAGCAAGTATCTAGAAGGTCACCCTCTAAAAATTTACGTCAGAATGAATTTCAGCATCATAATTCTTAACTCTGTCCAGGGCAATTAAACTGAACTTGACAGACTGGGATCTGTTGTCACCCAAGTGCTTCCAACAGACAGATCCCACCCTCCTGTCTCTGGAGCATGGGGCCTCTCCCTGGAGAGCAGTTCTGTACTGCCAGCGTGCGCTTCACGTAGCGCTGCGAGGGCATCTTGGCGCTGAGCAATAATGAAATCTGAATACAGCTTTGCAGTCCTCAGACAGCAAATCAGGAGCTTCCACTATCCTCTGGCTTAGCATGAGAAAAAGCCTAGAATCCTTACTTCCACGTCTTACACTGAATTGAAAAATAACCCAGTAAGATGCAAAGGAGTTGCATGTCTTGCAAGCTATTCCTCCCCTTACATTCTCTCCTGCACTACTCATCAGCGTAAGCCACATCCAAAAATTTAGTGCAAAGAAATTCAACAACACAAAAGCCATTTGCCTGAGAGTGACTCTTTTGGATTAAGGAAGGGAAAGAGTTATTTTTCCTGCCATGATTACAGTTGCATTGAACAGAAGGCCTGATCTTTGCATACAAAAAAAACACTAATAATTAGCCAAATACATGTTGCTGCTACCTAGTGCTGCTTTAAAGAGTGCTAGTTGCATTAGATCTATACTTCAGGTGTAGACAGCATCATATCAGCCTCTTTTATAAAAGATGTTTTCCATAGGTTTCAGTTTCTAGAAGGATTTCTTACACACACATACAAAACAAAAACCACACCAAAGGTAAAAAGCTTGCACAGGCACCACCTCCATATGCCGTGCAGACTTCAGTTCTTTTTCTGGAGCACTGAGAATGACATAAGAAAAAGCCCTTCTGGGTCACAGTAATTGTCAGTCTGACCCATATTCCGTCTTCAGTAGCGCAACGGGAAACACCAAGCAACAAGAGGCTTTAACATCTACTTTACCAACACCTATCTACTCAGGTTCTGATAAACAAAAGAATAACTTAAAATAATCCCTGGCAATAAAGGGATCAGCTCTTATTTGCATAAATGCCTTCAGAACTTGTTTTCGGGATGGATAAGACAGGAGAAATATAAAGACGATAACAGTTATAATCCCGTCTCACTCATTTAGTGTTCTGATAACTGCTAGAGCCAAGATACGTTTTACGTAGCCTACACAATAAAGTTACTTCAGAAATGGGAGATGAACACTTATTTATTGAGCTTTTGGATCTTATCAAACCACAAAGCAAACTTTCCCAGCCATAACTAGATAGACGTGAGATAAAATATCTACTTTGGCGTCTGTATCCCAGATTCTCTCAGTTTAAGAGTGCCTTCTAACTGGGAAACAGAAAACAGGCAGGAAACTGCTAGAGCCATACAACTCTTTGGGATCAGACAAATGCATTGCAACTCTGTAGCAAAAAGGTTTATTTGTTACTGTCACCTGAATCAGTACTAAGGTACTGCCCAAGAGAGGGGAGGAAAAGGGAAGGGAATGATGGGGAGGGAAGAGCTTGCTATATCTTACACTTTTGCAGGTCTTGAGGGATTTTCACCCCCATCCCCATTTTCCAGCTAGTGATTGCCAAAACCACATATTTGCAGCCTGGGCTTACCAAAGCAAACATTGAATCACTTCAGGGATGTAACTGTATCCAGGTTTGCAGGCAGAAACCCACCATCTATCCCATAAATGAATTCTTTTAACACCTCATTCAAGGAAGCTGAGCAGTTCCTCATTCACTTTACCTGCACAGATACTTACAGAGGGAGAAAGAGAGCACCTTTAAACACAGTGACTAAATCAATCCAAAGGATTACCCTAAATCATTGCAAGAACAAAGTTACAGGACAGCTGCAGTAGTAATGGCAATGATGGCTGAAGAATATAAACGAGAAGCACAGGTAGAGCAAACGCACCTCATCTCATCCCCTGACCCAGGCGAGCGCTCGGCTAGCCTCCGTGACTTCCCTTCTGCAGACAGGCACTTCGGATTTAATGACAGCACAGCCCAATGACATGGAGTCATTGGAACCCCTGATTACAAGCTGCCTTACCCGATGCTTATCAGGCAGGAAGAATCCTGACAACTGCTAACTTACTAATTCACCTTCCCATGTTTTTGTATGTGCGTAATGCACAACTATAAATGACTGGCAAACCTGGTAAGCCCAGAAGCTCATTTGATTTAATTTACAAAAAGTTCCTTTAAAACAGTCAATCCACGTTTTACGTGCCTTAGCCAGAAAGGAGTGATACAATCAGCTTTGAGCAGACCCAGTCAGTTGATTTGTCCAATCACCAGATTTTAGTAGGACTGACCAAAGTATCGGTTTGTCACTAAATATTTTAGAAAAGTGAAGGAAAGGATTTTTTGATGAATATTTAAAACTAGATAAAAGGTCTTCTCCACAAAATTCCCAAACACTTGCTTTCATACTCCAAACCCTTGTGCAAGTTTCTACTAGCTGTCACACTGAGCAAGAGTAAAGAGGTGAGGTCTGTTAGGGAAGATCCCGGGATGCCCTGGCCTGCAACACTCCACAGAGCAGATGAGAGCATTTAGTTCCAACTTGTTTCTGTCAGATACACGATGTTCATTTCCTCCCTTCCTGGTTCTACTGGCAACATCTGCAAACAGCAGTAAGTAGCTGCAGTTAAATTCTGAAAATATTAATCATCGGGAGAAAGCTATTTTTAAGTTTCTTGGCTAATGTTTAGTGGTAGATGATGCAATTTGTAATCGGCTGCTTCAGACACCTACGAGGGGTAAATTTAACATTAAAAGGTGCACGGATTGTTTTGTTTTGACCGCAGGAAACACTCCAAATAAGGTTTAGGGCAAGCACTGGGACTTGTGCAGCTTTTATTTAGCTTTAGTCCTGTCAAAAAGAATCGCGCCAAGCCAGTGAATTTCTCACTGTGGCAGGATAATATGTTGTATGGACAGCAGAACAGCAACAGTTAGCTCAACTCAGACATTGTTCCCATGATGTTCTCAGAATCATAAATGCCAGAGACAGTCTTAACTTAGAAACTAAAAACTAGACGCAACGCTGGCTGAAAAATCATATTTAAAAAGTATCCAGCAGAGGTTCTCTATCAAATGGGAAGAATGTGCAGTTCAAGGTTCAAGAACCAGCATTTTCATTCGCACTGGCCAAGGTTCTAGAGAACTGATTCCAAGCTCCAAAGGGATTGAAAGCATTTTGGAATACAAAAATTATAATTCAAGATGATTTTGACAAGTGGAAGAAGAGGTTTGAAAATAGGGTGCAGTTATGTAAGTATAGCTGCAAAGCAGGAACCTACAACCACACAATTACAAGATGGGAACAACTGAGTAGGCAGCAGTTCTGCAGAGAAAGATATGGAGCTTCAGTGAATCACAAATTGAATGAGTCAACAATTCTGGGCTGATGCAAAAATGGCAAACATCATATTCTAGTGAATATATGAGAATATTATGGGTTGGAAAGATGAAGTAATTTTTCACATCTACCCTGTACTGTCAAGGGTATAGGTGACCATTAGATTTTTCTGGATTTGATTACAGAATTCATGCAGAACAAGACCATAGAAGAGATGGAGGGGAAAAGAAATCCAAAAAAAGCTTGACTTAAACAAAATGAATTTGGAAAAAAGCCTGTTTTGTCTGAACAGCAGAACACAGAGGAGACGCTGTCTTTATTATGCAAAAGATGTTGCAAAGAGGTAAGGGCCCACCGCCCTCACATCCACTGGGAATAACACAGGGAAGTGATGTGTTTACAGTGTGGCAAGAAACATCAAGATTATTATGCTCTCCCAACATCTAGAGACAAATAAGGATTCGAACTGACTACCAGACATACCCTGGAATCTCTATAATTACAGATTTAAAAAAAAAAAAAAAAAAAAAAAAAAGGCAAAACCAACAGGCTAAACAAACATCTGTCAGGACTGATATATATTTAGCTCAGCCTCTTTAGGATGGTGGACAACTACGAATTTTTCCAGCAAGATTTTCTGTGACTACAGCAGAGTGAGGAGACAAAAGCATCACACTGAAACAACAGCATTCACTTTTATTGTTTTAGAAATGAAGAGGATACAGAACAACACAACATGAAGACCTCTCCCATTGAGCTTTTAAGTGAAATCATAGAATACCAGCAACATCAGTAAACCATTTCTTTGCAGAGCAGTTTTTCTACATTGAAATGGTTAACTCTCAGCATTGAGAGTTAATGCTGAAAGCAAGTGCTTCCAGAATTCATTTGCAAGGGCGGACATTCCCTCTCAGTTACTGCGCACTGTGCCACTTAAATCATTTGGTTATCACAAAACATTTAATCTAACCTGTCCTAACATGGAGGCATTTCTTGCAAAAAACACCAAGGCACCAAACCCTACACTGTCTCAGTACACAAATATGAGTGCTGCCTTCAACTGGTATTTCATAAAAAAATTCCTCATACAAGATATTTGTCACACAAGATACCTGTGAGATGACTGTTAGTAAATTGTCTTACAAGAGTTACCAGTAAGATGACGTACTTGGACTTGTCTACGCTGTGAGCCAGACTTCTCACAGTTTCTTGGAGGACAACAACAACATACCATTGGTCTCACAGTTTTTGGATGCAGGTATCAACAATTCAACACCAAAAGTCCCTACAAAACCTTGAGGAATGGTACCTATTCCAAAATTTTTCTCCAAGGGAATTCTTTGCACTTAGTCAAGCTGTTCCCACAATTTTGGCTGCATTACAACATGCTTTTAAGAATGCAAAATATGTCCACTGGATCTGAAAGATGCACCCATTTGATACATCAAGACGTGGACTGGGTGGATACAAGATTGTAACAGCTTAAGGCCTTCATTACTCAAAATGAACAGCATTCATTTCTTCCAGAGAGGGTGGGGGAAAAATCCTTCACTTCCCCCACCCACTGATGGTATTCCAATATTTCAAGGATTAAAAAAAGAAATAAAATGCAGTATCCATAAGCACATGAATAATCCATTAATTCCTTAGTACAAATGAGTACAGCAATAGTTCATAGCAGACACAGCTGAGGTTGTGATCTACTCTAAAGAAATAAAACCAAAAGTTTAGAAAACCCAATCCCGCCAAACTTCCTTCCTTCTTGGGCAAGGTGAAGGTCAGTTCTATTTTTCTCCAAGTATAAAGGAAGCATTTGTATTGCAGACATGCAAGTCCTGTGTACTGGTTTTCCCAGCTCTAGCCACAAACCCTTCCGTGCAGCTATTAGCGCTATTAATGGGATGGAAGGCCTGTGAGATCAGAAATGCTACAATTGGATTTGCTTACCTCTTCCTACTAGTTACATTATGGCACCATGCTGAGGTCCAAAGGAACTGTTACCTCCTCTAGTGATGTTTCTGTGTGTCTGAACCTCCACAGTAACAAATAGTTAAAGAACCTGCTCCTCATCACACTTTCTATAAACTGCTCACTGACATGCACCCTGCAAGTTGCTTTGCACACGCAACAGAAACTCATCCAATGCAAACCAAGAGATTTCACCCACAGGCCGAGCATTCGCCCAGTTCCAGCAGCAGGAGCCTTTCAGGGTTTCAGAGGGCTGGGTTATGTAATTGCCGAGGCGCTGTGCACCGCCGTGCCACAAGCAGAGCCCCAGAGCTGAGCTACGTGAACAGACAATGACGGCTTGAGACCCAGATCAGAGCACTTCTAAGAACTTGCACTACTGCTATTTTACCTCTTCTCTCTGCACAGCTGGCATAGACTTACATAAAAGTATTATACGTTCCCCCAGTTTTTACAAGAAAATGCAAGCAATATTTATTGGCATTTTTAATATGAAAACAGTATTCTGATTTTTTCCTTTCTAACATGATGAATATGCACTTTTGCTCAGCAGCCACAGGCCCTAGTAAAACTGCATGAGGTTGGAAAGCAGCTTTGGGAAGCCCCGTGTCAAACATCACTGGTTCCTGGGTCATCACAGGGGTGCACCTCTAACCTTGTTGAAATATGTTAAACAATGCTCTGGCCTCAATGCAAAAGCAGCTCCAAAAGGAAGAACCTTTTCCTGTCGTTCTATGCAGGATAAGAGTAAAAATACTGACCATTAACATCTAAGTCAGCTTTCAAAGAAAATCTCTATTTTCAGCCCACAGAAAATTAAACAACTAATATACTATAGCTATAAGAAACTCAGCTGGGTAAATTTTCGAGCTGCCTCCCTCAGGAGACCTCTGCAGGCCTGGTGCTCCCCAATGACAGCAACATTCCAGGGACAGACCGGCAGCCCTGGTGCTCCTCCAGCGCCCGCAGAACCCTGCAGGCTGGCACTCAGCGTTTCTCTCCCAAATCCCTCTTATTGCTTTTACCCATGGGTACAGCCAAGGGCTCCTGGCAGTGTACCTACCACACGGCAGAGCCACCGCGCACAGCCGACGCCAGCCCCGGTTTGGCTCCCATAGACAGAGATTGCGGGTGGGCCCGCTCTGCCTCCCAGCGCCGTGTGACCCTAAAAAGCATTATATGAGCTCCGAAACACAAAATATAATGGTGGAAGTGTGGGTGCCGCTCTGAGAAGGCCGCAGGTAAATAGGATCGCGCACCGCCCCCGGGCGGGAGCCGCAGCCGCAGCGCGCAGCCCCGTCCCAGGCCGGGCCCGCCCGTCCCGCCGCCCGAGGGGCACGGCAGGAGGGAGCCGACGCCACCTACCTGTCCCGAAGGCCTTGGCCACCAGCCAGGCGAGATTACAGGCGATTTTCGCTCGGGAGAAGTCGTAGTGGTCGAAGGGTTTGATGGCAGGAACAATGAAGGTCCTCCTCATCTCCCTGCCGTCCGCCGCGTCCCCCATTTTCCTGCGGGACGCTCCGCGCCGCGCTCACATGGTCCTCCGCCTCCTCCTCCCTGCCCGGAGCCGCGGGGAGCAGCTGGCAGCGCCGGGCCCAGCTGTCCGCGGCCGCCTCCCGCCTTCCTCCGCAGGAATGTGGCAGCGCCCGGCGTTCTCCTCCTCCTCGCGGCCCTTTGTCTCCCTCCGCTCACGCCGCCGCTCCGCGCCCCGAAGCCCGGCCCCGCTGCCCC
>WBMW01002239.1:1551286-1568535 GCA_013396635.1 Penelope pileata
CAGCCGCCGCCACCGCCTCACTCGGGCGGGGCGGGAACGAGCCGGGGCGGGCGGTCACGTGGGAGCACCGCCCGCAGGGGGCGTTCCTGGCGCAGGGCCGCGCCTCGGGAGGGGCGGAGAGGAGCGCGGCCCTTCGGTAAGGGGAGGAGAGGAAAGGGCGGCAGCAGCGGCAGCTTCTGGCTAGGGGCTGCTTACTCGCCGACCCGCCCGTTTACGCCTCCGGGTGGGAGGGGCACGGCCTAGCGAGGTTTGCGACGCTGAGGGGCTGTGGGTGCCTCGGGGGCACCGGGCGTTGTGGGGGGGGAGTGGCGCTGCAGGGGCTGAGCCCCGCCGGGGTCGCTGTGGGAGAGGTGCTGGCAGCGCCCCCGGGGGCTGCGGTGTGGAAGGGCTTTTTTCTCGCTCTTTTTTTTTTTTTTTCGTCTGAATCTGTAAGAGAGCCTTCAGGCACGCTCGTAGCGCGAAGCTGTGAGGTTCTCAGGTGATGTTTTCTCCACACGGTTGCATCGTTGTGCCAAGAGGGGGTCGGGGGTTCCCGCTGCCCCGCGCTCTCCTGTCGCTCGCCGCCGCTGGCGGAGCTGCGCCGCGGCCGCGGGCAAATGGCGGCGCCGCGGGGGCACTCGCGCACCGCGCGTCCCCCCCAGAGCACCGCGCTCCCCGCGCTTCTGCCGGGCCCTCTCCGGCAGACCCGGGAGCAGCACCGCGGTAACGCGTCGGTGTGGCTCTGGGGAGTGCTCTGCGGTCGGAAGGAGTGCAGCTGAAGTCGTGCCTGTGCTCGCGCGGTTTCCTGAGTGTTTTTCTTTTTTTTTTTTCTTTTTTTCCTTTTTTTTATGCTTTCTTTACAAATATGTTACATAAGACCTTTAACATTAATTAATTTTATTTTTAATAATGTTTGCTGGAAAGTTAGCTTAAGTCTTTCTGTGTAAGCGACAACACCTGGGGCTTGTGAGCTTTAGGACCTCGCCTGGTTAGAGCTGGAGAAGAGAGTGTAGGGCCCCAGCCCCAGCTCCCCGCAGGGGTACGGCGGCACTGGGAGGGGGCAGGACGGGACAGGGGGCTGTGAGCACTGTCCAGCACCACCCGGGAGTGGTGGATCCACTTGAAGAGGCCGTAAGATTACAAAGTAAACTCTACAAAACAACCAGAAATTTTCAGAAAAAGCTCTGGATTTTTTTTCTGTTGTTTTACAAAAATGCAGCCTAATCCAACTGAGGACTGTTAGTCCTGTTTGCTGTCCTCCTGGGTTCATCGTCTGTTTCAACTGAGTTGCAGAACAGCACATACACCCCTGTGCTGTACTATGCACAAGGAATATAGTCACTTTTACCCAACGTTTTCTAAAATTACATAATCTGAAGTCCCTCCTTACTTATATACCTTTCAAAAAGTGTTTTTTTTCTTTTTTTTTGAAAGCAGAGACAGTTATGGACAATATGGACACTGCTACCAATCTAACGCTAAGTGTGGAAATGTTTGTGGGTGCTGACAATGCTGATGAAACCTGTTCAAGTCCACAGAAGAAAATCTGAAAAAGCTGTGCTGTAGTAACTGTAATTAAAATGTTCTTAACTTGCTCAGTGCTCTTAACGGTGAGCACGTGAATATAAAATCTTCAGTAGGGAAAAAGAAAGCATCAGCTCCAGTTGTTTATGCTGGTTCTGCTTTTGCAAACATGCCGAACTGTGGTGGTGCTTACTGCATTGTCACAGACATCAGCAGTCAGCAGAGAATGTGATTAAAGTTTGCTTCAATTGTCCAGAGGAGATAAACAGAAAAATTAAGTGAGGGCTCATCTCCTGCTCTGCTCCTGTTTAGTCATCTTAAAATACTTTGAATAGCGATGATCTCTCCCACACACAGTCCTTCTGTTGCAAAGCATTTTGTGCTTTAAAGTTTATTCCAAGCGGAAAGATGAAGTGTTAAGAATTAAAACAAGCAACTCCCAGATCTTTTTTTCCTTCTCTTTCCCTTTGTTTGCTCTCCCTCCCTTTACTCCAGATTAGAAGCCCACCCGACCAGCTCTATCCTCTGATTATGCCATAGATCTGACCCTTCAGTGCTGTGCATCTGACCACTGCACGGTGGCTGCACCACGTCTGTAGTCAGTGGGAGGCAGCAGGGCAGAGGATGGCCGTGAAGCTCAGAATGATGGCATGAGAGATGGTTGTTGCTAACAGTCTGAACCTTGGGAGGCACCGGAACGGACCTTGACCAACCATTTTAAACCTGTTTTCTTGCTTGTTTCAAAATTCCCTTGCCTTCTGAAGAAGCTTTGTCTAGGGTAGATTCCTTTAGAGTAAATAAGGGCTAGCAGGAGATTAGGGTGTGATTAGGCTTTGTGCAAAATTTCTTCCTTCATAATACTATATGATAAAGTGAACTGTTTTAAATTGGCAATACCAACTAGTGACAGCTGTTTTGAACTGTTGTATCAGGGCAAATCCACAGACACAGATGTTTACAGGAACTATTCCGGCACATAGCGCGTCAGCCCTGATATTGGAAAAGGCTGAAAATAACACCATGGGGATGTTATCTTTAGTTACTGCTTTGACATTTCTCTATGTGAGATGCTCCCACCTGTTTTTCTTTGCTCTTCCAGAGTTTCCAGTGCTCAGGACAGAAGTGGCTGGGGTGAGAGTTGCACCCTGTGTCCTCTGGCCAAAGCAGCACACAGCTCGATGTGATGCTGCCATGCAGTCACCCACAGCTCAGGGACCAGCCGCAGCCTGCTGCAGTCCCTAACACGTGCTTGTTGCCTTCAGCAGACTCTGGGGCAGGCACCAGATCAAACAGGTGATGTGTAGAAATGGTTCTGTACTGGCTGCTGCTACCTTAGGATGACTTCTGAGATTGAATCACTGCTACGCCAGACTTTTAATCTTACCATTACTTTGGAGGCATTTAATATTGCAATGGTAAGATCTGTAAAATTGTGAGAGTGAGGAAAGTACATTTTTAATAGGTATTAATTAGTGTGAGTGATTGTCTGAATTATTAAACTTATTTAGCATCAGTACTGATAGGTATGCCTGTAGTTTCTGCAAGCTACGAGTTTTCCCAGGGCATGATTTTGCAGGGGAGCGTGCCCCTCCTGTTTCAAGCTGATACAGAAGTACAAGAATGGTTACATATTTTCTGTGTTTCAAGTTTTTCTATTAATTTGTAATCAGAAGTGAAAATTTTCTGCATACTTTATACTCATGACTGCTTGGTTTGTCTCCCTTTGCCCTTTCCTCTCTGGTTACTTTGGTGTCTTTCTGAGAATTTTTTTTCCTATCGGCCGCTTTCATGTTCTGCCCACCTCCTGGAATTGTGCTTGTGCCAGGCCTTTTGAGATAGCTTTTCTTTCTGAGTACTGGGCAGTACTCCCTAATTCCAGTTTTCTCTTTGTTGTCACTCCACTGCTCTCAGGTTGTCTGTGAAGGGAGAGAATACTGCCGTTTCCCCTACTACAACTGATATTTTTTATTAAACTTTAAAACATATGAAACAGATGCTGCTGTCTTTCACTAAGAGAGATCTATTTCCTGTATGGCCATCTATGTGCCTGCCCTGTTTTATGAGGGAAATCCTAAGCCTGGTTTCATGAATGTTACCTTTAAAGACTTGAGCTAGCTTAGCTACACTGTGACATAAATTTGTAGTAGGAAATTTACATTCAGAAAACACTTTGTACAAAAATAAAATGCAATGTTATTACCATAATGGTAGCTGTCAGATAATGCTTTATTTGTACAGCATTTCAGAGTGAAATGGATGTGACTGTAGGTTTTGAATTGTGTGTTCAGGTGTAAGAGGTTTAAATCAGTTAGCAAGACTTTTTCACCAAGTCTGAATGAGAGTGAGCACTAAATTGCACTTTTTCTTGTTGATCTGTACTCCATTTAAGTGACTGGCTGTTTTTTTCTTTCTTTTTTCATTCTGCTTCTGTATATGTAGAAATATCTGAATGCTCATAAGAAGTCATTTGTTAGAAGCATGCATGCGTTTATTGGTAGAGTATGAATAGACTTCAGTTTTCCATCCTCTGGCCCTCTTTCAGTTACCAGTGAAGCCCGTGTGACTGAATGAGGCCAGCAGTAAATATGAGGGAATGCCCTGTTAGAACAGGAAAAATCTGATGCCCTTTAGTTGCAACAGAATTATTTTTGGAAGGGATTGTAGTGAAAGTGGTGAAGAGGTAAAAGCAAGGAATTGCGTAGGAGACTACCTGATGGTGTTTTGAAGAAAACAAATTGAAATAAGAAGCTTCATCATCTAATTGATTTTTAAGACAGTTTCTCTTAACATGTGGGGAAATTGCGTATTATAGGGGAATGTTGATTTCTTTAGGGAACAGGTATAAATAGCAGGCACACTGTTTAAGAAGTGGCTGTGGAAAGCGTGCTTCCCAAGGATTTGTGTCATACTCCTTCATTTGTACGTAGTGACCCTTGATGTTGTTGGAGATTTTGGTTATGCACACATGGTAAAGCCATCGCAATCTGAGCACATAGAATTCTGCTGCATTTAATTTTCTTTTGCCTTAATCTGTTTATATTTTCAGAGTAGCTTTAAAGATGTATACCTTACAGTTAATTTGAAAATGTTTTCAATACACAAAAATGTATAAGATAGCTAAGCCTCATATAGGACAACTAGATTTAAGTACACCCCTATTTCAATATATATTAGAAATATGGAAAGAGCAACAATTATTTTAATAGTTGCTTCAAACTGAATGTATGCATATATATATATTTAGTAATAAAAACTTCGCTACAACAAAGATGTTCAAGGTTAATTGTATGTGTAGTTCTCATTTGAAATCACTGCCACTAGAGACAGGAGTAAATGTGTCTTTCTGGATTAAGGGTGTCATTCACAGTATCTGTTTTGAGGAGTTAACTTGGATGATTTCTTTCTTCTAGAAATTCTCAAAAGAGAAATTAACTACAGAAGATTTATACATCTCTCTGGTTATTCTGTCCTTGCTTGTTTATTCTTCACTGCTGTGGTTAACCTTCATGTAATCACTTAATCTACCAATCAACAGTTCTGGATACTTATGTGCACATCTCTTACACTCTGAGTTGACTGCTTTTCCAGTATTTAATGTCCTGCACTTTGTTTCCAACAGGCTGAAAATCTGATAGTGCATTGGATGGATACTTTTATATTAGCTGCTTATTTATCAAGAAGGCATATGAAGTTTTGTTCTCCTGAAATCAGTACAGAAGAGTTCCTCTGTCATGTCTTTCATGTTGCTTCTTAAGGTTAGACATTTTTTTTTGATACTGTAACAGTTTGCTGTAACTTTGATGTTTTCTTTGAGGCTTCTGTATAATTTCTGCTTTTCCCTCTGTCATTTCCCTTGTACCCAGCCAGCAGTGTGCAGTCCGCTGCATCCTAAAGTCCACCCAGTCTTGTGACTCCAATATTGCACATGGTCTCTGATTTTTGTGGCAGCATCTATTGTTACGTTTCACAAATTGCTTTTTGTGTTTATCTGATTAGCTGTAATTTTAAGGAGGTTTTGACCTCATCCTTACTCTAACACCTATAGAATTTTATTGGAAATGGCTAGAATTACAAATTTTTGCTGCAGATCTATTTCACCAATATAAATGTGCAGATATCCTACTCCACTGCTGTAGTCACTAATCCAAGCCTTCTCCTGCTGAAGCACATGCTGATTCTAATAGGATTTTGCTCATTTAAGAGTTGCAGAGTTCACTTCTTTGTTCATTCTATTAATAATTATGCTTCTCTACTTGACATCTTTTTTAAAGCTGTGTGTGAATATTGCTTTATATTACGTGTGAATATTACCATATAGTCACTTTCATTTACTATTGTAAAACAGAGCCCATTGTTTAGGATAAGTTTAACTGACTGCATTCCTCATTTTGATCTCCCATCAGCTGGTCCACCCTGGTACCTATCAACTAGTTCTTTCTCAGCTGCCCTAAACCAACTGGCAGCTGGGTTGCTCTCCTGCATGTAGTGCAGGCAGCTGTGTTGAAGCACAGGCCATTTGCCTGGCTTTCTTACCTGGGCAAGGAGCAGTGATGGTTTCATTTGTTATAACAAAGAATGGAAGCGGCAGCTGTAATCAAGAGTGTCGGAATCAGAGCCCTGTCTTCACAGTAGCCAGCAGAGTTGAATGAGGATGAAGGAGGGGGACAAGCAGGCTCAAAGTTGCTCATCTAAGGAAGATTTGAGCCTTTGTGATGATCACTGCCCTGGAAGCAGTCTGAGCCAGACAAAGAACATCTGGGGCTCTTACTTCTGCACAGATCTTCATAACCACTCATACAGGCTTTATCTTAACAGACACAGCATAGTCCTTACAGGTGATAATTTACTAAATGAGGGAAGCAGTGGCCGGGGTGAGAGCCTGCCTGTAGGCATTACACTGAATCAAAGACATTGTTACATGAAGCAACAGAAGTAACCCCTGGAAATTTTGCACTAGAAAGGGGAGTTGCTGGCCTATAGGTTTTAGTTCAGTCTGGCAAATCTTGTCTGCGGCAAGCACTTCCCTGCTTTCCTCTCGTTCTTAACAGAAAGGAAGCAATTACCTGATTGGAGAATGTAAGGTGACAGAACAGATTTTGCAATGAACCCATGTTGATACAGCTCCAGCTTGTTCAATCGAGTGAGTAGTTTGCTACGCATAGGGCATCTGCTGGAATTGGGTACATGAGTCTCTGTCCCAGCTTGTAGTATTCTCTTTTAGGATTGGAAAGAGCAGTAAGTCATGGTCACCAGAAGAGAGAAACAGGAAAATAAACTGGCTTAGTAAGAAAGTGTACCCAAAGTAGAGGGCACGCTGCCATGTTTCCTTTCCTTTTGCTTCCAAGGTCTTAAGTGGTGTTGTGCTGGAATAATTATGAATATTATTTGACTTCTTTGAGGGAAGAACTGAACTAGGGGTGGGACACCTAAGAACAAAGAGATGAAAAATAGAGTTATAAACTGTATTTTGTGGTATTGGGCTGTAGATGTTGTACTTGTAGTCAGAGGCCAGGATGTCACAGTGGAGATGTAGAACAAAGTGATGACCCATGCAAGTTCAGAGTCAGAATGATAATGTTTTAGATACTGTAATACGAGGCAAGCAGTAGAAAATAAGGCTTTGATATTGTTACATTGCTCTGATCTCATTACTTAAGAGTCCCACAGAAATATCCTCGCTGCTGCTAGAGAGCAGGTTTCCTGTGTATCAACAGATGATTAAGAGCCATCTGTATGGAGATGCTCTGTGTCTGCCCTTCTGCTGGCTCTTTAATCATTGAAGAAATACTGACATGTTTCCCAGGGCCAACACCCTCTTATAACCACGGACTACCTTTGTGGCTTCTTGTACAACAGACAGTGTTGGTAATACACAAGACTTTTCACTACTTTATGTTTTTGCTCTGAGTCCCACTGATCTGGAAGGCACTCTTTGTTCTTATTTGTCTCTTGTCTGTCTAGCCACACTTTTTCCTTGTTCAGGTTGTATAGTGCAGTAATGCTCTATTTTCGAGCATTTAAATCAGTAATGTCAATGGGAGCTGTTCCCCTGCAGCTTTAGTTTATTCTGAAGCTGAACAGAATGAGAATGAGAGCTGTGACTTCATTTCATAGAGTCCTCAAGAATGGTGATGTCTGGCCTTTTTCCTTGTGTATCCAGCATGTTTGGCTGAATTGCAAATGATCTCAGAGGAACTGTTGTTTCATATGCCTACTTGGTTTTAATTTGTGCTAGACTGTAACGTAGGTAGATGTGTTCTGGGGGTTAATGTGCTCTAGGCAAAGCCCCCTGAGGAAGAAACAAATTAGTCAAGAAAATGAGCAGAAACATTTATTTACTGCTCTGTCTCATGGTATTTTCTGGCTCTGTTCCTTCCAGTATTTCCCTTGAAATGATTCTGCCAGATATATTCAGAACAGTTCTGTAACTGATTGGTATGTTTTTGTTGTCTCTCTTGGTTTTGAATTGTTGACAGGTTTCTTCCTCTTAGGTATAGCCTAAGCCACCACCTTTCCACAGCTCTTTTGAGTGCTCAGGCAACTGTCACAGCCTTCTTGCTTCTTGATGCCTGGCCTTTTCCTGGAAGAGAGCTGCTTTAGCTTGAGCTTCAGTCTGTGTTGCGCCTGAGATCTAATTTCTATGTATCTTTCTAGTTGCCACATGGAACAATATTGCTTTGGCAAGAAACTGCACAGAATGACCTTGTTGTAATGGGTCCTGTGCCCAAAAAGGATGTTGGAACACTGAAAATGGACTTTTGCATGGCTCAAAGTTTTTAATCACTAGATTTAAACAAAACAAAAGCAGACCATTTTAACGTGGAAATTCTAAGCTTTTGTTTTGTAAGACTGGTGTGCTATTTGGCCAGTTTTTTCACAACTTATCCTTACACCCAAGTCAGCTGAGTTGTATTAAGAATTAGCACAGTTTTAATCCACTGAATTGTTTGGCAGATAGAATTCCACGAGTCCTTCATATGGATTTCATACAGTTTTCCCTAAAAAGAGAATGCATGTCAGTGGAGTCTTGAGCATACAGCACAAAATTCTTCTTTTACGCTGCAATACTTCAGAGTTGTTTAGTACCCAAAGGGTTAGAATATATATAATGACCTGGAGTGCAAAATTGCTGATCACAGCATTTTTTCTATATAAAAACTAAAAATATATGAAATGCTGAATTGTTAATCTTATCTAGTGTAAATTTAATTTATTCAGAAATTCAGAAGTATATTTTAAAACTTGTAATCTGAATTCTTTTGAACCAGATATTATCATAGTGGAGTTTTTTGCAGCCAAGTTACAAATACCAGAAAAATAAGGTTTGCATGGAAAGTTCTTGGCAGATCTCTCTTGGAGCAGCACAAACAAAACTGCTTAACAAGGAGGCATTCATTATTTCTGTCTTGCTACCCTCTGCTATTAGAGTCACCAGCTGTAAGGTTACTGGCATTATCTTTGAATCTTTCTAATAAAAAGCACAGGGGAGCAGTCATTCAAGTGTGGTAGTGAGAGATGTGTTGCATTTTTTAGGCTTGCTTTCTTTTTTAATAGCTACTGTGCTTTATCAAGCTGAGCTAATGCATTGCCTGCATGTTCTCATAGCAAATAAACTTGAAGAAATTATCTGCATTTCAGAAGAACAAATTTGTGTTTTTATCTCCGGAGGTCTGTGATCCTGAAACCCACTATTACATGACAGATTGGCAACTTAGTGCCACAATGTATGAGTAGAGGTTTGTCAGCTTCGTGTTTGTAACTGCTAATTGGTAAATACTGCAAATGGTTCAAAGAAGAAAAAGCTTAAGAGAGGCTTAAAGGATTTATGTTTTCTCCAACGTTTAGTGATATATTCTCATCTCTTCGGGTTATATTGAATTTCGTAGTCTTATATAATTACTGTTTATTGGTATTTGCACTTAGTGCTTTCAAGGTCTCATTTTTATCACATCTGAACTGTATTTACTGTTAAGTATAGCCTAAAAGAAACAACATTCTCTTTTATGCAATAAAAATTAATTATATATACACTGAGTTTAGATCTATCCCCTAAGATAAAAGTACTTCAGATTTATTTATTCATATTCAATAGTATTCTTTCTTGCAGAGCTATGTAAAAGCCGCATTTATGTGAAAAAGGCGTACAATATCCAGTATTTGGTGCCATGCCGTTCTCTGACTGATCAGAGGAGCCAAGCCATGCTCTGAGAGTGCCTTCATCTTTTAAGCAGATGGGAGTTTGGATGAACTTGTGAGGGAGTGGAATGGAAGCTGTTTTCAGGTGAGTCATTTCTGCTTCTTAGGTTTGGATTTGAGGGGATATTCTTAACTAATGTGCTGGTACAAGCAAGTGCTGATTTGGCCAGAATTGAACTAGGAGCTCAGTTGTTTTGTCTGAACAGAGTTGCTTAGAAGAATGTAAACAAAAGCAACTGGAGAAACCTGTAATCAGAGCCAAGCTTTGACATGGTAAGCATTCAGAGGTGGGCTGTTAAGGCCCAGAGTAAAGTCAGTTTGGGATTTACACAGACTTGGTCCTCTCCTTGTTTACCTAATCCATCTTCAGACTGACCCTTGGGACTTTGGTATTCACAGACTGCAATATAGCCCAAAGCCTTTTATTCTCTCACATAGTAGGCACTTTATGCCAGGAGACAGGTATAAGTAGCTCAAAGTCTTGCTATTCAGTCCTGTTATTCTCTCTTTCTTAAATCCATGCTCTTGTATCTCTGTAGGATGACTGTTACAAGTTTATGCATACAGTAGCATTTGCCTGGGAGGGCAGTTCTTTCACTCACATCTTTGCTGCGAGTGAATATCCAAGTGTGAGGACAAATTTAATTAAAATATATGGTGAGATTAGTGGTAATTGTTTGTATTGATGAAGGGAAAAAAAAAGCTAAATATTGGAATTTTAAGGTCTACTTTCACAGATTACCTAGGTGTTTTAACTCCATAAAATCTGAGTAGTGTATTGGTTTGGTAATGACTTGATTGTGGCCTTTTTATCCATATTGAAATACATGTTCAGAAAAAATAAGTAGTTCTACTACTTAGGAGGCTACCTTACTTTATCTTTACATTGAAATATTTAGAAAATGAGTTTTATAAAGAACCAAAGGGGCAAAACTATAATTGAAGTCATAATTAAATGTATAATGAATCATTTCTAGGGCTAACAGTACCATATAATGCTAATTGTCTGTCCGGTGCACAATTGTTCTTCCATTTCAAATTTTAGCACTGTGGCTTTCTATTGATAGGTTTTGCTCTGAGTTAGGTGTTGTCCATACTGCTGCAGCCAGCACAAACGCTGTTTATTCTGACTAATAAATAGAGTTTATTGTTTATTCTGACTAATAGGGCAGAAATGTAATCGTGCTAAGACCAGATCCAGATTGCTGCTTTACCACTACATTCACTACTGCTAGTGAAAACCATGGCCTCCCAAGAGATGGAAGAAAACTTTGGGCTTCAGCAAATGGCTGTACATTATTTAATGGGAAGGAACTGGCAGGGGACTCTAGCCATGCTTTTCCAGCTTCCTAAGTTTATGAATTTTGGAGTTTATGAAAAAAAACACAGAGGAAAAAGAATGAGTGTTAGCTATAGTAGATGTTAATGGTCTTCTCATTCTTTCATCTGCATAAGGGAAGTAAACAGGAAAGAAACACTTAGAGAAGAAACAGTGAAATTGATGCACATTTTTTGGACATAAATGAAAGTAAAAAAAAAAAAAAAAGCTTTTCCTTTTGAACTCTGTGTACTTTTCTGTTAAGAAGTCATGGACAAATGGTCCACTCAGTAACCAAGTATCTGTATTGAGTTAAAATGCCTTTGGAAAAAGGATTTTAGCTGAAGCTGTAGCTTTATTTTAGTAAACTATGTCACAATTTTTTATTCTCTATTTTGCTTAACAGTCACATACAAAGTCATTTTCAGCATATGACAAAGATCTTTGCTGGTGAAATTAATGCCAATGCAGAATGAATGTCAGAGATCTTCAGAGTGAGTCAGTGAAAAAATTATCCACAAAGTGTATTTTTTTTTTAAAGTGATCTATTAATACTGCATTGAATACTCTGTGTACAGAGTGACGTTTTAGGAATTGAAAGATCTGTAGGTCAGAGCCTAACAGAAGCTATCACTCAGAGCAGCAGTGAAGGCTGACATAAAGGAAGCTTTTGAGACTTGACTTCTGGAGCTGTGTAGCCACCAAGCCAGCCACCAGCACAAAGTGCAGGCGTTGGAAGGCTCCTCTGTTTTGTAGCAGCTGCTGGTGGCTTCTAAAGCCAGGAGTGGCAGCTGGCAGTCGCTCAGCAGCAGTGACATCCATAATTTGTCTCCTACTCTGGCAACAGTGAGTTGCTTTTTTGTAGACGTACTTAGAGCCTTTTTATGCCCTCTAATAATTTTTGTGTGAGGGATTCAACAAGGTCAATTTAAGCCTTCATATGTAGGCAGAATAAGGACCAAATGTAATGCAGGGAAGTAAGGAGCTTGAGCCCAATGATTAGTATTGGCATAGATTTTAGCAAGAGGACTGGTGCAAAGTCTGATTTCTAGCAGTTCCCTTGTGTGTTTCCCAGACCATTCTTCGTCCAGCGGTTTCTGTTTTCAAAACTTGTAATGCTGGTAAAAGCTTTAGTGATGGAAATGGATTTATTATCCATTTACTCATAAGGGCTACAGTCTAATTTTTCCAGTCTGTCACACTAATGGATAGTAACTTGCCTGTCGTGCAAATGAAATCTACCAGAGCATAAACGAAGTTTATCGTACTTGCTGGTTAACTAGAAAGGCATTCATCTCCTGAGGAATAATAGCACTGAAAAGAGCTTGTTGAGGGGGAAGGTGGTAACACATCAAACACAGGTCCTCTGGCAAACTGAAACTTGTGATTCCTGTTGTCTCTTCTGTATTTCCTTTTCTTCTTCTCCCATTCGTTTGTCTGGGACCCCATGAGGGGAAGAATGGAGGTTTAATTTTAGTGAGTACATGTCATGGGAGTTTAGTCTTGTTTTCAGAACAGATGCCCATCTGATATGGCTCTAAACGGCCTTATTAATTGGCATACAAATCTGAATGGCAAACTGGTAAGCAGCTTTCAAATGCTATGTTTTTAGGTCCTTACTGAAAGAAAAGTAGAGTAACATGAAAGGAGAGAATTTTGCCTTTTGTAGAATACTTCTGTGGATCTATGTTAATACAACAGTCACATCATGGAAAAATAAGATCTTGGTCTTGTATAATGATAATTATAGAATCATCACCTAAGGAAGTGTGTATTCTAATAGCTACATCTGTAACATTAATAGAGGAAAAATAATTGATCACAGGAAAATACAGAACATAGAAATAGCAGAATTCAGTGATGATCCCTGCTTCTTGGCGGTTGGAACTTGATGATCGTTGAGGTTCCTTCCAACCCAAGCCATTCTATGATTCTTATCTGACTCAGCACAGAAAAACCAATCCATTCTGTACTTGTAGGAATCTGGCATTTAATGCCTGAGTTTCAGGGTGGGACTGCTGTTTGTGTTTGTTTAATAAACAAGCAAACCCAACAAACAAAACCACAGCTCAGTAATATGCTTCAAGTGTTCAAGTTTAATTAGATTTTCATTAATTCCGATTTTGCCATAGATTTCTGCAGAGACTAGTATCGACCAGTAACTCCTTAGAATGGGGCTCTTCAAACAAAGAATGCTCAGGAAGCTCAAAAACTTTTGTCCAGGCCTTCTACTGATTATTACTTTCAACAACCTTAGGAGTTGCCTGCCTTCTTTAAGCAAAATCAGGGGAAAAAAAAAAAAAAAAAGGGCCTCAGAATAAATGTAGTGTGTTCAATATTTGTACTAAATCAGGACAGTTGGATATGAATGTTAGCAGAATTGACTAGTTAATGATTAGCCATCGTTATTTGTTTTTAGATTATCTGGATTTTTCCCTCTGTGGTTCCTTTAAAGCTGTAATTCAGGAACCAGTGGAGTCATTGACTCAGTGATTCATTCAGTCAAAGAACTATTTATTAAGTGTGCTTTGGCTTACAGTTGCTGTTGATTACCTTACCTACAAAGCTGCGGAGTGACTTCCAAATCCCTGAACATGAAAGAAACAGAAAAATATTTACTTTTGTAGCATCAGGTGGAGCAGGCATGAGGCCAGTCCCCAAGTAAACATGCTTTGATTTTTGATTTCTATGTCCTCTGAATAGGAAGACATCCCCCCTTCCTTCCCAACCAGGGGATGTTTTGTTAACTCCACATGTAGGTATTGTGGCATGTGACACTTCTTATTTTTTTTTTTCTTTTGGAATTCAGGGAATAATTATACAGAATAATGATACATAGGCTACATATTGAGATATTTCAAACAGCATACAGAAAACCCCAAACTGCTACACTTGATAACACGTTCTTTGGAGGCATGTTTTAATTCTTAGATTTGTCAGTACTGACACTTGCCACTTGAGGGAGTGATGTGTTAGGCTCTGTTTTAACTCTACTTTTCTTTCTCAGTAGTTTTACCTGCAGTGGGAGTTCATGTGGAAAATTTAGATTTTGCATGAGAATATTTTGGATACAAAGGAAACTTAAAATGCGCTATATTAAAGCATTTTGGGCTCTTACCCTTTGGGATGCATTTATCTGCTAACTGAACTGCCTGTGGAACTGGAGATCAGGCCAGATTCCTGGAGGGGTACCTGCAGGCTGTTCTGGTTCATGTTTTACTAACGGGTCACTCTGGCAGGTATGGCTGTGGAGAGCTGAGGCACATGCTACAGTTGAGCAGCTCTTTGAAATGCTTCTGATACCACCTCTGGTTTTGTATGCAGAAGACCCGTTTCTTCTGAACGTAGCGTGCCTGGGAATAGAGGGATTTCAATCCGATTTAATCGAGTCTCATGTTACGGAATTATTTACTGTTCACAAATGATGTGTAAAGTTGGTTCTTGCTTCTAAAGAATGGCTGTGAGATATTATAAACTGTAGGGCAAAATATCTGTTAATAAACTGTGGGCAGAAGTCCAAGGTGCCACACTTGCTTTCTGTGTATTTGATACAGAAACCATGAATGAATATGGAAAAATCTTTCTGGTATCATTTAAAATAGACCAAAAAGTGCGATTCTTTAATATTAGCAATTTGTGCTTGAGTGGTTTTTATTATTATTTTACTTTTATTCTATAGCTACCATCCTCATTAGTCTAAGAAATTTGTATAAATATAATAGTTGAAAGAATCTGTTGTGGTAACTCTATGTCAGCATGCATTAATTCTTTTGCACGTGTGGGTTTGTCTGTCCGCTGCTACATGGCTATAGCAGTAGCTCCTAAGATTTGGCTCAGATGTTACTCTGAAGAAACATAATTATATCAGGGCTGTATCTGAACAGGGATTTCTAATAACAACACGTGCTGGATTTCTAGTAAAAATATGAGAATTTGCTTACCATGTGACCACACAAAATGCAGATACTACTACTATTTATTTATTTTTACATGATCAGGAGACCTTAAGATTTTGCATGAAGATATCTGCAGATAAATTGTGCTGATGCCCAAGTTATTGCCCTGATTCTTAGTGGCTTTCTAACAGGACTTTAACTTAGTTCAGCACATCTGTGAACTAGCTGGTTTTCAGAAGGAAGAACAGCAAGACAAAACCCTTATGGGATACTTAGGAGCATCCTATCTGGGCATATTTTGTACAATCTGGTGAACTTCAGAGCTACAAAACTTGAAGTTCAAAATTTTCTTTAAATGTAATTCACTCCAGGTTTGACTAGCAGCATCAGGAGCTAGGAGGATGGGAATTAAGTTTGCTAAGATTCTGTTTCTATATTTTTCAGTGTTCTTTTTTAAGCTTAGGAAATTAACTGGAATAGAAGGTTTTATTCTTCATTTCAGTGGGGAAAAAAAGGGTAGTTATTCAGTGTGCTCAGAAAACATAGTACTTGTTCCAGGACAGTTTTTTGTACATCTATCTGATGGACTTGTCCATGTAAATAAAGGATAATGCAGCACATTCAGTGGAAGCTGGCACCCCCTTTCAGTAATGTGCACTCACTATAAAGCATAGTACAAGCTCAGAGCAGAGCATGCATGCCAGTGACTTGGAGAAAGTAGTGCACTTAATGAGTGCAGACAGGATTCAGGCAATGGCTGAAAAAAATCCATTTGGTTATACTTTTGTCAGTACCTGACTCTTCCTCATCAATTTGTTGGAAGAACGATCAATAGTTGTCTTTTTCACACTGACAAGTTTACATAGTTGTCTTCTTCTTCTGAAGGCCTTTCATGCATGCTTTGAATAACCACAGAATCCTCTTCTAAAATTTTAAGATCTACTATACTCCTTCTGAGACAACTACAAGGAACATCCATGTAGGTGAGCTGTAAGTTTATACGGTAATGTTTTCTATACCTTTCCCTAGTATTTCTTGACAGGTGACTTGTGGGTATGTTTGTTTTTTTATTTCTGTTACATACTGAACTGACTTTAACAATGTTATTCCTGTTACTTCTCAGACGTGTTCTTGAAAAGTAATGGCCAGTTCAGAGCCTATAGTTCTGCATCCAAAATCAAAATATCTGTGTATGTTGATTTGCATTTCTCTGTCTGAATCTTACGTGTCACCATAACCAAGTCTGGTAAGGTTCTCTAGAGCTATTTGTTGGCCCTTGTGATTATTATCTGAGATAATACATAACTGTCAGCAAACTTTCTCACTGTCTTGGTCTTCAGCTGCTATATCCATCTGTGAAATAGCACAAAGTTTTGCAGAATTCACTGATGATTGTGCTCCCCCCACATGAGAACCACTTATTAGTGAGTCTGTAACCTTTCTTTTCTATATTCTAATCAATCATGCATCCATGTGAGACCATTTCCTCTTACTCTGCATTTCTTTAGTGTCCTTACAACTTTTGGTGAGGACTCTGCTGAACACCTTTTAGAAGATTGAGTATACTGTACCAGTGATGTTTCTCATAATCCACAGGGTTGTCAGGCCTTTCTGGTAATAGAAAAGTTTTAATTAGGTATTAGCAGTTGTCATTATTGAACAGCTCTTAATGGATTTCAAGATAATTAATGATGTAATGAGGTAGAGGGAGGCTGCTATTGTTAATTAATAATGTAATCCTGCAGAATGTTCAATATTCAGTTTCTTTTAGTCTTTAAGCAACCTGAATGATCCCTGTGACCTCTATCAGTCTGTATGGTAAACAACAGAGGCAGGTTTTCTGTTTGGAGAATCTCAATTTGCATTACATTTATTATCATTTGCTATATAACAATGTTATAAAATCCAACATAATTTGTGCAACTGCAAAATGGTGATTAAAGAAAAGTATCAGTACCTAACCCTTAAGTGTTCATTACTAGCTAAGTAGTGTTCTCATGAAATCTATGAGCAGAAACTGCAAGTCATGCATCCAAAAAAGAATAATGAAATACACCCACTGACTATATTACTCCCTCTGCATTTTGCACCTCAGAACATCAGGAATAGGCACTATGAACAAAAACACTAAGGAGCTGCAGTACATATGGACAGTATTAATCGTAGGAGTTTGTGTAATCCATGTGCAGGAACTCTTCTCTCATGGCAGGTGAAGGCAGGATGGTAGCTATCTGCAAAATGACAGAGCATTTTTACTGTTACAAAAAGTCCATTAAACCATCGTTTCTGCCATAGAATTCTATTGTTGGCCAAAAAAAAAAAAAAAAAGGCAGAAA
>WBMW01002239.1:1568547-1594307 GCA_013396635.1 Penelope pileata
AAAAAAAAAAAAAAAAGAAAGGCAGAAATAGCTGATACAATATGGGATGCTCCTGTTTGGGTACGCAGGCTTTATAGAATATGAAGCATAACTTACTGAATACTGTTGAAATACTGTTGAAATATTGATCTTTTACTTAGAAATCATGTTTTGAATTCCAGGAAATGACCTATTGAAGATGGAAGTAAGAAAAGGAAATTGGCCTATGTTAGAAGTTCTCGGGGAGGGAAAAAGAGGAAAAGAAAGTCAGTGCAAGCAAGGGAATGACAAAGCCTGAATCAGAGAAAGGTGGAGATTCACAGAGAATGAGTGGAGTGTGGGTAAAAAGTCTGACAGTTTTTTGGTTCTAGAAATGCCCAGAAGCTTAACAGTCTCCCCCAGTTAACAGTACCAGTTAATTAAAAATCCCTCACAGACCCAAACCCTCCATTTGCACAAACTTAATCTTGCTGCTGTGGAATCTGCTATAGAGCAATCTGGTGTGCTGCAGGATAGAGGCTGTTTCAAGAGTGACTGTGTCTAAATGTTACGGAGTGCTGGGGCCAGCTGCTGCTGGGGAGCCTCATCTGCCCACAAGCCCCAGCTCTGTGTGTTCTGACCCCTCTGAGAGTTCCTCCAGACTGCCACTATTTCCAGAGGGGCTGCTAGCAGTTATGGGCTCTCTTTTAGCAGGAAGACAATGGTGGTGGTCACCAACAAAAGCAGCGATGCAGAGAGAAATGGCACTTGGTGGTGATGCTTTCAGTCTCATGGGCTCAATACTGGAGGAGGAAAGAGGGGAGGTACAATCTGTTCTGGAGAATCTGGAGTGCCTGGGGGACTACGTCAGCCTCCATACTTCCCAGCGAGCTGTCTGTCTGTGCACCACTGTATCTATGGCCTCAGGAGGTTCGGAGGTTCTTTTACTTTGGGAATGCTCCGGTGGTCCTGCTTGGTCACACCGGGCTGGGGTGACTCCTGCCTTTCTGTGAAATGTGATAAATTCTGGTGTTCCCCACTGTGATACGGCAACAGTGTAAATCTGAGTGGCTTAGGTTGGCAGGGACCTTAAAGAGCTGCACTGTGCTTATTTATTCCCAAAATTAACAAAAGTCATTTCCTGGATATGTGCGTAGGGACAGCTCTGTCATTATACCCTTGCATGTGCTCTGAGCAGGCAAATATGTGCACTATGAATTTAGCCAGCACGCCTCATGCCTCCATCACGTGTGGTAACAACACATTTTTCTCAGGTGTGTGGGTGCTGGCTGTGTGCCGCTGGCACTCGGCACGCAAACACGGCCACCGCGGCTCGGCCCTCCGAAACGAAGAGAGCGGGGTCGCGGCACCTGCTCGCGCCCGGCCGTCCCCTCCTGAACCCCGTCCCCGGGCCTGTCCTCCCCCAGAGCAGCGCTGAGGCCCTGCCACTTCCTCTCCTCTCGGCCCTGCTCCGTGCGGCTGGGCCCCGCTGTGGTCTCCCGTTCCGCCGTGGCGCGGCGTCTACTCCCAACTTCCCCTGCCCTGTGCCGCCGCCATTTTGTGAGGGGAGGTGGCCGGGCGGGCGGGCGCTGGCCGTGCGTGGGCGTGGCCCCTTCTCCGCCGGGTGGGAGGAGCGGTGGGGCGGGGTGCGGAGGGGCTGACGGACTGCTATGGCTGCGCGCTGTCCCGCCGGCCCGTACGGTGCGTAGCCGCTCCGGGAGGGGGGCGGTATGGGCAGAGGGGCTTCCAGTGCTGCTGGGCTGCGCGGTGACGGCCTCTGCCCGCCCCGGCCCGCGGCCGCCTCGCTGCGAGGTCGGCGGAGCGCACGGCGGGGCTGGACAGGGGTGGGCGGTGCTGGGCCGAGCGGGTACGGTGCGCCTGGGGCTGTGCAGTGGGAAGGGCTGACCGGGCGCAGAAATAAAGCGGTAGAACGGGGCTTCCGGCCCGGCCGGCGGGGAGCTGCGTGCCCTGAGGCCCTGGGGCCACCCCTGGTGCCCCGCCCGTGGGCGCCCGGCACTGCTTGGTCCGCTCCGCGGGTCGCTGCTGCTCTGCTGTCTGACCTGCTTTGAGTCAGGCGGGAAAAAACAGCTCTGTGTAAACGCGGAAGTGGTTTTCTGTGACAGATTGGAACACACAGTATGATTAATTCAGAATAAAGTTACAGTGTCTGTATATACATATATATGTAATTTTGTTTATGGATGGTACCGTAACAAACGATCATTGACAACATCTGATGTTTTCAGGGTCAATTTCTGGAAGTTTCAGAATATAAAAGTTCCTGTTGTTTATGGATGTGTAATTCACCTTCCCTGCGTTGCAGCAGAGGCCTGGCGAGCCCTCCCGTAGCTCTCTGCTCTCTGACAGCCTTCAGCCGGCCCCAAGGGGATCTCCAAGTTTGCAGCCTTATGAACTCTGGGTGGGCTCTTAAAGGGACAGCAAAAGGAGTTATCTGGAGAGGGTCTCATACTAAGTTTCACATCTGTTTCAATACAGGTGATTTTGTTCATTTGTTTTTTATAGGGTAGAAGAATGCATATTTTGCTTCTTTATGCCACCCTAGAAACAACAAAACTCTCCAAGGATTTAATTATGACTGAATTTTTATATAGTGAAAACAACTGTTTTTTGTGAACGCGAATACGTGATACTGAAAACTACCTGCAGGTGGCTGTGTGTTCCATACTTCCACTTCCTTTTGAAGCATTGCTTTTCATTGGATCAGCATTGCTAAAACCAGCGTAATTTTTTAAAGGAGGCAGTTTCTGTGTCTTGCTGAGGATTGAGGGTGGGCTTCTGGGCTTGAAAATGTATTCCCTCAACTTTGTGCCTTTCTCTATGGAAGTAGTTTCTCACAGCTAACAGTTTTCTTTCTGTTATACAGAAGCATGTTTTTACCAAGATCTGTTAAAGTGAAGAGGAGTGCTGACGAGGACAAAAGCTGTACAGCAAAGAAAAATAAGCTGTCTTCTGGAGGATCTTTGTTAGAGAACACTGAGTTCCAAGACTGTGTATCAGTTAGAACAGGGACTTCCACTTCAAGATGCGACTTGAATGAAGTTGTACAAGAATGCACAGAACCTGTAGCTATTCCATCAGATCATAGTGTTGCTGATGCATCTTTAGGAAAGGACAACCAAAATACTGATGAAGATAGCTCTTTGGAAGAACCCATAAAATCCTTCAGCAAATCACAGCGTTGGGCAGAACCTGGAGAGCCTGTATGTGTCGTCTGTGGTCGCTATGGAGAGTATATATGTGATAAAACAGATGAAGATGTTTGTAGCTTGGAATGTAAAGCCAAACACCTTCTACAAGTTCAAGAAAAGGAGAAAAAGCTAAAATCAGATCACCTCGCAAAAGCAGAATCTCAAGAAGAAACTCACCCGTTTAATACACCCTATTTCTACAAAGAGCACTCCTTTATTTTAGGTTTACAAGCTGAGCAGGTTGAGAACCTTAAACTGCAGTTAGGTATTGCAATCCAGGGCCAGCAAGTTCCAAGACCTATAATAGAATTTGAACACTGTGGTTTTCCTGAAACTTTAAACAGTAATTTAAAGAATTCTGGCTATGAAGTCCCAACTCCCATCCAAATGCAGATGATCCCTGTTGGACTGTTAGGGAGGGATATTGTGGCTAGTGCAGACACCGGCTCAGGAAAAACAGCAGCCTTCCTACTCCCTGTCATTGTGAAGGTTTTGAAAGAGGTAATGAAACTGTGTGTGTTGAGAGAAAGTGGTTTACAACTTTGTCTTCAGGATTCGCAGTGTAACTGAGAATGGAATTGCAGTATTTTTTATTCAGTCATTTATTTATTTCACTTTTGGTTGATGAAGATTGGTTCTTTTTGTGGGAGAGTTGTTGATTATTTTTGATGACTTTGAATGCTAAAGCATCTCCAGTAGTATTATCTAGTATACGCTTTCTGCTTGTTAAGAAAGGTAATTCGGGTTCTGAGGTAAACTTCCTAAATGGCATAAAATAGAAAGTGAAAATAATCACAGACATTCTGCAAGTAGTTGTTGCCAGATCTTGATGCATCAGGTGGATGAAAGAGATTTTTTGATATTTGTTTTATTTCATGGCGTAATTTCTGTTGGAATTTGTTTAGCTGACCGGCAAATAACTACAGGAATTTTGGGTTATGTAGTTCCTTAAATCCTCTAGTTTTACAAACAACTTCTTTGCAGTATCAGTGGGGAGAAAGCAGTTAAGAAAATCTTTGCTTCAGAAGGATGTGAATGTATGATAAGAAATAATGGCAAATTGTATTCTGTGCCTTGCGTATTGGCTCAATATTTCTTTAGTGGCTTTGTTCAAAAAGATGCAAATAAGAATACATTGAAAATTCTGGATCTGATTCTATTTGATATTTTAAACTGTTTATATGTCTTTATAAGATTTTTTTTTCAAATGAATGATTTTAAGATTAAGTAACATTGAATCTTCAAAGTAGTGTATCATTGGGGATTATGCAGGAGCATTGTGTAGAAACAGTAGAAGTATCCTCCAGTGTGTCTTCTGTCTGATCATCATTAAAGTCTGCAAGACAGTTATATGCTTGTAATAACATGCTCAAAATTGGAATCTCAATGAATATTGTTTATTTTAGTATTGGGAGATGTAATCTTGAAAGCTTTTTACCCAAACAATAGAGCAATTCTATGTTCAACAGACTTTCCTACCTTCCCTTTCTTTCTAGACAGAAACTCCATCTGCCCTTATTTTGGCACCAACAAGAGAGTTAGCAATTCAGATAGAGAGACAAGCTAAAGAACTGATGGCTGGTTTACCAAACATGCGAACAGTTCTGCTGGTAGGAGGTTTACCACTGCCACCGCAGCTTCATCGTCTCAAGCAAAGTGTCAAGGTAAGGACTACAGGTGGAAAGGTCCTTTGGAGAGCTGTGCTTTCATGACATTCACAGAAAAGGAAAATGTGATAATTAATTTACCTATAAAAACTTCACGATTTATTTGAACATAAGTAATTTCACTAATTATCGCCATTTTCACCTCAGTGCTGTAACTTGTAACTTTATAGTTTTTCTACGACAGTTCTCTCTCCTCTAACAGATTTTTTTTTTTTTGGTCTTTTGTCAGGTTATAATAGCAACACCTGGAAGACTTCTAGAGATTTTAAAGCAAAGTTCTGTTCAACTACACGGCATAAAAATTGTAGTAGTGGATGAAGTAAGTTTTTAGTTATCAGGGCTATACTGCATATACAGAAATCCTCAGAGAGAGTCATTGTGGGTGCCTAGTCAAAATAATTAAACACAGAATGTTCACTATAAAGATAAAATATATGTCTTATGAGAAATTTTCACTTTTAACAATTGGAGCTGTGTTTGAACAATGTAGGTTCTACTGGTTATGAAAGATTTACGTGCCTGACAGCTAGGGTAATGCTACTAGACCAGTGTGAACTAGTTATTTTTAATTTTCCCATGTAGATTTTGTTCTGACTGAAATCAGTACTGTATTTGGACTATTACATGCCAATCATAAACACCACGGCTCTTCTTTCAGTTCAAGTTCAGGCTTCTGCTGTTGGTTGAGAAGTCTCTTACAGATCTAATGTTTTTCACTTAGGTGGATACTATGTTAAAAATGGGTTTCCAGCAGCAAGTGTTGGATATTTTGGAAGGCATCTCTCATGATCATCAAACCATACTGGTGTCAGCCACAATTCCAGTGGGTATTGAACACTTAGCAAATCAGCTTCTGCACAATTTTGTAAGAATAACAATTGGAGAAAAGAATCTACCATGCTCCAATGTTCGCCAGATTGTTTTGTGGGTAGAAGAACCATCTAAAAAGAAGAAACTGTTTGAAATTCTAAATGTAAGTGGAATATTTTTCTCATAGGATAAGTTGTAAAAATTTGTGTGTCTTTACAAAGGTCTCTTAGGTTCTCATTTTTAATTCTGATCTATATGTAGTGAAGAGGTGGAGTGATGTTAAGCATGTAACTGCACTATTTCAGTAGTGCTGCAATGCGCAAACTTTAATGGCAATTTTTGGAATTACTCCACCCCTGCCAGTCACACCTCCTTCTGTGAAGCAGCAGACTAGATTCCTGTTCTTGAATCCAAGTTAAAAATGTCAATTTTGATATTTTTTGGTGATTTGCAGAATGACACGCTGAAGATTTGTACTGATTATCTGTGAATGAGGGAGGAGCAGGACTTCTTTAAACTGTCATAGCTGCTTTATGGCCTAGGAGTGGTTTGTCATTTTAAAGGTCATTAAACAAACAAGTGAGAAAGCTAATTTAGTTCTTTCTGGCATTTTCTTTATATGAATAATACAGGCCTTAATTACATATATGTATTCTAGGAATACTTTGTGGAGGGGTGGAAGGGGAGAGTCTTGACTGAGGTTATGCAAGAAATAAATCAGAATTTTTAGCTGAACCTCAACTTAAAGAAATTCATAAGTGTTGTATAACTTTTTTTTTAAAGAAAGCTTGCTATTTCTAAAATGCGCATGTGTTAAGATAAACTTGGATTCTGAGTTCACAAATTGTATGTTTATGATGTAGAAATTTGTGTGGTTTCGTGGCTGGTATCCTGTTGCTTCTTATCTGGAATTTAAGAATATTTACTCATCTAAAAGTGTTGGTACCATTAGAGATGATGAGCAGCAAAGATTGAATCAGTTCCTAATGACGGGCAGCAAATTGTTTTAGTACCGTTGTATATAAACTGTTTAATTTTACAGGATAAGAAACTCTTCAAGCCTCCAGTGTTGGTATTTGTGGACTGTAAGCTAGGAGCAGATCTGTTGAGTGATGCTGTTCATAAGATTACAGGATTACAGTGTACATCTATGCATTCTGAAAAATCTCAGGTGGAAAGAACGGCCATTTTACAGGTTTGTACCTCATGAAGTTACTGAGTTCTTGATAGATTTAAAATCACCAATCTTTTTTAAAGATGGCTTCATTTGAATGATGTAGGTCACTGTTTACTGCTTTTCTGTGGTAAAACGTGGAGTATTTTGGGGGGAGAAGAGGAGAAATTTATGAGACAAGATAAAATTGCAGATGAGGCCATTTTAAATGCAGTTATACACTGGACACTATTTCCTAGGTTATTTGCTTTGAAACAGGAATTTTATTTAAATGCTTTTAACCTTAATTGATACTTTTTAAATTAAAAAGGTTGTTTTGGTCTCTCTTCAGCTCTTTGTAAATTATATTCCTATTTAAATCAAGAATACAAGGGGTCCCTTCTGTCTTCTGCGATAGAATAAACCCATTGGTCACTGCTACAACAGAAAGGCTTGAAATACAGATAAAGAAAAAAATAAGAGAAATAATTTCTGTTTTTTCTTCTCTGTCAGGGATTACTTCAAGAGAAGTATGATGTAATAATAAGTACTGGTGTCCTAGGACGAGGACTTGACCTTGTCAACGTCAAACTGGTGGTAAATTTTGATATGCCTTCAAGTATGGATGAATATGTACATCAGGTAAAAAATAAAATACTGTATCAGTTATTTATCAAAGAACTATTTGAAAAGTATACTGAAATTTGACATCTGCCTATGGAAATTCACTGTCTTACAAGACTGAGGGAGCACGTCTTGTTTGGGTTGGAGAAGAGAAGTCTAAGAGTAGATTTAATTGCTGTCTTCCATTTGACAATGGGTGGTTACAGAATAGACAGAGCCAGACTATTCTTAGAGATGCACTCTGAACGGATGAGAGGCAATGGTCACAACTTCTTGCAAGGGAAATTCTGATCTAATAAAAGCGAATGATCATTATCATAAAGAGAGTGATGAGGCAGTAAAATAAGTTGCCCAGAGCAGTTGTAGGACCTCTGACCTTGAGAACATTCACAACTCAGCAGGATGAGGCCCTGAGCAACCTGATCTAAATTTGGTTAGCTCTGTTCTGAATAGTTCAGATCAGATCACTTCCAGTGGTCCTCCTAACCTCAATTATTGCATGTTACTTACTGCAGTACACCTCCTTGTGTTTTAATCATCTTTGTGCTTAAGTTTCAGGCAAGTAGTAAATAAATAAAATGGTCTTTCCTAGCATCAAACCATTGCCAGTACTATTTGTTTTTGTAATTAGAGAATCTTTTTAGATTTTTTTCTATTTTTTCAAGCACTTTGGATAACACTGAGAAATAATTTTGTAACAAGAACATTGAAAGTAAAGGGCTTTTGTTATGATAATGCTTGTACGTATCCTACTGGGTTGGGTACAAGATATCCAATATGTAGCATTGTTATAACAAGCATTTTAGAAACATTCTGGAGATTTACTGCAAGCCTTTGATTGCCTATAGACTATGTCATGCATCTTAGTATCAATATTGGACTTCTGCTGTGTCCCATAAGCAAGTGGTAATTTTAGGTGCCTTTAAGCTAAAGCTTCAGATCAGTATATCCTGGATTTAGTAAGTGTATCAAAAGTGTGTGCTTAGGGGATGAGATAAAGAGATTTGACCTTGCCACTTGTATTAGTTTCTGAATACCTAAATCTGTTTTATAAGAAAATAAGGAGAGATGAAGAAATTATACTTGATATTAAACTGAGCTTTTGTAACTTAAACCAAGTTTTGCTTTTTCAGGTTGGAAGAGCAGGGCGGCTGGGTCACAGTGGAACTGCGATTACTTTTATCAATAACAACAGCAAGAAGCTCTTCTGGGATGTTGTCAAGAGAGTAAAACCAACAGGCACCATTCTTCCCCCACAGCTGCTTAATTCCCCATATCTTCATGACCAAAAGAGAAGGGAACAACAGAGACTTAAACAGTTACAGAATAGCCTTGTAACAGGAGATAATATTATGGACATCATTAGAAAACATGACAAAAATAATTCTCAGAGGTAACAAAGATATGGCAAACTTTGTAATTATAGTGAAAGCGTGATAAAAATAAATATGGATTATGATGTCTCTGTATATTGTATTTTTTTAAAAAATCTATATATTCTTTTTTTAAGGAGTCTCATTTTTATCTCATCTTTATTTTGAAATACAAAATGTGGGTTGACTAAAAGTAGTGCCTAATTAAACTACTCTATGTAAGTCTTTTTTCCTAAACCAGTAGTCTTTGGTCTTGCTTACAATATAAATGGAGAAAATATTCTTAATTTTGTTCTAATATTTCTAAATAGTCATTTCAGACTTCATATGAAACGTTATTCTGGTAATTTTTGTGTAATTATATTAAGATAAAGTCCTTGTAAAGGATACACCTAATGCACACACACACAAAAAAGGCATGTGTGCGTGAATAGTGGCAGATCTCTGAAAGCAGTCTCTGAAAACATGCCCTAAAGCTCTTACTGTTATCTTACGTAAAAGTTTCCTCGGAGAACATCTCTTCCTCATTGTCAATACATCTCTGGGGAGCTCTTGTGAACATATACGCAGGTTTTGTTTGCAAACACTACCAAACTTTTAAAAATTAAAGTTTAGTTCCTCCTTTATTGCCTACAAACCAGTTAAGTAAGACTTCTGTGCTTTTCTCAAGAGACATTATAGTGGACGTATAATTGATCATATTTATTTACTACTCATTTAAGTGTAATTCTTGCCCTTCTCTGGCACTGGTTTTCTTCCGGGAAACCAGACCAAAACTCTATCAAAACAGTGTTATTTAGTAGAAAGTAAAATTATTAGTCCTGATAGAAAGTGTTAGATAGATGGTGTTACTGCTTATCATCCACAGTTTGAGGTAGGTCATTATCAAAACTGTATCTTTTTCTTTTATTATTATTATTATTTTAGACTGAGGCTTGAGAAATTATTTCCATCAGCCCTTTCCTCCTGCTGTGCTGCAGCCCTGGGTGCAGGCTGAGCTCTCCCAGGCATTGTGTCTGCTGTTGGGCCAAGTGCCAGCGCTGTGGGGGGGTGATGCTGGGATGAAACATTTTATTTTTAAAAGCACAAAGTTTTTTTTGTTTTGTTTTGTTTTTTTAATTTCCCATCAACTTGAGCCAGAATGAAGGGATTCTGCCTGCTGCTGGACAGGGAAGGCATGCCTGGCACTGCTGCAGCCGCTGATGGGAAATGCGGGGTGTACTTTGTTTTCTGCTGTGTTCTGTGCTGCTGCTGTAGCAGTGTAAGAGGAAAACAGCCGAGTGTTCAACTTTTCCCCTTGCTTTGTCTTTTGTCTCCCTCTGCTGGACTTTTAAAAACACTTTTAATATTCGGTTGTACAGTGTTTATAAACGCCACATGCTTTGTAAACCAACTTCAGCCTTCAGGAGGAGATCCCATTTTACTTCTCGGGGAGATTTCGCGACAAGGTGCACGCGCTCCTCCACTCCCGCTCTCTGAGGCGCAGCCCGGCTGGGTGCCGCCGCCGGCCGCGCGAGGAGGGCCCCGGCCGGGCGGGATTCCCCGCTCACGGCAGCTGGCAGCGGGCTGAGGCCCCGCCCGCCTGTGACGCCGAGCCTGGCAGGAGCCAATCCCCCGGGCCCGGCACATTCAAACGGGGCAGGAGGAGAGCGCGAGGCGCGGGCGGTGCGCTGAGGAGAGGCGGCGGTGAGTGGGGCGGTGGGAGGAGGGTCGGGCCCCCTCCCTTTCTCCGGGGCGGGGATGGGTCTGCCTGGGGGCAGCCCCTGGGGAACGTTTCTTCGCCCGGGGAGCCGGGGGGTGCTGGCGGCACCGGTGTCCCTCACTGAGCTGATGCCGTGGGGCGGGGCCGCGGTGTGGCACGCCCGACCGGAGCGGGTTTGCTGGAAAACGGTAACGCGTCCGACTTTTCACCTGGTTCTGAACGCCTGGGTCTCGCGCTGTGTTGGTGGGCGCTTCGAAGCGAGCGCTCAGTGTGCTTCCAACGAGCCTCGAGCCTCGTTGCTTGCTTAGAGTGAAGGAGCTTGCAACAGGGAGATCGAGTTTCCTGCAGGAAAGCTGCGTGAATGTTTTCGTGTTTTGAAGGCACGGCTGTAACAAGGAGAGGGGAGGCTAGTTCTTAGGGCGGTTATTTTGGAGCTAGCTTGTTGGAAAGCACGGGGACGGCGCCCGGGTCACAGCCCCGCTCGCTCGGGGGCGGCTGCGGCGGGGACGGGGCGCGGGGCGGTGTCAGGCGCTCCCCGCGTCACCCCGGGCTGGGCTGCTGGGGGCTGCAGCTCCGGAAACTTCCTCGCAGCTTCTGGGCTGTGGGAGCTGTCCTGTCACAGCGTGCAGACGCAGATGTTGTTGCAGAAGTTCAGAGCGTACTCCGATTAATTTCAAAGTGCAGCATTGAAATCAAGCTCTGTTGGCGCAGCGGTTACATTGCTGCTTCCTCATCACTCGATTTCCCTCTTCCCTCCTGTTTGCTTTTTTTGCTAACGATGTGTGCGTTTTTTACCAAATCTAAAGGCAGATGACTTCTTGTTGTCTTATATTGGCAAATTAACAGCAGCTGACAAGTCTGCCGGGGGCACTGGTGTCAAACCTGTCACAACCCCGTGCTGTTACACATATGCAACAGGGAGAGTGTTTTCCTATATGGATTGGATGGATACAGCTTTCCAAATTCTTAAATGTGGGAAGATGAGAAACGCTTTTTACACTTTTTCTTCCATCTGTTATGTTAGGTATCTTTTGCTATGCGTGACGTAATACAGTGATCTAAAATAAGGTCTTGTACCAGATATTCTGGCATTTCCTTATGTATTGTATGTCAAAATCCTGAAAAAATCTGCTGTGTTCACAGCTTTCCTGTCTACTGCTAGTAATTCTGGTGTTCTGTTGGTGTCTGGTAGTTGTCAAACACCACTAGCAGGAGCAGTTCTGAGTGAACGGAGGCACTCACCTTCCCTTCATGCGGGAATCACTGGAAATCATTTGGAGCAAATGTCCATGGCAATCTCTGTTACTGAGTAGTTCGGTCATTCTTTGTGCTTCATGATGTTCCTGAAGCAAATCACAGGACTCAGTAAATTGTGCTGAACAGCCTGCTGTTGGTGAAAATGGTCACTCAAATATAGAATTATTATTATTAAGTGCTGGAGGTAAAATGGGAACACTAATTGTTGCTGATGCCTGGGGAACATGCATTTACTGCAGTATGTGCAAGGAGCTGCCGTGCTCTGAAGCATAACTCCCGTCTGCGAGAAGCATCGTAAAATTTTTGCTTTGTCTCTCCAGGTTCCGTGAGAGGGAGCAACCAGATGTAATCTTTTAGGAAAGCTGTTGTATTTATTATAATCCTAATGTTAACTTGTTTGAAGACAAAATGCCTATTTATACAGTTCCTGCAAGAAACCACTCTGAGGCACAACGTGCCACCACTTTTCAGAAGGCTTCACAAAATGCCTTTACCAGCAGCAAAATGTCTGGGCAGCAACTGGCATCACAGGTGTTGGGGAGAGAAAACAATCGTCTTCCTTCATGTCCTCACAATAAGACTGAGGAGGTAAATAGGACCTATGTGATTTCAGCCTGTAAAAATGCGGATGACACATCAATTGCATTGAAACCTCAGGACAGATTGACTCTCCAGAGGAGAACTAGAACAAGCAAAAAAGTAACATCAAGTAGTGAACAATCTGATAATACAACACAGGACATAGAAAATACACAGGTGGGAAAAAGACTTACGCTGCAGAGGCGTGTGAGGACTGGCTCTGTAGAAAAGAGTAAAATTAATTGGAATACTGTGCCTGGAGCAGAAAATAATGACCTTGCAGAAAGAAATGACAAGATTGCACTTCTACCAAATATTAGTAATAATGATACTCATCTTATTAAACCAAGCTGTAAGTTAGCTGAGGATCACTCAAATACAAAGTGGCATTATAACCCGAGTAGCAAGGATTTGTCTGGCAATGTTGAAAATGATAGCTGCACACATTTAAAACACAGGACAAACACTGCTGATTCAAATTCTCAAAATGAAGTTCCTATATCAGAACAATTAGTTACCTCAAAATATATTAATAGGATACCAGCTGAACAACTGGATGAAAAAGGTGATACAAACAGGATAACTGCAAAGCAAAGGTTACAACGCTTAAAACACAGCAGCCTGGAGAGACCAAGGACACCAACAAGAGGTTCTACAGAAGGATTTAAGCTTACACCAAAGAACAGCGCTTTTCAGAATAAGTCATCTCTATCTGCTTCAAATAAACGAACAGTTCATCTTCCAACTGTATCAAAAGAGAAAAACAGCTCTCCTCCTCTGAGCAGAACTGCAAAAGAAAATTCAGAAACTTTACCTGAGAGCAATAGATCTGAGAGAGACATTTTCAAAGTAGAAAACAGCAAAGTGATTGTAGCTGTGCGTGTGCGGCCTTTCAATAACAGGTTTGTATCCTGGACTTGTTCCTGATGCTACGTAATACCTTTATAGCTGCCCTGGTTTCGGGTGGGACAGAATTGATTTTCTTCATAGTGCCTGCTATGATGCTGTGTTTTGGCTTTAGAAGAAAAACAATGTTGGTAACACAGCTGTGTGTTAGTTGTTGCTGAGCAGTGCTGCACAGAGCCAAGGATGTTTCAGTTTCTCAGCTTCTCGTGCTGCCCTGCCAGTGAAGGGCTGGGGGGGGCACAGGGTGCTGGGATGGGACAGCACCAGGACAGCTGACCTAAACTGGCCAAAGGGATTTCCATGCCATATGGCATCGTGTGGAAAAGCTGCAACGGAGGAGAGTTGGCTGGGGGGCTGACTGGGCATTGGTCAGCGAGTGGTGAGCAATTGCATTGCGCATCGCTTGGTTTGTAAGTTTGTAAGTATATATCATTATTATTATTATTTTTCTTTTCTGTCTTTGTAAATAGTTTTTACTATTAGTGTTACTATTACTCAATCTGTGAGTTCTACTTTTTTTTTTTTTTTCCAATTCTCTTCCCTCATCCTACTGCGGGGGGGAATGAGTGAACAGTCATGTGGCACTGAGCTGCGTGCCAAGTTAAACCATAGCAATGGTCTGTGTTGATTTTTGTTTTGTATCTTTGAATTGTTTTTCACAGACCCAAGCAGGGATGTAACACATATTTTGAAATTAACAAATATTTCAACATCAAGGTAAAGATTTTAAGAGATTGAATTCGTTTTATAGCAGCTTGGGGCTATTCTTTAAATAGTCATTACCTGATGTATTTTGAACTTGAATGCTTTTTATGTTTATCTGACAGTTTGTTGTGTTTTTTTTTTTTTTTTAACAGTGATTACCCAACTTCTTATTTTCATAAAGCAATTAACTGTAGTGACTAACTTAAAGAATGTAGCTTATTCTTTTTAAAATTATTGTTTTTTTTTTCTTCTTTTCAGAGAGAAAAATGAAAACTCATTCCCTGTAGTCTCCATGAGTGGATCAGAGACAGCTGTGCGAAATCCAAGCACAAACCAACTTTACAACTTCTGTTACGACTTTTCTTTTTGGTCTTTTGATAAGTGCCATCCTAACTTTGCAAGCCAAGAAATGATTTATAAAACGTTGGCTTTGCCACTCCTAGAAAGAGCTTTTGAGGGATATAACACCTGCCTTTTTGCTTATGGGCAGACTGGTTCTGGAAAATCATACACGTAAGTTCCTAAACATAACTCCTAAAATTCTGTAGGACCCAGTTTTATGCAACATGAAGTTATGAAAACAGATTATATGTAACAGATTTAATAGTTATTAAATTGTATTTAAATATTTTTATGTTTTAAAATAATAAAACAAAAGTAATGGAAACATTAATATTTAGTATCAGTAATAACTGTGTCCTCAGGTTGTATCTACACAACTGTCTTCTCACACCTGTGTTGTGTAGCAGTGTGAGCTAGGTCTCTAAACTGTAGCTGAATTAGTCTAGTACACTGATTTTCGGCAGTGGCAGAGCTAGATGGGAAACAGTGAGGACAGAAGTAGGAGGGGCTTGGGTTATTACACTGATAGGACGCAGAGAATATGGTAAATGTACATGTCACAACACCAAACATCTATAGGTAGGCTTCTTGTTTATAGTACAACTTACTCTTTTTTCAGTTGCTCTAGGGTTTCTCTTTAGCGTGGGTTTTTTAACCCATTTCTCAAGGGGTGAATAAAGGAAAACATTTAAGACCTCAGGCATCATCTCATCTACCCCCCTGCTCAAGCAAGTGCCCATTTAGATCGTTAATTTCTGTTACTAGTTACCTCTGCTACTTACAGAAACATATGACATTTTAACTCCGGGTGTACAAATAATATTAAAATTAGCTATAAAGTGTTAAAAAACTAAATGTTTTTTTGAAAGCACAGGATGATGGGGTTTGAAGAAGACCGAGGGATAATTCCAAGACTTTGTGAAGATCTTTTCATTCGAATAGCACAAATGGACAAGCAACAGGTAGTATGTTTATGCAGTTGAGCTTATGTAGAATTATGAGGAAATTGGTTAATTTCAGTATCTTTAACTGTTTCATTCTTTCACTTTAGTGCTTGTATTAGTGCTTGTATTTAGATGCCTGTGTTTTATTGATGATTCAAATCTTATTTCTGCTTGTAGCTCCAATTAACGAGATTCTCTAAGTAGCTCAAATCAACAGTTGTTTTAATTGCTTACTGTGACAATATTGTAAAAAAGAAATAAGGATATTATAGAATAAAATGTAAAGCATATGAATTAATCTTTAAGCATTGTCACACATCAATGTGAAATACACTTGAACAGTATTCCAATTCTGGTTTTCTAGTTCAGTGTTCTTGCTGAAATTTCTTAAATAAAAATGCAGCTATCCCCACCGGAATTCTTAAGACTTTTAAAAATTTCATTGTAAAAAATGTTTCCTTCTCTGTTTTGAGAACAGACCTTCATTCATACAGAACTCTGTATGAGAAAGTGGCTTTCTCATTGGAGATGGGATGCTTATTTAGATCACAATTTCTTTTGATTTGTATTCTTGTCCAAATCAAATCCTGGTAAGTGGATTAAAAAACAAAGTGGTAATCATTTCCAGAGTGGTTTAAAGAAGGATTACATTCTGTTCATCCTGAAATTAATTGGAATAGTAATGGTAAATTTAGAGAATCATATTGAATAGCAGTATCTGGTAATCTATATTAATTTTCAAAAGAGAAAGAGTGGTGAAAATGTTTCTTGGACCACGTGAATATATATTTTTATTATTAGGTCCTGTATCATCTTGAAATGAGCTATTTTGAAGTTTACAATGAGAAAATTCATGATCTCCTTGTCTTTAAAGCTGAAAGCAGACAGAAGAAACAGCCAGTAAGTTGCCCACAGAAGCAAGCATATACACAATCTTAAAGTGTTTTGTAAATATAAATGTACAAACAACAAGTGCTCATTGCTTTGTTATCTAAGTATCTTAGATTGCTAATGGGATGCAAGGTAAATAAAATCTAGCTATATGGTGAAGCAAAATGCGTGGCACTTCAGAAATGTTAAGCAAAAGATCTTGTGGAAATAGAAACGAGATTCACTTGAATCTCTCAAAATTGTTAACGTCTCTCCTTATCTGCAAAGTAAAGATGTTGTCAGCCTTTCTAAGAAATACACTTATTATTTACCTATATAGTCTTGAGATAATATTAGGAGTCTTCTGTGCAATAGATTTTGAGCTATAATCTTGTAATTTAAGTGAAGTTCTAAAATAGTAGACGGCAAGGCACATAAATGGTGTGTGTGTGTGTGTGTACATTAAAAACAACTTCTGATCCACGGTCAACAAACTTTAGCATGAGACTTTGTGTTAGGTATGTGCACAAACTTTCACTTAATTCTAAGATAATTTTAATCTAACTAATGCACTCCTAATAGTTTTTTGTTAACTTTTTAAATTGTTCTTACCAGCTCCGTGTAAGAGAACATCCAGTGTTAGGACCATATGTGGAAGACCTAACAGTGTAAGTATTAACTATTTCAAAACTCACATAATGGGGAAAACTGTAGAGAGAAAACAGTCTGAATACAACTTTTGTTTTTTCCCCCTCACTGTAGGAATGTTGTCAGTTCTTACTCGGATATCCAGGTAAGAGTTATTTGGTTATATTTCTACTTGCTCCTTCCTTTGCTGCTGAAAATTAAATACAATGGAAAAGAAGAAAAAACTTTATAGATTGTTCAGTATTCTATGATGTTTCAGCTGATGATGTAAAAGTATGGTGATGTGAAAGTGACTCTGTGTCACGGAGCTGAGTAGATACATGCAGGCAAGTATCACTCTCCTCACATAATTTTTGATTCCACCGTTACAGAGTCGTCATTTGTGTTAATAACTCGATTTGCAAATGTCTTAACCTGCAATTAACTACCCAAAGTACGTTTTGTTTTCCTCACCAGAAAGTGCGACTTCTTTCTCTTACAGAGTTGGCTTGAACTAGGAAATAAGCAGAGAGCAACAGCTGCTACAGTGATGAATGACAAGAGTTCTAGATCTCATTCTGTCTTCACACTTGTCATGACACAAACCAAGGTATTGCTGGGTCATTTTTAATTATCTATTCAACTCGCATGGTGTAAAATTGTTTTGTGTGCTGCCTAGAAAATTGGGAGAGTATGCTTGAATGGGATGAGTACGTTTTAATATGGCTTTCTACACAGTCAGTTTGTTTTATTTTACATATTTGATGAGTATGTTCTGTTGTCTCTATGCTATGTGTATTTATACAAGTAATACAAACATGCCTGGGCTGGCAGATGTAGTTCTACGCAGTTCAGGATACCTCTCTCACCCATTTGTCTGTGGGATATAGGCACTACAACTTCTCATTTGACTTATAGATGTGTACGAGAGAAAACCTGACCTAGTGAGATAATCCTGAAAAAAATAAAATGAGTAGAGCTTCTCAGAAGTATAGAGACTGACAGTTTTCACAACTTGGGTGGCTTTTGTTTGTTCTTAGTTGTTCTTAATTTTCAGCCCAATTACTTAATCTCTGTCATCCTTTCACTCACTGTTCTCACCACTAGATTTTCTTCTGTCTATCAGTACTAGTCCTGAGATTTTTTTTTTCACTGGTTATTTAGCTGAGCTTTGTTAATCTAAGTCACTAACAGCTTACTGATTTCTGTGAGCTGCGGATAGAGGCAGTAGTTAAACTTCAGCAGTGAGCTACAGTTTTAGATGTCTGTTTTTGTGCAGTTCTTGCTTGTACAGTTATTCAAATGTAAACGCTTGATGCTATGGTTAATTGTATGGACTTAGTCTCCTTCAAGGGATGTACATGAAAGTAGCCTGTCAAAAAGTAAATAGTAATGTTAGTATTTATTTATTTACTGTAAAGTTAAAAGCATGTTAGACCTCTACTTGTCCTCGGGCTTTTTATTCTGAGTCAAATGTCAAGCTCTCCAATTTTTTCAGGTAGAATTTGAGGACGAAGAGCAACGTGACCGCAGGCTTACCAGTCACATAAATCTAATTGATTTAGCTGGCAGTGAATGCTGCTCTACAGCTCAGACCACTGGAGAAAGGCTGAAGGTAAACTACAACTGGAAATCTACGGAGGGGGAAAAATTGTCTCCACAGAACGCTCCTAAACTTCTTTTCCAAAGCATTCTCGCTTACCAGGACTCTTGGACAAGAATTCTAGTCATAAAAGGATACGTATCCCTTATGCTCATAAATATTGCACAGCATTTTGCCAATGAGGGTAGATGGCCCTAGAAGCTGTTTTGACTGTGCTGTTATGGCAGGCCAGAGCTTGCTTGGAACAGTGCTCCCTCTGCTGTGCAGGCCTGACATTCCTCTGGAAGGATGAACTGCGTGCATGAGGGACTGACTTTCCAATTAAAGAATTAGATATCGCCCAGAGTTGGGGCTTGTCCCTTCTTTTGGAATTTAAGTAAATAGAGTTTCTAATAGACAATTTTTCAACCTGCCTTCATAAGTTTAACGGTTCTTAAGACTGTTTAAGACCAAGGTCTCTGCTTCTTCCAAGTGAAGATCTAGGATACTCTTGCATCTTGTTTTTTTAATCAATTGTGACATTAATACTGTACATTGAATAAGCACAATTAAATCAGCAGAATCAATAACATCACACAAGAAAATACAATTGTATTATAATTATTTTTATTTCTGCTTTGTGTAGGAGGGTGTGAGTATTAATAAATCACTATTAACCCTTGGAAAGGTTATTTCTGCACTGTCCAAGCAGTCTCAAAATGGAAAGAAAACTTTCATTCCTTACCGGGAATCTGTCCTTACTTGGTATGTATGCTCCGGATTTTTTTTACATAGAAGTGAAGGCCTTCTCTTGTTGTGGATTCCCCTTCCACGAGCCATTCCTTCCTTCTATCTCTGTGCAGAAGTAGGCTGACAGGAGGAGCTGGGTGGATATATATATAATTATTCCATCTCTGATTTGGGTCTAGTACATTTATTTCCTCTTTTCCTCCATATGCTTTATGAAAAAAATGTTATTACATTTGCATGACAACATCCTCACTTTGGTGCTGTTCCTAGTCCATCTTACCATTGAAGTAGTTCTACATCTCTTTTGCACCTTGTATGATCTGTTTGTCAATTGCTTGCTTGTTATGTCATCTTGCATCAAAACCTTCGGTTTTGTAATGCTCCTTGCGTTGCTGGTGACAGGATTGCTGTGAACTGGCTTGAGTGACTTGAACTAAGGCAGATGCTTAGATGGCGTAGCACAAAATTCCCCCACAATGGTGTTACTGTTGAATTAGTATTCAGTTGCACAAAAACCAAAAGCAACAACAACAACAAAAAACCCAAAACTTTGAAGGTGTGACTTGCTCTTCGAGCAATTCATGTGTTTCTGCACCCAGAGCAAATGTTCTTTCTGCTTAGACATCTGAAACTTGCTTATCAAAACAAAATATAGGGGAAAGAAATCAGCCTTTTGCATAAAGTAAAGAAGAACATGACTTGTATTCTACATTAGCTGACAATCACTCTTTCACTACTCTCAAAGTAGCAAGACTTAAGTATTTTGTATTTAATCTGTTCAGATTTAATTATTATTTTCAGTGCTGGGAGGGGAGAAAATAACTTTTAATTTCCTCTCAAAGGTTGTTAAAGGAAAGTCTTGGTGGAAATTCACAAACTGCTATGATTGCCACAATAAGTCCAGCAGCTAGCAGTACAGAAGAAACACTCAGCACTCTTCGCTATGCAAAACAAGCTTGTTCAATTGTCAACGTTGCTAAAGTAAATGAAGATGTGAATGCCAAGTTAATCAGAGGTGAGGTTGACATCTGCAGTCTTTAATGACATTTTTTTCATTTCTATTTGTGTTTAACTTACTGATCCATGAGAGATGTTACTACTGATAAATGTGCTGACTGTCCACTGATTTGTTTATTCTTCAAATGTTTTCTAATTAAGATTTCTATAAATTGCAAACACCATTGACTTTGAGAAAGTTTTGCTATTTCATTAACTCTTTTTTAATTGAAACACTTTTATAGATAACATTTTGGTGTGCCCTCAACAATGCTTACCTTTGAGTATTGGTTGCATTCAGTTTTTCTTAATGACATACTATTCAGCTGCTCTCTGATATTTAAAATAACAATTTTTCCTTTCTTCTTTTTGCGTATAATCCCACAACTAGGCTAGTAGGATATCTTTTTTTTTTTTTTTTTTTCCCCTAATGCTGTACTTCTTCGTGAGTTGTGGGTTTTTTTTTGTTTGTTTTTTAGCTGTTTTAATTTGTTTTGCCAAAGTTCAGGCAGTATCTTAGGCTACAGATGAGAACCTGGAATAGGGAAAGATGTTTTGCTTTTAATGAGCTATAAGGATGAATTTTCTAGTATTGCTCTGAAATGTCTAAACACTATCTTTTTCTTTAAATGAGTACTATTTTTTGTTTGTTTAATATAGAACTGAAAGCTGAAATTGAAAAACTGAAGGCAGCTCAGAAGAGTGCTCAGAACACTGATCCTGAAAAATACAGACGTTATTTGAAGGAAATAACATCTCTGAGGGTAAAACTGCATCAGCAGGAAAGGGACATAGCAGAAATGCAAAGGTAGGGTAGTAACAACGTATTTTTAAGTAGCAAATAGTAAAATTCATATGCTTCAATTTTGTTCCTAAGGTAGTGTTATTTTTCCCCTTAATATATTAAGGGCTTGGAAAGAAAAACTTGAACAAGCAGAAAAAAGAAAATTAGAAGATATAAAAGAATTGCAGGTATGTTTCTTTTCTTCCACTTATCTTCCACCTTACATACAAAATGGTACAGAAAAAATAGCATCAGCAATCCTTGCAGAAGAATTAGAATACTTGTAAGATGTTTTAATGCTGTTCTTTTAATAGAGATATTTGGATACGTGAAATAAATAGTCTTTTTTGCTTATGTCTTTTTTCTAGAAAGCAGGAATTGCATTCAAAATGGACAATCATTTACCAAATCTTGTGAATCTGAATGAAGATCCCCAGCTTTCTGAGGTGCTGTTGTATATGATCAAAGAAGGAGAAACTACAGTAGGAAGGTATACACCAAATTCAAAACATGATATCCAGCTTTCCGGAGTGCTGATTGCTGATGATCATTGGTATGTAGTATTCTGTGAAGTTGTTTTTCTTCTTAAATTTATGCCAAAGCAGGAAATACTTCTAATCTTTGCCCTGCTTTTGGAGTCACTCTTCCTTCTGGCAGTAGCAAAATATGGTTTTCAAGCTAGGGAAGGTAACTGTAGGGGAAATGCTAGGTCAAGGCCTGGATCTGTGGTTGAACACCTGGAGCAAGGGCTGTGGCTGCCTGGGGAGCACAGGCAAGTTGTTTGCACCTGCGCTCCTCATGTGTCTGGAAGGGGTGGACCTAGGGTGGGGCTGCCCTGGGCTCATTTAAGAGCCAGCCACGGAGAAGAGTGCATCTTTCTGAGACCAGCTACTCCTGGGAGAAGTATCATCTCAGTGGGGGATTGCTGATCATCAGCCATGTGAATCAGAACCTCTGTGAAATTCCTGTTTATGCTTATTGTTAAACCCTCAGATACTTTGCCTGGGATTTCTAAAAATCTATCTGAAGCAATTTCACTGCTTTGTTTGCAGAACAGTAATTTTTTAACTGTTCAGTGATTAAGGTAACTTCCTTCAACTTTTTCCTGGAAATCTATTAACCGAAAGTAGTTTAACTTGGTACATTTTGTTAATGGAGTGAGATTTTCTATTAGTGTAGAAATCTTGGAGAAGGTCCTGATCAAATGATGTTGTGTATGATAACTCCTGTTTAACTTAATGTCATAGTGAAATGCCCTTAACAATTCTCGCTTAAAACCAATGGTAGATAACAACTTGGTTGTATTGCAGAAATGTTGCTTAAAGTACATCCCATGCTATTGGTCCTAGACAGAATGCTGGAAGAAATTCAATGAATCAATTACTGAAAATATGAATACCTTGGATATGTTGAGAAATTAAGCTTTATCAAATAAATGCTCAGATGGCACGGTATCATGGTACCATATAAAACAATTTTAGTAGGAGGTTGTTCTTAAATTTAAAAATAGGTTCTTTTCCAACATGGAGGTTGTCACTCATGAAGTCTGTATTATGTTGTAACTAAATAGTATGAAAATAGTCTGCATCTAGAAAAAGGAAAACAGGACACTAGCTATAGTATGAGTTTTAGTCTACGAAGAAATGTCACTTGCAGTTAATGTAAGCTACTGATGTCACATGTTTTTTGTTTTCAGTGTTATAAAAAATACTGTTGGTGAAGTGAGTATTATTCCACTGAGAGAAGCAAAGACATATGTAAATGGGAAATGCATTTTAGACCCAACAGTTCTGCATCACGTAAGTAGTTGACTTGGTAAAAGAGGAGTATAAGCATGTGTGGATTTCGTAGCTGTACTGATATTACAGTTTCAGACTACAGTATTTCTTACAGGGCTCTGAAACCATTAAATACTTCACTCTTCAATTTCTATCCCTACCCTCTCTGTTTGAAGCCTATAAATCCAGGAGTTATAAGATAAACTTTTTTTCTCCTTCTCTGTAGGGTGATCGAGTGGTCCTTGGGGGAGACCATTATTTCAGGTTTAATCATCCAGTAGAGGTTCAGAAGGTTAAAAGGTCATCTTGTGGGACTACGCTTTTGCATGATGGTCCTAAAGATTTTGAATTTGCAAAGAATGAGCTGCTTGTTGCACAGAGAACACAGTAAGCACTATATCTTGTTTTTTTCCAAAAATATTTTCACAGTTGTTAATGCAACTGTGCAGTAACTTGAAGTGGTAAGAAACTTAAGGTCATTGATTATTTCACTGCACATGAAAATTGGAAAACAATGCTTATTATTAACCTGTTTTACAATGGAAATACAAGTTCCAGACTTAACTGGAGTGAATGCTCACCTATAAGAGGTGAGACCACAATTCAGTTTACTTGTCAAGAATGCAGACTGCTATTGAAGAAAGCACTAAACTGTAGAGGTCCACAGAGTAGTGGGTCTCTTCAGTTACATTTTATCCCCATGTACATAATGAGTCAGAAACTGACTTTGGAGGTTTTAGAGAGAGATCAAGCCTGAAAAGCAAATATGCTATGAAAATGAGAGGATAGATTGAAGTTACAACCTTGGTCATCTGTGATGGTGGAGCATTTGAGACAATGCAACGTTTTTCATAGTGGTTTCTTTCCTGGGAGTTATTAAACTGCAAGTCACGTGGACTTAAAATATACATTTCTGCATCTTAATATGATTTTTGTGAGTTTGTTACAGTTCTTAATTTTGTGAAAAATACACAATAAACTACAACTAGCAAGTGAGTAGAATGTAGAGTACTAGTTTTTTTTCCCTTTTCACCTGTATCTACATTTTCCTGATGAAATCAAAAATACCTAGGTAACAATGAAAACGTGTTTTACAAATTTTAAATTAAGATTGGAATCTATTTAGCATTACTTGCCCTGTCACAATAGAAGTGAATAAGACTATAATCTTAATGCAACCTATAAGAGGTTAAAGCCAGCTTTCTAAATATATGATACTTTCACTTCTAGGCTTGAATCAGAAATTGAAGAGGCACGACTCAAAGCCAAGGAAGAAATGATGCAAAGTGTCCAAATCGCAAAAGAGATGGTCCAGCAAGAACTGACATCACAAAAAGAAGCTTATGAAAGCAAAATAAAGTCACTGGAAGCAGAAGTGGTAAGTTGCCATTGCATTGTTATAGAAAACATGGCAGTAAAACAAAATCTGAAAGTAGTGAAATAGAAGCAGTAATATCTCAATTTATTTGTTGTGTTTTGTGTGGTAGTCAATTTGTTTCTTTTTTCCTCTTACTGTCCTGCATACCATAACAGTGTCTTTGGGGAATGCTGAGCCTCATTCTTTATTTAAAAAATAAATACAAAAATAAAGTCACCATTACAAACACAAGAAGTTGTAAAGTAGGTAATCTCTTCAGAATTATCCTAGGGATTTTGGTTTGTAGAATCAGGCACAAATTAAAGTTATTACTCCAGTGTGAATTTGATGAGAATGTAACTTGTATGTGAAGAAAAAACACAACAAAATGTTGAGTCTTCTGAATTACTGCATCATTTTAGTGTGGGCTGTGTAGTTCACAGGGACTTCATATTTTCACTTCAGTACAGTGAGAACAAACCTTAATATCTGCTTGGGGGGACATCGGAAATGCTATACAAGTGCTATATTTCCTTTTGTCTGTCTTTTACTATATTAGAGAGAAGAATCTCGTAAGAAGCAAGTGCAAGAACTGAACAATCAAAAGGCTGCAACCAAAATACAGGAGCTAGAGAAGGCAAAACAAAATCTTGAGCTAGAACTACGCTTCAACAAGAAGCGCTTAGAAATGGAGACCCTAGCTACCAAGCAGGTATTTAAAATACAAAATCTCAAGCTTTTTAGGTGATAAACGTTGTCTTTTAAATAAATCATTGTATGATGTTGTAAATTATTTTTCTCAAATATTTTTTCTTCTATGGATTTTATGCAAATAAATGCATGATTTGTTTATCATCTGAATATGCTATTGTATGCAATTTGGAGATAAACTAGTACTGACCTTGTTATTTCTCACGTAACTTGAACTGTTTAGTTTGTGTACAAAACGTGAGCCACCATTGCCTATGCCAAAAGTCACAACTCCAAAACTAATGCGGTAATGGCACTTCCTTTTTGCTGATGTTTGTGGCTGACTTTTGCAACAAATACTATTTCATTTTTTTAATGTTGCTTATTTTTCTCAGTATTTTTTAAGCATTTCAATATCTAAGCAAAACAAAAAAATTGTCAGTTTGAAGATGCAGGGTTTCATGTTGATGGCAGGTGTGGAAGATAAATCTCGTGGGTTGTTTTTTTTTCCCCTCAGGCTCTGGAGGATCATACTATTCATCATGCAAAGATAATTCAAGCTCTGGAAGATGAGAAACAAAAGATTGCTGAAGAAATACAAGCCCTTCAGAAGAATCGTGAAAATGGAAATAAAACTGTGACTAGTATGTGTGTAGATAATGTCGTAGGGGCAATGATTTCTCTTTTTCTCAGTGCACTTGGATTTAGTGTGTGTGGATTCAGAAGCTTTTTCTCTTCCTTTAACACTTCTCTAACAATCATGAAAAAGAAGAGCCTTATGACTGCTATGATCCTTTGCTGTAAGCAACGTATACCAGACAGTGCTAAAAGCTCTATTTTAATCGCATTTGGGGTGGTTTGCTGGATATCTATGTAGTCTGCATTTGCCCCGATTGCTTAATGTTCTTTCTCAGTCTGGCTGAACTAGTTAGGAGTTAACTCACTGGGCAAACTGGAGTAATGATTGCTCCTGCTTAGTCTCCTATCTCAGATTAGTTTAATCTATAGTGGCCAGTCCTATGTCTTTATTTCAGAAATACCCTTTACTTGTTCTCTCTTCGAGTGCTACTGTAGCTGGGAAGCTCTTTTTTTTTTTT
>WBMW01002239.1:1594345-1629522 GCA_013396635.1 Penelope pileata
TTTTAAATAATGTATTTGCAATCCATAGAACTGCTACATGGCTAAATTCATTCAAGATGCTTTTTTAAAAGAAACAAAAAAAACTCTTTAAGTTGTTGTGTTGCATTGTTTGATCCATTTAATCATCATGTATTATATTCTTCATTAGCTCCTCTTAACTGGAATTCTTTGAAGTTATCTGTGATGATCAAAGAGGCTAACACCATTAGTAATGAATTAGGGAAAAACACTGTTTTTTACAGGTGAGTATCTGAGTGAACTGATTATAAGAGTATGTGGTGGGGATTCTGGAAGTGCAGTGAGTTTTTCTTGTTTTTTTTTGTTTTAAACAGATTTTTATTAAATTGAATATGACATATCACTTTTCCCAACTAGCTTTAGACAAGTGTGTAACTCAGCTGTGTTAGTTTGAAAAGCGAATTTTAGATTAAGCCTTTCAAGGTAAGTTTACATTAAACAATTCATTTTGGATCAAGTGTGCTTTGGAGATGAATCTTATGCCCATGTTCATTGTGCTTTGGTTCACACGTTAAAGCACACCTAAGACACGCTAACAAAGAGGTGTTGAGTTCATAGGGCTACAATAGAGGTAGTTTGAAGTGAAAACCTCATAACATGCATACAGTGGATATTGAGCACTTGGCAACAGTTGTTTCTATATAATGGCCAGTACCGACTGCAGGGATTCCTTCTTTCTTCTACATAAAAATGGTTTTAATAGCTGTAACTAATGTTTGTGTTTTGTGAGAAACATCATGTCCTAGACAATTACTGGGCTTGTAATTGAATTATTGAGTTCTGTATGATCCTTCCTGCAAGTACTTTGTATTTATTTTTTTTTACTATTTCTTAAACTTTCTCAAATTCTTAGGCATGACAAAATTGATGATAAAACAGGAAAGGTTTCTTCTGTTCAAGTGCAAGTGCGTAACATCAAACTGGGAATAGCAACTTTCTGGAGCCTGGAGAAGTTTGAATGCAAACTAGCAGCAATGAAAGAACTCTATGAGGTCAGTGAGAACTGAAAGAAAAACACTAAGCAGTAATGATTTGTCAAAGATACTTCAATGATCATAATTAACATATGAGGGGAAATATTGAAGTCTTATTATGTGACCTTTTTTTAAGGAAAAAAAGAAACAAACCCTCATAATATACACGTATATCTGAAATAATCTTTCCCTGTCTTGTTCAAAAGGGGAAAAAATTTTAAAAGAGAAAAAATTGAGGAAACGTTCCTTTACGATATAGTTCTGTAAAATACAGGTATTTCCAGTGGTAGAAGAATGTTGTTGTGTTTATTACTAAAAACTGTTTAAATCTTGGCAATAGCAGAGACTGGGTTTTATTTCACACGCAAAAATACGGCTAAAACCATTACAAACTCTTATTTATTTTTGTATCTGTGTTTGGGTAAATTATGCATGGAGTTTTAATAGATCTTGGCATATGAAGTGAGCTGTGGAAAAAGCTTTTTACTGGGTATCCCTGTATCTGCTGATGCTTAATAGTGGAGTGTCTTCACTAAATGTTCCTTGTTTTATTTTGTATTTTAAAAACTTGCATCTCAACCTCGCTGGCAGTCAGTTATCTTCTAGATTATACATATCTAACAAAAACATTAAATCTACTGTTGTACAGCAGAATATGTCTTCACCCATGTGTTGTATGCTTTATCACTCTGTTTCTGCTTAACCTTCCTTCTCTGTTTCCCTTATTTTCCAGAGTAACGACAGCAATAAAGCTGCTGATGTATTTTATGACCCTGCTGATGAGTGGGAACCTGACCTTTCAGATGCCTCAGTTTCCTCTCTTTCCAGAAGAAGGTGATAATTGGTAGCTCCTTTGCCTACACTTAAATCAGAATTTCTGTAGTTATCTAAACATACTCTTGTGCCACTCATAGTCTTTTATTTATAAATTCTAATAACAAATCTACAAATTAAATGAAAAATTAAATACAAATCAAAACATTTGTGAAGAATGGGGAAAGTTAAAATTAAATATATAGTCTCACTGCATTTTACTGTTTTCCCCCATTAACTGTGTTTTAATATTCAATATGTTGCAAATGTAATGTTGCTAATAAAAATTGTATGCCTGCTAAAGCAATTTGACAGATCAAATAGTGATAGTTCTAAGGTTGTGCAAAGCATGTATGCAATGTATGGGCAATCAGCGCCAGAAGGTTTATGTGTAACAATTGGTAATTTGCTGGAGATAAAAGCTGTTCCCGATTATCTTCTGAGAGCTATCTCCAGAAAATGATCAGTTTGCCTCTAGCACAGGATTTTTAATCAACCTGCAGACTTATACCTTCGGGATATAGGTACACGTGTATTCAATTAGTAGCACAAGCAGTCTTGAATAGGCACTTGAATTGTTGTTACCATCCTCACTTTCCCCATACATGGTGTCACTGAGTTCTTCTGTATGTTCATTATCTTTCCAAAATGTACAAGAAACAAAGGGAAAAAAGGCTCCTTCAAACCCAAAAGTATATTGGGTTAGAATATGCAGAAGGCCTTGTAAACCAGGTATGAATGTATTGTGCAGAGAGAAATATATTGTTTTTAGTGTTTTCTTTGTAATTCCATAATACAATAGCAATGTTTTTAAAGAGTAAATTGCAGCTGGTCTTGGGACCTTGTGTTTGAAGTTTCAGCCTCGCAATAGTATTTAAAACTGAATTCCAGACCTCTACATTGTAGCTTGTAACAGGAATGCTAAACTATGATAGCTCTGCTAATGAGTTGCAGCTTATACGATTATTTTTTATTTTGCTGTGATGCAGGTCAGCTTAGCCGGTTGTAATTGGTGATCGTTCCAAGTAAACAAAAGTTGTTGGAAAAGAACACAATGAAAGTCTAAATATAGAATGATGTTGAACACTTTGCCTTGTCTGAAGCTGCCTTCAGAACAGTATTATAATGTTGTAGCTGTGTGTTCTTGAATCTCAGAAATGTACTTGTTCTGCCTCTTTTAGAAACTGAACAAGAAAAGCTACTGAAAGGGGAAACAGGCTTTCATGCTGCACTGTCCACAGTTAGCTCGTGTCAGTCATGCATACTGGTGAAAGAAACTGATTTCTATGTGCTGTTCTAAGATTTGATGTTCCTGATGTGTAGTGTCAGGGAGTATAAAGGACAGGCTGTCCCATAATGGGAATTGAACATGACAACAAAAGGACAGGCAGCACTGTGCTGTTGCCAGTTAGGGCCTAGACCAACAGTGCCTGAGTGAGGTGAGCTGAGTATGTCTGGTGATGGTCACCAGAGTCAAATGAGTCCGGTTCACAGGCAAGTGATGAGGCAGGAGTGAGGTGAGAAATCAGCTGGAAAATCAGCTCAGTGAGCCAGCATTAGGTCCAAGGACAGTTAGCAGGGTCAACTTGCAGTCCAGCAATTGACGAGCAAGGCCATTGTGACGAGGCTCCAGGCCAATTGGGAAGTGAAGGCTGCAGGTCTGGAGCAGTAGAATACGTGGCCAGGCACAGTTACAAGTCAGCCATGACCAAGGGGATGAGCCTCAGCTCTTGCCCAAAAGCATCCTGCTGAGTCTCCTTTCAGCTGTTTGTTTAACAATTTCAAGGCTGGCTGAGGCTTTTCAAAGAGCTCTCTTACCAAGAGCTGGCCTTGGGTGTTGGTAGCTAAGCAATCAGAGCCAGCCCAGAGAGGCTGAGTTAGCTTGTCCAGCTGACAGTGAAGAAGTTCATGGAACATCTGTGTTTTACCAAGAGAAACCCTTCCCATCTGGCTTTCCAACAGCAGTTCAGTCTATCCAACAAACAAGACTCAAAAGAGCCACTATGTCTGCGTTCTATGGCCTCGGTATGTAGGAAAGAAATGTGCTTTGTCTTAAGTTCTAGAGAATAGTCCTGCAATGAAACAGTATCTTGGAACTGGGAATGTGGAATGAAGATTCTGCTGTAATGGCAAGAGCTGATGGAAATTAAGTAGTGCCCATCCTAAGGGCTGTATTGTAGTGCTTCTACTGTGATTTAGGTTCAATGAATTAAGTGTGTACATATCTGATTTTTTTTTTTTTATTTGCCTGGTGGATGTTACTACTCATTCAGCGAGCACTCAGAGAGAGACTTTGTAACTTTTTAATGTCTTCGCTCTCTTTTCCTTTCTAGAAGTAGAAGTTTCTTGAAGAACAAGAGAATTTCTGGATGTTTAGCTGGTATAAAATTGCAACCAATCCAGAATACACAAGATTCCTATATAACAGGTACTTACTATATGGCAGATCACTGTAATTTTCATATTGAGAACGGGAAAATACTACTTATATAACAACACACTAATAGTAATCATTTAAAAAGCCAGAGAACAAAGCAGAAAATGTCCTGTTTGTGACGTATTCAAGCTTACAATGACAACCTGCGAGCAGTTTATCTTTGTGATTATGCTTTCTTAGAGTAAAAACATCCTAACCAGCACTTGCAACCTTTCTTTTGGAGTTTTACTTAAAACATCACTGTGCTTAACTAAGCAGATTTACTGGAGAATGATGATAGTTCATGTAGCATGTTGCCAGATGCTGAATCCAGATACAATCATTTGGGTGCTGTGCTTGAATTGTTGCCATTCATGTAACTGCTGAGGTTTGCCCTAGCTCTTTGTCAGGTTTTATAAACTTTTTTTTTTTTTTTTTTTGTTCCCAGAAATACTGGACGCTTCAGTTTTCTAAATGTGTTTTATATAGTTATTTTAGGTTGGCTGGGTTTATTTTCTCTCTCTGTACATTCCATTGTTGAAAAAGATGGATTTATGTTAAAGAATTTCACTATGAAATTTGTCCTTGTATTAACTGAATCTAGAAACTGTGTAGAATTTTGTATATGCATTTTTTTTTTTCTAACTTACCATCTTCAGCAGTTAAACATTGGTGAAGGAGCAATGTAAAATAGTCATTACTTACATTTTCTGACTGCTTCTATCTGTGAGGAATTTCTTGCTTATATATTTTACTTCTGTACCACACAGATTCACAGAATAAATCCAGCATATGCCCAAACTTTTTTGAATCACTTCTTCCTGGAATTTGCAAAGAATCTCTAAGTTCAGCTTTAGATTTTCTGGAACAGAATCATGAAGAAGGAAAGAGCATAGCAGATCACCTCCTGACTAATTTGTTTACAATTTTTTCTGGAGTTTCTGCCATTTCAAAAGCCTACGAGCAGCAAGATGAAGAATGTCAAAAAAGTAAGTCTTACTTTCATAACTGTTAAGATAAATATTATTAAAGGCTTATTTTGTCTTTCGGATGTGCAGACATTCATGTTTGCTGATGGAAGAGAAAAAATATTCCTCATATTCGTTTGTGGAGCAGATCTTCTGATAGATTTCCTATTTCTTTTGTAGTTTTCTCTGTTGAACATGCTGCTCAGTCCTACAGCATCAAAATTACCTCTGCTTTTGACCAACTTGTGGTACTAATCAAGATTTGGCTTAACAACATGCAAAAGTGCCCGGGACCTATAAAGATTGATGAAGAATTAAAACAGGAAGTTAAGAACTTGGGAGGTTATTTACAGTTACTCTTGCAGGTAAAGGATATATTTTAGAAAAAGAATGTAATTCAGCTGCTGTGTGTAAAGAAATTCTGTGCATAAAAGAAATACTGACTACAGATGTGCTGAGACCAGTTGTATGTCCAGCACATAGAACAACAAATGGACATAGCAAAGGAAGATGAATAGGAAAGGATATGTTCATACTGACGTTATTTTCTTTGCTAGTTTTTGCGCAATTCAGCCATGTGCCTCTAGACCATGGGAACAGTACAGGTTTGTCAGTCTGGTGTAAGTCCTGCCTCCTAGAGATGGCAGGAATCACTTTGATTCACCTCTTGTATTGTAGGGGTGATGGGCTGTTTCTTTTGTTTTTAACCCTAAAATTAGAACTACTATAGCTGCTATTAACTGGGTCATATCTGTACTTTTTCTCTTGGGTCACATACTACACTCAAAAGTATCTGTAACTCAGTTACTAGTTTTATCTGACTATTAAGCATATTCCTCAAAATGATGATGAGAATGCTACTTAGTCACCCTCTTATTTTCCTTTAAGACTTGTTTTCATTAAATATAAAAGGGAAAAATGAATTAGGAAGTGACAAAAGCAAGTGCTAGTTCATATCATGGAAAGTGCTAATGTTTATAACTTCATAAAAACAAGTCACCAGTAAATATTGTTCTTGTTCATGGTATACAGCCTTGTGATAAGTAATTATATTTTAATTGTGTAGTACGTTTAATGATATAATTTCTCCTTAAGAATGTAAGATATTGGCTTCTCTTTTATCTGTGATAAAGAAACTCTTGAAAGTTGGAAGATATAAAGCTGAAAATGTAATGAGGTACTTGGTAGTACAAACGTTTGTGCCATAGAAAGTGTGTGCTCTTTGACCAAATGTGCTTCCTGGTTTCAGTGAATGACGTGCTTTTCTTTCTAATTTTCTTTCTAAGGGATGTTCTTCAGATATATTCTCAATGGTAACAGAAGCACAGAGCAAAGTCAATGAAGCAGTAAAACAGACAATGAAATGTGTAGGATACCTGGCAGTGTTCACAAGAACTGATATTTCCTTTTTCGAAGAGAACAGTATTCCTGCAACAAGTCTACAGGTGAAAAAATGGTTATTAGAAATGATGATTTTTTTAGCTAAGTGTCAAAAATAATTGAGCATAAAAACTTGTCCCGAACACTATCTTTGGAATTCCCCTTGTATTATTTGTTCTTTTGTATTCTAGAATATAGAACTTCATAATGAAGTAGTTTTAATGTTGACATTTACATTTGTTTCGAGTAGCTGTTACCAAAAGTATCATGGTTGTATAAAACAATTTGATAAATTAAGTATTTTCAGTTTATCTGATATCTCATTTTTATGGAGGAGATGAATACTTGTTAATGCTTTTAGTTGGGAAAGAAAAAAACAAAATTCAAAACAAACAAAAAAAACCACCAAACCACACAATGAAGAAGCCTTTTAAGTCTGCACAACTTCCATGTACAAATGAGACATGCTGTGCTTTTAGGATTGCGTCTGCACTGAGGTCGTACAAGTATACCTATACTTTCAATAAATCTCAGTATTTGTATCAGTAATCTCAGTAAATGCCACACTGGCTTTTCAGAAATCTGAGGAAAATGAGGAAAAGGAGGTTACAGCACTGAGCCGCTGTGGACCAAGAATCAATCACACCTGGCTGAATAGGCCAGCACTGAATGATTTGCTCAAAAAACCCCAAAACGCTGTATTTCTAGTCCATTAATGAAAATCTCTTTTAGTTCTAAAACCAAATCTGTTCCTTTAATCGTATTTTGAACCTTTATTTTAACAGGACTTTGTGCTCGCTGTTTACGATGGAATAGGCTCAGGACTGGAGTTTCTTATGGATACTGTACAGGAAAAAGCAAGAACAGTGCAGAGAGAACTAGTGAAACAATATCCACAAAATGAGGTGAGATGACGTTAAGATTAGAAATTACTGATGCATTTTTAAAGACACTTTATGATATTGCTTTATTTTTTCAGTAGTTCTTTCCAGAAAGTTTGTGGAATATGATTACAATTAATAACAGAAGTATGAGATGAGAACAGTGACCACAGTCTTGCAGAACTTTTTTCCGTTGTTTAACCTTTCACTTAAATATAGACTGAACATTTAATGTTCTTGATCTCGTGTCATTCACTGAAATCAGGGCTGGCCTTCAAATACTTTCTAAGCAGTGGTGGTATTTTATTTTAAGCAACGTTTTAATTAGATTTCATGGGAAAACAATAGGAAACATATAATGTGTTAATGAGGCAACTTTGAAAGATTAAATGCTTTTCAAATGCTTTTCAGTAAGATGCTGGGTATACAGTGTACGTGCTTCTTTTCAGTATTGGAATAGAAAGGCCTGTTCTGCAACTTTTCCTCTAAATAAACGTGTTCTGCATATTCAAGGCCAATGGTGGCAGTGTACCTGTGTCTGAGCAATCCTTTCTTCTGCCACAGATTTTTCTAATTTTTAAATTACTTTTCCTCAAAATTTGAAAAATTTGCAGCACTGTGGCTAGTAAGACAGTCTGCATAGTAAATAAAGTTACATATTTCATACACTGTTTCTGAAGAACTCATTTGTGTTCAAAAAATAGATAAAAATGACCTAGGATAAGTGGTCCAAATCAGTTGGACAGGAATGATAAACTGCTTAAAGGAAAGCAAAAATTGCTTTGTACTATGGTTTTCACTGTAGTTCTTAATTCTACAGGTAACTGTGAATTTGCCCCAAATCTTTCGTATACCTGTCTACTTACTGAACTCCCAAACAATTCCTGTTTCTAGCAAAAGAATTAAACAAACTGCTTTTCCAATAATGCTGGTCACTTGCAGCAGACTGCTTTGCACTGACTAGGATCCTGTATATGCTTGTTGGCTGAGCTAATAGTTTAGCTGATGTCTCCTGCTACTGTGAATTGAGAGAGAGAGAACACAAGGATATTAGCTAAGAGTTTACCCCTGTCACTTAAAATGACTGTGATGTAATAATTACAGGAGAACCTTTAGTGAATACTTAACTTTTCTTACTTGAAATTTTGCAATTGTGTTAACTGGTAGAGAATATTGTTCTTATATTGCAGGAAACATTGTTTCTGCTTTTGAATGTATTCCTCTTTAGTATGCCAGTGTTCATTGTTATGCTTCTAAAATATTGTTGTACTCTTACTGTGTCCAGAATCAAGTGTACAGTATGTTTAAAAATTCCTTTGTAGGTTCAAAATCAAATAAAGGACAGTGCTGTGGCATTAGCCAGGTTCCTTGAAAATAATATCTCTCATTGCAGGAAGGTAAGGGAAATGTTTCACCAAATGTGTGCTTTGAAGCTGGGCTTAAATTTAAAGGATGCATTTAAAAAAAAAAAAAAAAAAAAAAGCAACTGAGACTACATTTTGTATACTTAAATTGCATGACAACAGTTTCTGTCTCAATGGCATTCTTGTGATTGGAACACAGCAACTTTTCTGGCCACTGCATTTCCATCCAAAAGTGCTTGATTTTACTTCTTGTTTCTGGGATACTTGTATTCTCATCTGTGTTGATCATGAACAGCCTGAAGTTCGGTAATGTTTACCTAACAGTGTTATAAATAACTGCAATAGTTTATGGCCACAGTTGCTGGAATTTTGAATTAAAAGCCAGGACAGATGATTTAATCTACCTTCAAAGAACAAGGCTTTTTTGGGGAGTTTAGTTACTCTTTTTTTTTTTTTCCCTCTCCTGTCAAAAATAGACGCTTCTTTCCGGAGCTCTTCCACTGTCTTAACATCACTTATTTAATGTTTCAGCAGCCTATTTTTGTGTGACTAAATCTGTAATAGTACGTTAACTATTAAGGATTGCTGTCATGTATTTGGGTCTTTTTAAATTGCTTTTCATTAATGCAGAAAGAGAGAGAATCTCCTTTACCAGAAGAAGAATTTCTGTGTCAGGAAATAAAGAGAAACGCTAACATTGCTGCAAAGTATTTGGAATTGGAGCAGTGTCTATCTGAAGTCTATCAGATTGTTTCTTCTACGTTACAAGGTATTTACTTAAGTTATTACCTGCCTAGGTAATAACCTGTAAGCTCAAGGAGATCTGCATTGCAAGAGGGAGGGAAGGCTGCTTAGTTTATTTTTGCACAATACTATGTTTGATTCTTACTGCTTTTTTTTCCTCATAGGGTCATTCAGAAACACAAGCCCGCTCAGGAGCTTTGCAGGAGAGATTTCTATCATAGCTGGATATTTTAACAATTATTTCAGTTTACTTGCCTTGTCTTCTCCTGCAAACGATCCTTGCCAAAGAACACCCATGCCATTTATGAACTTGGATGAATTGGACTCTCTGGTTGATTCCCTTATCGTGAACTTTGAACTTGAACAAGAACAGCAAAAACTGCAAAAATCTCAGATTCTTGGTAATGAAACTACAAAGACTGAAGGAAGACGGATTGAAACAGGTGAAGTTGAATTTACTTGGAAGCAGAAGGGAGTTCCAAAACGCATTTATAAACTCCAGTCACCACCTTCCAGTCACGTGCTTCCAGGGGAGCTCTCACCTGGTAGGATTGAGTGGGTATAAAATACTATTATAAAGAATTCAGGGAAACTCTTTCCCTTTACATGAAGGGAAAGTAACATGTCGCTAAAAGCTAAAGCATATTGCTAGTGCTGATTAGTGAGTGGTATGAAAATAAGAAGTTGATTGTATGATAGTAAGTACCTAGAATTTCACAAGAAAAAAATGAAATTTCTTAAGGCACTGTTAGGCTTTAATGTACAGTATTTTATTAAAAGTCTAGTATAAACTAAGCTTATAAGAGAATTTAATGCATTAAGGTAAAAAAAAAAAACCAACAAACCTATTGGAGACAATGTAAAATGACATACGAAAAACTGTTGGGGAAAAATGGGAAATAATATAAACACTTAAGACTTTGCATCTCTTTATTTTAGGCCTTTGACTTAAGTGCCTTAAGTTAGGAAGAAGGGCAGTGAAAGGTAGATGGTATGGGGACCTACTTTTATTTTTTTCTTATTGTGGTTGCTTCACCTCGGCTGCATTATGATCTATTAGGGCTACTATAACTTTGAAGTGTCGTTTATGGCTTTTATTTTTTGAAATGCCAACTTTTTTTTTCTGAGGAAAAAAACAACACCAAAACCATTGTATTTATTCACGTATGGGAGATGAATATCAAATAAGGTTGTAAAGTATTTTACAAATGCCTCTTTTTAGTGGTCTTGTAATCTATTGTAAAGTCTGGTCTTAAAGTAGCGGTGATAATGGTCTTCAACTCTGAACAAGTTCAGGCTGTATTGTTGCTAGAACCTAGCTTTGATTGCTCATCTCACTTGAGGTTCAATACTGCTTAATCACCTGCCTACTGTAAGGCCTTTCTTCACAAGTCTGTTCAGGGGCTAACAAAATATATTGAGTTATTCAGATTTCTGTACTTTGAGAGTGAACAGGAACTTGGTATACTTGTACTTCTGTAAATGTATGATTTTTGTATTTGGCTGAAAGTTTTAAAAATGTAACTGATTTTTCTGAATGATATGTCTAAGTGTGAGCATTGTAAAGAGTGAATCTAGATCATGTAACCAATCACAACTTTTACGACCTTCAATATAAATTCCTTGTCAGTTTTCTTCTTTGTGAAGCTGCTTTTGAGACTTTTTGTCATACTTGCTGGGAGTATTCTGAAATATTAGTATGAGGCATTTTCTTTAGCACCCAAGTGAAACAAACATTTTGACGACTTTAATAAAGTTTGCCCCTCTCCTATGAGGATTCTTAACGGCACACATTTAGAGACTGGATACTCGTGACCTGATCTACATCTATTAATGCCATTATACTCAATCTTTTTCAATTTCTGCTAATACAGTGGTATGTCAAGTTTCAGTTTCCAAGTTTTTCCAAATGTTATTCACTGATGTTCCACCTGCCAGATGATTAATCTTGTTTGCCTTTCTTGTACATAATGAGAAATATAGCTCAGAAAATATCTTGGTTTTTATAAATCTGTGTATCAATATGAGAATTTGACCTTCACTTTTAAAAAATAAGCAGACAAGTCGATCACAACTTAGAGCTTGAGCTGTTTTTCAGTTTTTAGTCCTTCTGACAACCATGAGAAAAAGACCATGCAAACAAGTAGGTTTCTGATGGAGTTTTAATTCAGGTATCAGAAAGGTGATGGGCGACTTTAATCATATCAAGTTTGGCTTTTGACCAATGAGTGAAAAAGTTGCCAATAGCTTATGCAGCTTGTCTTCCTCCCTTCCATGCTGACTAGGCTGCTTTAACCAGTTTCTACAATTCACCTTGTTAATACTATATTCACATTTTTGTGTAGTATGTCAACACAACCTCCTCCTGCTGGTGTTCTCTTTGGCTTGGTGCCCTGGTTACAGTTATACATCACTGAGGCACTTCACTCTTACGATACATACGGAGTCTGTACATCATCAGAGTGAGCTAGAGCTCTCATAACATACTGCGTTAATACATCAGCAAGCCTGGCTCAAGCTCTGGTAATCCATAGGGTGTAATACACCATCAGGGTAAGGTGTATTTATAACTATAGGTTGGTTGATCTATAAATTATGAACATTAAGGAATGGGAATCATGCCAGGCGGATTTTGGGATGTGTTGATATGGCTGTGAATGGAACATTGGTTTGTGCTGTGCCACGTGGTTAGGGGTAGGTGTGAGTTAGGCCCAGGTCAGTGTAGCCTTTGTGTATAGCAGCTAGTGCCTGTGTGGATGTGGTGAGCGTTACGCAAAGGTGTGCCAGTGGTCTTGCAGAGATTTGGCCAACTCTTGCTGTGGGCTCTTGCAAGTTCAACAGCACCATGAGTCTGCAGCCTCTATGTTCTTGAGAGTATTTCTCAGGACCTATCTTCATCTCTTTGGCTTGCTCTTTTTTGTTAACTGTCTGTAGTTGCAGCCATAGGTACCTGTAGATCCTAGTCATGTATGTTTGGAGAAAAGAGGCTTTCATGGCATTGGCCAAAGCTCAGTTACTAGAACAGCTGACACCATGCTTCTGCTAAGAGGACTAAATTTGCTTGTGAAAGGCTTTCTCTGCAGTTCTCAAATCTATGTTATTCAGCTCTATGTCCCTGGAAAAACAAACAAACAAGGAAACAGAAATATGCACAGAGAGGAGGGGTAGTGTGGTGAGAAAGGCATTCAGAAGAAATATTTAGAGACCAGAGTGGGCTTTGCTTTGTTTTGTGTACTGGCGTAATCCATAGTTAGTGGGGACATATATAACTTTTTCCTTTCCCTTCCTTTAATGTCCTCCATTATTCCCCCCAAGAAAATATTCTTCAGTCAGATTTAAGAACTTTAAGTACTTTTCCTATGGATTTCTATTAAATAACATGAAAGGAAAAGGGTAGAGGGTGACTTTCTTTTAATTCTAGACATAAGTAGCAGGGAAGGTTATTTGGGCTTCTGTCCTGTAGGTGCATTAGAAAATATAAGACCAAGAAAGATGTAACTAACCAAATACCTCTACTACAAAGAGAATGTAGGTTATAAAAGCTAATAAAAAATAAGGATTTTTCCATTCAATATTTTATTGGAAAAAAACTATTTGAAAAGGTTAATAAAAATGCATTATACTGATTTTGAGAATGCTCATCTGCTACTTTTCCACTTCTCACAGCTCAGACTCTAGTTTTATTTGTTTAATAGTAGGAAAATAAGACAAATTCCGCGTTTTAATATCAGCTAGCATTATGAGGTAAACACCCACACAAAATGATCACGTAAATTGATTGTTGTTGTGTAAATTGGTCTAGCTATAGGAGTCTGTGATTATGCCCTAAACAGTTTATTTTTATCCCTAATCAGGATAAAATAATCTTTGTTTTAGATAATCATCCTGGGAGAAGCGTATCTTCAGAATATGAACACTGGATTGCTTGAAGTCGTCAAACATAACCCCATCTTTCGAGGCATGTTGGATGTAAATGCACTTTTAGAAAAAGGCACATTCTAGTTATGCCCCTTAAAGAACATGTACCAGTGCTAGAAATTAAGGACAAGTAAAGTCTTACACCTCTTACTGACTTAGAGTGCTGTAGATGAAGAAAACCAGCAAGTTGCTATTTAATTTGATGCAGTAATGGCACCCGCAGGCAGGAAAGGAGACTACATCTGCTTCAGCTCTGCAAATAAAAGCTTCTATTTTTGGACAGGAAATTTCTTCACGTCCATTATGCACTCTAATATACTGTGATTAGATGAGTCTTGTTGCTTGCAGAAATGTACACAACTTTTCTAATTTCCATGGTAAGGTTGTTTGTTTTTTGTTTTAGAATGACTTTTTAATTCCTTCCCTAGCTTTCATAGGAACTGAGAGACTGTTCATGCATTTTTTTTTGAAGTCCTGATTTTTCATTCTTATAAAAATTACGAATCATTTATCTTTTTTGAATCTTTTCTTGCTTTTTTTAGGACTTGGAATGTATATGTAACAAGATTTGGCTACTCTTTTTTCCTGCCCTCTATTTTTTCTTCTTGTTGTTTTGTCATGTCTGTATTTGTAATTGTTTCTAGAATAAGAGATGGTATATGTTCTAATCCATGTTCATAAATTTGACTGTTTCAGTGAAAACAAAACTGAAAAAAGAGGTCTCCTGAGCTGACATTTCATCAACAGCAAGCATCATAGATGACCTAAAAATCTAATACTGCAGGTATCTTTTAGACTTATGAATTGATTTTTGAATATCTCAATTAATATAAGTACAAGTAAACTGCAATCAGAAAGGTTTATGAAGTTGAGGGAAAGGAATTATCAAGTAAACTCATGGTAGTCATCTCTGATAATTTAAAAAAAAAANAAAAGGCAATGAAAAAACCCCCAAACATATGAAGTTAAAAATATACTGCAAATATAAAATATATATGCAAAATATAAAATGTCTTTTACTGCAAGCATTACTTGATTAATCTTCACATGACTCTAGTAGACTAATAATAAATACTTCAGTTATATTGCTATATGCTATTATCTGAATACAGTGGGTTTTTTTTGCATATAGATCTGCTAGTAACATAGAGACAAACTTCAAAAGTTAAAAAGAAGCAAATGAAATCAACCACCCAAAAAAGCCCAAATCTTCAAATTAACGATGATTGTTTTGGTTTGTTACTTAAGAGTCTGTGGATTTGCTGAGATGTTATTTGTAGTGATTAAAATATGTTGAACTGCACCAGCACGTCTTAATGAGTACAACACTCTGCGTTTGGTCTCATAGCTGAGCTCTTTGTATTTTATATTGCTGTAAAAATGCTGCTACAGAATATTCTAGATGTGATGTGCGTTGTTTTATCTGTGATGTAATTGTCTATAAAATTAACACATTTCTAAAACTCCCCCTAGTGTGTGTATGATGTTATTGATAGGAGACTGAAAAAAGAAAGCTGTGTGATACATACTGACGTATTTGTGCAAAATCTTGCACTCAAGCATAAAGTTATCTGTAGCTATCTAGCTATGTCTGTACATAGAAATGTATAAAAGGTGTGTTTGTGGAATAGAAATGGCACAGATATGAAATAAAATGTATTTCCCACAAGTTGAAGAATACTTTTTAGCTACTTGAGCTTCTGAAAAGGAAGCAGGATGTCTAACGTTCTGTAGGTTTTTGCTGTGGTGATACTTTCCTAATACCTGCAGATCAGTTGTGCCAGTGGCGTTGACTATGTTCTAAGGATTTGTTCTGGCCTTGGTATTGAGTGTTCAGAGAATTTCTTGAATTCTTACTCAGAATGCATCTAGGCATGCGCATGAACGCTTTTTTTCCAGTTTTCTACTGAGGTCTGCTGCTTTTTATTTGAATTGTGTGTTTCATCCTCATCCTTGCTTCCAGGAACTTGTTGTTCCCTATTTTGATTGTAACTGCTGTACTGGAGCAATCTGGGAATAGTAACCTCTACAACAGAAGTCTGCTAAGGCTGCATTAGGTGCTGCTGTGATGACTGTTAGCCTAGCAGGTACCATCAGTTTTATTGGCAGCTTGGGGGAATTTGAATGTTTCTCTGTATAGCAAAGTAATAATGCTGGAATTCTTCAGGCATCTAATATCAAAAAAAAAAAACAACCCACAGTTCTAGGATGATATTCAGAAATTATATTCATTCAATAGTGCAATGTTTGTATTCTAAGAAATAGACTTCTGAGTTTTTAGTTACAGATCTTTTAAATGTACCATTGCATTTTCTTTAAGTGTATAAAGAAAATCTTATTGCTTAAAGAAGGAATGCAGAATGACAAGTATAATTTTTATGAAGCATTGACTATTGAAGATGATGGTCAACATACATGAGAGAGGGAAAGAAAATATAAATTAACTTTTTAAGCAGCAAATGAAATTTGAAACACTATTTTCCAGCACCTGCTGGAAAGCTCTGTGGACCTGGGTAGTCCCGGTGGCCCAGCAACAGGACAAGGGACAGAGGGCACAAACTGGAACACAGGAAATTCCAAATGAACATGAGGAAAAACTTATTTACTGTGAGGGAACAGGCTGCCCAGAGAGGTTGTGGAGTCTCCTTCTCTGGAGATATTCCAAACCCACCTGGATGCTTTCCTGGGTAACCCACTCTAGGGAGCCTCCTTTAGCAGGGGATTGGACTCAGTGATTTCCAGAGGTCCCTTCCCACCCCTATGATTCTGTGATTGGTTTATAGCATAACTTCACTATCTGTACATGGCCACGTATACAAGAAGACAAAAAAGCCTAAGGTGGATCAATAAAATACGAAGTTGAAATTGCAAATTACATGATATGAAGCAAAGATACTTTGCTTCAGAAAAAAAGTGTCCCATAGTTTGATTCAGGCGTATGCTGGAAGTAAGTATCCTAAACAGCTTCTAAAAGAAAGCTTTGCCACAAAGGACTTGGCAAAATCAGATGGGTAAGTATGGTTTAAAGCAACTCGTATTTTTGAACTCCTGAGCCATTTTTACCAGCAGTCAACAAGCCTGATCAATGGGACTCAGTTTGTAGGTCTTTGGTTTTGTCCCCCCCACCACCATCTCCCACTTATAAGGAAATTCTTTCAGAAGATGTGTGTGCTTTTTATCCCTGAAACATCAAAACGATGTTCCTAAAAGCACTTGTTAAATATTTAATAGTTATTGAGGGTAGCATAAGCTTGCATCAATGTTGACTTAGCTGGCCTTCGGTTTTTACTCAGTTATAACCAGTAACATGCAAGTTTAATCTTTTCTCATAAATTTGGATCTTTCTACAAAATGATTAATCAAGTGATGAAGTGTGTTTAATGTATATATTGTGTGATATATTACATAATGTATAATAAATATATTATACATAATAGCATAGTATGTTTAGATATATGCTATATATGGATATTTAATATCTTTTTTTTTCTCCCTCTAGTAAGATGGTGGGAAAGCTTTGTCAAGTATTAAGCTATTAACTAAAAGATAGTCTCGGGTGTTTGTGGTCCTCTTCAGTTTACAGCAGCAGGTCTTCCTTATTCCAATTTCAGCCGCTAGATGGAAGTGTCTCATAAGGATATTCCAGCCGTGAGCCCTTGAGGCAGCATCTGCTGAGTAGGCATGAGAGGAAGTTCGTTACCAACTAAAAGTAGACATTCATACCATATCAGTATATTTTCTATTATATGTTCCTGTGCAAGCATTCCCATCTCTAAAAATAAATAAAAATCGTATTTCCCCATAATGAGTAATATTACACATTCTGGAGACAAATCAGTATTGGATATATCTCCTGATGTATGTATGAAGTCTTGCACTTGAAGTTGTGGGTGTTGTTTTTTGGTTTGTTTTTAGAAAGCCAGGAGTAGATGCTTTTCTTGGAAGGTAAAATTCCAAGAGAGGATTTCTCTTTGCAGAGTACTGGTAGAATTGGATCATAATAGCTACAGTTTGACCTCTCTAACTTCTGATGCTATTGAGTTGTCATAATGCTATCTCCTATTCTCCTGCTGTGGCTGGAATTACATGAAAATCTACATTGCTTCTCAGCTCAAAGTGCTTTGCAAAGGTGAGAAACTATTTTCCCTTCAACAGATGAGAGGGAAAAAGTATTCAAATAGATTAGATGGTTGCTATCTCTGTTATACAGCAAATCAGTGGTCTAATTCTATCTTTATGAACAGTCCTTACTGAAGAAGTGGATTATTTACTTCTGCAGGATCTTTTCTATCTGTTTGGTATTTCTAACCTTGAGAGAAAATCCTGTGTATGAGCTGTCACAAGGGTTTAACTCTTGATACAGTACACACTGTGCATGGATACAGATGCAACGCCATGCAGGAACTTACAGTTAACTTTCTAGAGATCAACTGTAGGTAAAAACCTTGCATGCAATAGTTGAGGTAGGCTTTGCTACTCAAACTTAGGAGCACTGCATGCAGGTGAGCCATGCAGTTTTGCTTGCCTTGTGCTTGTACCTAGAACCCCAGTGGAACTTGCTTTTAAATCTGTCACCTAAATGACTCTTTCATTCTGCTTGAATCTAGACTTCCAAGCTATTAGTTCACAGCAGAGGTCTAGGAAAGATGAGACTTCAGTAAGATACACAATACATAAAACACATTTATGACACTTTGCAGTGGCAGCGCTGTATTGGTAGGTTATGATGTTCAGAGAATTAAGATAGCTCCAGGCTATGTGCTCTGATCCAGCAATACTGTACCCTGAGAGGGCACTTTTCAGTGCAGAGAATGCTGGCAAAGACACCAGTGACCTGTTCTTCACAAATGCACGGAGATGCAAAACAGAATAGATTGCTTTTCTCCTAATTTCTCAGATAACTGGAGCTTTCAGAGAGATAAAAATTCCGAACAGCGAAAAAGAAATGTTTGAAAGGCTTTGCTAATAGTATCTAATAGACTGTTTTGTAAACTGTTGAAAATCACCACAGCATTTTGGAAACGTAGAGTGTTGCACAGAACCCTAACCTAATCTAAAAATAGGTTCTTGTGGCTGATACGTTTAAGTTACACAGGATGTTTGCTTGAGACTAAAGGCATTATGTGTCTGAAATATTCTTCAGCCTTGTCTAGGTGTTAAAAGATGAAAGCCGTGTATTTAGCAGAAGATATCAGAATGCTGATATCTTTTACTGTTAGACCGTGTTAGCATGATTATTGCTTACCAAAAATTCCCGTCATGGTAAGTCTTCATCTGCTTTTGAGGGAAGGAGTCATCTGCCAGGCATTTTCAGTAGGAACGTAATAATTCAGTATAAAGCGCAGCCCACCAGCTCCTTTTCCCATTTCTGTTTGGGCTGTGAAGTCACAATAAGTACTAGTAAGAATTTCCTACTAGAGAATTGAAAATATGACTCTGTTAATGCACAAAGTTGATTTTGTGTTGAATAAGATAATTTTATTTTTAGTCACTTTCCCGACTGTAACGTTTGAGAATTTGCATAAATCAGGAGCTGTGTACGCGTCTTTTGACAGATGATCAATGTTCTTTATATGATCAAAAGAGGTCAACAGAAGCCAAGTTCATGTAGAATAGTGGTTTCTGAGTTAGTAGATTCTCGATAGATTCATGCAAACCTGGTATGCAATGAATTTCCATGCTAGTATATTTTCTTTGCAAATAGAGTAAGTACTTTCTTACGTGTGTGCACATCTGATCTGTTTTCTATTACTTCTGCACTATCAAGTGTCACAACATTCAGAGCACGTTGGTATATTCCATCTTCATGAGATGCAGACATCTATGCTTATGCTGCCAGTAGTTTCTTAGCTTGTGCTTTGTCTGCTGGAAGCACTTCCTCCCCTTCAGGATTTCTTGTTCATTTTCGTATGAAAATTATGTAGGCATTCATATTTTAGTGTAAAGAAAAACTGAGGTTGTACAGGTAGTTTGAAAAGAGTAAAACTTTTTTGTAATTTGCCACTGCAGAGGCTGCATCAGGATCAAGGTATTTGTTGATGTTATTTACATTGCATCAGTGCTCAGCATGTAGTAGGTAATCTCCTATAGAGGAAATCTATATCCCAAAGACTTCAGAGCAGAAAACAAGTGGAAAAAAATTAATTAGGTACTTGTAACTGAGAATTTGATTCTGAGGAGCTGAGAATCAGTTTATTTATATTATACAGGTAGCTTTTCTTATGTTATGCTATTGTTCCTAGAAACCACCCAGAAGAAGGGTGAATTGTACCTGTTTTGAAGGAAGGTCAAGGAGAGGGAAAATAAACCCAACCAAATAAATTTCTTAAATCTCCAATATGATGAAGACAACAAAAGGTATGAAGACAATGTGTACATAAAAATGAGTTGCTGTTATGTTGTATGTACCATGTTTTGCATAGGGTTAGAAAATTAATTACAAATACTGGATCACTTACATGGTTTGATTCAATTCCTGAATTTCCCCAGCATGTTTACTATGTGTCCATTCTGCAATATCAGTGCACACAAAGCAATCACCTGTTTGTCAGAATAATTTTAAAAATGAACATAAAAGTAGATCGTGATATTCCACGAAGGGCATAAACAGTTTTCAAAAAAAAAAATTGGCCTGGTAATAAAGGATATTTAAGATCAACATGAAAGATGTCTCCTGGCACTCTGACAATTGACATCATCATGTAAAATAAAGGCAGAATTCAAAAATAAAGCATATTATTTTCCAGTGGTAATTGTAAGCTACTGTTTACTTGAATGAGTAGTATCAATTATTGCTGTTTGTTCTGTGCTGCTGTACAGTAATCGCTCCAGGATCTCTTTTACTATCAACTAGAAAACCACTGATGCTGTGTAAATAATATCAACAGTTAGCAAACACACATGTAATGAAGACATATGTTGCACGGATTTGTAATGTGGTCTCTGGAGAATACCTGTGCCATTTTCTGGTAAATAGTAAAATTTCCAGAAATGCCACAACAAGCATCTAGCTCTTGTAAACCTATACCACCATTAAAATAAAAAGGTGAAACACAATTCTTCAAAGACATGGCCGCTGCATAAATAAGGAGGCTGTTCAAGTGTTGTATTATATGGGAGATTTTCTAAAAACTGCCATGTTCTTTGGGTGCACAGATACCACTGAACTGTAAAGGGACTCTAGCTTCTGTATCTGTTTGATTATTCTGAAAACCTTCTTCCAGCCTTTAAAGTGACATTGCAAAGAGATACACAAAGTGCACTTAATCCTTCCAAGTGGTGGCTTTAAGTAGTCGGGCTTCTGATTAAGTGCTTTCTTTGATGCCTAGTCGAGCTTAAAGCTTTTGGCCTGTCAACACTGGACTGAATTCTATGTAACAGAGCTGAGGGCTGAAATTCAGATATCTCCATTCCTTGTTCCAGGGGATCTGTCTCTGTTAGGTTTGCCTTCTGAAATCTATGGAAAGCTGTTTGTATGTTATCCTTTAACGTCTCGTGGAACTTGCATTTTTAATTCTTTTATGTTATATTCTCTGAATCTGCAACTGTATTTTGGCGTGGACAGACCTGGGGTCAACAAAAGCAGGAACTAAAATACATGAATGACTGGGAAATTGGTGAGGAAGCAAGCAAATTGCAGATCTGCCTACTCGGTTGTTTTAGTGAATAAGTGTTATTGCAACTTAAGTACTGAACAAATTAGACTACTCCTTCAAAACCTGCAGAATTTGCACATTCAGATGAGCTGTTGATGTATGCAGACAGTGAGCAGTGATGTCATTTTAGTCCTTTGTTCAGAATACAACTCAAATTCATGTTACCTTCAATGTCAGAGGAAAGTATGCTAATTAAACCACATTTTTAATACAACAGGTATTCTGCTATTAACTAGAACACAATTACGTTTCAGTGCAAGTTGGTATGCAATTTTGTGCATTTTGTCATTTTTAATGTAATTCTATTTTTTCATATAATCAGAACTGTATTTCAATATACTTTTTGAAAATGCTGGGGTATAAACCATGTTTTACTATAGATTGTCTCGAAGATGCAGTCCTACCTGCCAACTGTTGACCTTAAGTTCACTGTAATGAGCATCTGTAGCACAACTTAAGGAAGGTGGAAGGGAAAACTTAAAATTACAAACAAAAACTCCAAATAAGCGAAATAGTGAACACAATCAGGAAGAAAGGCCTGCAGATGTATTAACAATTGCGTGATTTTTTTTAAAGGCAAATATCTATATTTTAATAAAGTAAGCAATACAATGTCCCTCTGACGTTTTTTTCAGATGAACAATTTCTCAAGAGGATTACAAGGCTGAGTAGTCAGTTTTTGAGAGGTGGAGTGTAGTTTAGTTGGTGGGCCTGCTGTGATTGGAATTGATTAATGGGTGTTGTGATAAGCATAGAAACAGATCAGTGGCAGCTTATCCTGCTTTCAGCTGTCACAGCTGTGCCTCTTCACTCTTCTTCTAGCCCTATCACACTCTCGGGCAGCCTTTAAAGTACCTCCTTCCCTGTGGAATTTCTGCAAATCATTTACTCAAATGCCAAGATACCATAGAAGCAGCTGTTTCGGAGAAAATTTGTTCAGGCTTACATATTTGTTGCGATGAAGAATATTGCATTAAAGAATCCTTTCCTACTGCACTAGGAAGCATGCTGTGCTCTCCCCTGAAGAGAGTTAAACAATGCTTCTGATGGGCAGGTGCACCCCTCAGTCAAGAACTTTTAACCCTGGCTCACAGAGTGACATGGTTTGCAAACCTGCTGGCTAAGTAATATCCCTGTTTCTGCTTGACGGTCGCAATAAATAATCACTGAATGTTAATTTTATTGGTAATAGCTTGATAAAAGTAATGTTATGGTGTGTTAAAATCCTGGTAGCTGCCACTTTTTTGTACTGCTCAGCAGATTTTATAGACACTTTATAAATGTGAATTTCAGACACTGAGAATGTGTTTTGAAAACATCTCCTGGGTTTTCAGATTGCAAACCGTGATCTCCAGCACGATCCCACAAGCAGCTAGGTAACCTGGTATGACTCATGCAGTTTTAACAGAACAGTAAAGCTATGTTGATTTCATATAAAATAAGAGCTGGATCTCAACTTTGTGTCATTTTGTAAACCTGAGAAGGATTGCCTCTGTAACAAAATCATTTGCAGGATATCATACGTAACATTCTATGGGACTCTCTCCTATTAGCTACAAGAAGTTTGTTCATTTTTTTGGAAACTGAATAAGCCTAGAATATGAAAATAACTGTACAGTTCTTCTAGACATTTTGTGGATTATAATACTTGTGTAGTAAGTAGTGTCTTTATGAAATCTTTGGTTATGCCCTAAACCATTGCTGGTTTCTCTGTGTACTTTAAATGTCCGTGACAGCTGTATCAGCATTATCAGTAAATATACAAACAAACCAAAAACTTTGAGCGAATACAGACAAATGTAAGCTAAACTTGAAAGTGAATGATGCACACAGAAATCTGAACTCTGGCTAAATGTGCAAGTTGTCTAACTGAGGAAGTACACAGTTTATCCACTGTGGTGGTCTGTGAGCAAGAATACATTCAGATAATTTCAGAAAATGAATGCTTAAAGCCCAAAAGATGACTTGTTAAATTTCTATTATGTGTATGCACAAAATCACAAGTTTCTCCATTGATTAAACTAAGTCATGTAAGTGGAAAATTACTTCTCAAAGAAATTTGTTTTAACATTTTCTTTCCTTTTTGAAATGGACTGAGATGAACATATCTGAGAACCTTTTCAAAAAAAATTGCTATTTATTTATTCTACAATTATATTGCACTTCAGCTTTGTCTTGTAATGTCATGTGTCATACGAAAGCAAACAAAGTCATGTTACATTAATGACTTGTCTGAGATTGTATGACTGCCTGCCTATAATTCCATGCCCCTTTGCTATAGAAAAAACATGACCCTCAATCTTAAACAGCTTTTGAATAAAGGCACCTACAATTATGGTATGGTAAAACATTCACAGCGTTCATGACTGAGTTGCTTCAGTTTTCTTCATTTAGTCATTTTTGCTTCAATTTTCATTTGATATTATGTAATTAAAAAATATTAACCTCACTGAAAACACTCTTCTCACAATGTTAAAATATTATTAAAATAATGGACAAATAATACCTACAGACTTGTTCCTGTCCTTACTTAGAATTTTTTGTACAGTACTTCAGATAATTGAATTCAGTACGTTTTAAAAATGTTGATTTATATATTATTGACTCTTTGATTTATGTATTATTGACTGTTATGTTAAAGGAAGATGTTGAGTGAGAATTTATCAAAAGCAAAGAGTGAACGTGATTAGATACTGCTCACATGAAGTGTGGGTGTTGAGTCTTCCACATCGTGATGAAGTACCGCAGGGTATTTGTTCTTCAGGGATCCAGCCTGCACTTTCGTCCTTCCTCTGATTTCTTATTTGATAGACTTGATAGAGAAAGCATTCACTGTTGTATCATTTCCTTCAGCACTAATAGCTTTTATTCTCTTCAACAAGTGTTTACAGACAAGTGTTGATGCTTATTAATCTGTTTCTTGTCTTACAAATGTGCTTATGCATGATTTGTGGTAAAATGGCATTTCTGACAGCTCTCAATGTAATCTGCATAGCACAACAAGGTTGTTACACTGAACAGATGTGGTTTGGAGTTGTTATTCTTTGTAATTACCATCATTAAGTGAAAGCACGTGTCAATCAACTTTGTACTTTAAACACACCAATCATTTGCAAAGCACGTGCATCTGCATTTCCAATACAGATAAAAAATATTTTGGTTTGAAATGTATGTTGTTTCTACTTAATACAATACTTCATTAAACATATGATCAAATACGTTAAAGTAACAGATCATGAAATTAAGAAAGGCTTTTCTGGGGGATCATCTAGATTATTATTATTATTATTATTATTATTTTAAATAAACTTGTCCTCCTTGTCTGATGTAAAAGGAAAATATGTAGGTTTAATTTCAAATATTTCCAAAGTTACTCTGCTGCCTTTATCTCAGACTAGGGAAGGAGGTTCTACAAGGAAGACCCTCCCTGATCTTTAGGGCATTTTTGGTGTTGTTGCCTGGGGACAAAAAGGAATCTGCTTCAGTAAATTGATATATACTACGTTTTTAAGAATTAGTGTTAGGGTTCTTAATGTTGCTAGGAAACCTTCTACACTCAAAAATGTTCACACTGGTAATAAACAGGATTGGATCAGGAAATTATATTTGGAGTGAGTTCACAAAAAGAGATATCTTAGCCTGATTGCACAAGAAATGATAATATAGATGTCTGACCAAAACACATGAAAACAAGGTCATTGGGAGTTGACATTTGTTTTAGCCCTGTTTGCTTGCACATGGATTTCAAGTATTTGTGTTATGGTTAGTAGGGGTGGCACCTATGCGGTTGGTTGGTCGGTTTGTTTTGTTTTTTCACCCCATGCTGAGATATCTCTTCTCAGTACCAAATAAGATTAACTTGGATGCAAGCTGCTAAATGTAGCTTATCATGGTGAGGTGAAATGGCCCTCCATCTCTGAGGGTATCTTAGCTTGTACTTTTTGAATGGAAGTGAATGTCTTGACTTCCTGCTGTTCTCTTCCCATAATTCAAGATACTTCTTCACTTTAAGTTACAGATTAGGAATTAGGAATTTATTCATCATGTATAGAAAACGAATTGATGCTCCTGTGGCCAATACAAAGGCTAACAGCTCTCTATAAGGCAGAAAAGAGATAGCAGCAGTAGCTCTTTTCTAGATATTCCTAGAGAGGGAAAAAAACACAAAGCAACCAAACCAAACAAAAAAAATGTGGTTCCATACCCCACAACTTCTACAAATGCTTCCCTAGAGAAGAGATTAGTCTGGGATGGAAGATTCTGATGTCAGACCTCAGTGCAGGCAAGCTGTCCCAGTAGATAACTGCTTTTAGTGTTACGCTTATGCGTAATTAAGATGTTTCTAACCTTCAATTTCCACAGGAGTTATGTTAGGACGTTGCCTGCTGGGTTAGAGATCACTCTAGTATCCTGTATGTGCTGTCTGACTAGTATCTGCCTCACTAGCCTATCTTTCAGGAAATGATATTGTTTAGGTTCTATGGGGGGCAGTTAGAATTTCGTATGGATGTTGATTATTTGTTAGATCCTAATAATCTGATTTCCAGCCTACTGCTAGAAGTATTGAAATAGAAATTGAGAAAGTCTATTTGAAATTTAGAAGCTAGATATGCTATATCAAAAGAATAAATGACAGAGGAGGAGGAAATATTTTTTACCTTTTCCAGGAATTGAAGCAAAAACATCAATTCCAGCCCAAGTCTAGTGCCATATACAGAGCTAGAAAAAACAAAAATAGCATAGAGAGCATGACAGTACAGTCTGATTGTGAAATGCCTGTTGTAATCCCAGCCATTTCCATTACAGAAGACATCTTGTAAAAGCAAACTGACTGCTAACTTGCAAGTTATCTGTTAGTTGTGCAATACCAGCCATTGGTGCACGTGACAAACAGCTCTACGAGTTGATTAGTACTTACACCATCCCAGATAATCCTGAGGCCCCTGTGCAGGAATGGTATTCGGTAGTTCTCTTTGCTTTTACTTTCTTCGAAGTTTATAACCATGTTTACAATGAAGTTTGAAAGTCTTAAAATTCATGTAAATGCATATCTCAATCTGGAGCCAGAGGAAACCTTAGCAGCTTTCCTGACTCCTGCGGATAGTTGTCTGTTACAGTAGCTAGGCTTCCTTTGGAGCAAAGTGCTGTGAAGAACATTTCCTCATACATTGTTAAATTAATGTAACCATGTTATTTTAAATATGGCTGTACACAAAGTATTCATGGAGCCTACCTTGGAATCCTCAAAGCTACTATTGTTCAGTGGAAGAACCTTGGAAAAGTGTTGTCTGTACTCATAGGAATTACCAACATATTTCAAAAAATGACCCCAAGTACCAAAGGCAGTATTTTTGAGCCAATTTGAGGCAAAATAATTTCTCAATCAATATTGTCATGCTCACGATTAATAAATTTGAAAGTGGTGATGCACAGTCAAGCTTTAAGATAGAACTCATTTTTGCTAAAAGGAGCCCTCTGGGGAGTCTTCAAACTCTCGATGCTTGTACCCATGCTCAGCCAGAATACAAGTCTACAGATATTTAACTCATTTGCTTAACTGTTTTAAGTTGGTTGTGTTGTACACATATAAATTTATGCTTAAATATGAAAGATTCCACTTGTATAATTAGTAAACTTTTCTTGCCTTCCATATTTTGAAGCAATTGCATCTAACTTAGGTGCATTATGGAAAAGAGAACTGAATTTATGAGATCTTTATATGTTGCTTTATATGAAAATTTGAGTTGTGTGTTGATGTCCCTTCTCTCCAGCATTCTGGATTTGCAAAAATTAGAATGTGAAATAAGAATTATTTTCATATGCAAAAAGACCCTTAGAGGTATGGTGTGATAGTAGAATGGACTCACTGTTTTTGATTACTATATTGAAGCAGTAATTAATATGTCCAATCATGGGTCAACATTTACAAAAACAAAGTTGATCCTGGCTCCAAAGAGTCCCTGAGTATTCAGATCATGTCTTATTTTGTATATTAAGTTCCATCAATCTTTCTTTTTATCCCATGGAGAAATCTATGGAAGCTAGAATCCAATATTCTTTTTCTTCATTTAATTCAGTTTTGAAATAATGCGGTTATAGGTTTTCTAGGCTGATGGGAGAGGTTTCCATTGGGCCTCGGTTCAAAGTAAGCAGTTGAACTGTTTTGAGTCATTCTAGTATGTGATACTTTGCATTAGTTGAAATGTAAGGAAGTATTATGTAGAGGGAAGAAAAATGACGTCTGCTTTTCAACAGCGCATTTTGGCACGTTTGATTTTATTTCAGCAGTTTACTTAGGTTTTAAAGAGAAGTTTATTTTGTTTTTACATTCTACTTTAGAAGATGGTATTTTTTTTTCTCCTTTAGTCAGGGATCTTCTATTTATTTGCATGTATTAAGTGGATAATGATTTGAACAAAATCTTTTCCCATGAAGGTAACATCTTAAAGGGAACGATGGCAGAAATAAGAATAAACTGAATTGCACACTTCATGCAGGTGGAGCAAATAGTTTATTCAGGATAGGTTTTAACATACAAGAATTATTTTTTTTAAGTCTATTTTAGGAAAGCTGTGCCGTTGTGCAGCTGGGAGAAGCTTGTACACACAAAAGGAGAGGCATATTCCTTGCCTTTTGACCACAGAGTTCCTCTTACCTTAAGAGATTACCTTATGAAGAGGAGTTTTCTCCAAATGCTCCCATCTGTTGTTTAAAAGAAGTTGAAGACATATTTTAAAGTTTTGCTTTGGGTTCACAAGAAACAGTGTGCTGTAAAGCTATATTTAACAAAAATTTCTATATGCTTATGTCAACTGTAACAGCTCATAATTTTGAAAAACAGCTATCATTAACATCCGACTTTGGGAGTTTAGAAGTATTAAGAATGAAAAAAGGCTTCACACCTTCCCTTTGAGTTTATATATAATTCTAAATTGATTACATACAAACACCTTTTTGGCTGGACAGGGAAGTTTTTAATTTTACGTGCTAAGTCTCTTCTTTTTTTAACCTGTTATCGTCTTACTTAAATTGTGAAACACAATTGATCCTGGTTTTTAAGTTAAACATCAGAGTAACTCATCACACTGCCACCTTAATTAGAAGTAATTAAAAAAATCTTTAGCAAATGACTTATTTATGATTATTTTGGAAATTACTAAGGTAATTTATTCTGAAAATTTCAGCAAAATAGTATATAGACATATTCCTTTAACTTATTTTTGACACACCAAATAGAGGTTGAGGGACTAGTTTAATTTATTCCTATCCCCTGAAGCTATGCTGGCTCAGAAGTTAAGAAAGGCATAAAACAAAATCTTGTTTGTAAAGATATTTCACTCAAATAAACTTCTGCAATCAGTCATTGTATAAGTTTCTCTTATGTGTATTTTATTTTTTAATGTAAAATAATATACATTTATATAATATATATAATATTTAAATACTGCCATAAATTCAGCAGTAAGTGTTTAGGGATGTTTTACATCCCCAAAAAAGGATGTGTTTGAAATGTGGACCAGACATACATTGTGCAGAGGATAGTAAATTTGTTGTAAAAATCAACATAGCAGGATGTTTTCTCCTCTTGAGGTGCATATACAGTTTTCATGAATATCAATGGCATGTTTAGAAATGCAAAGGAAAACGTACACCAGAGTCTGTATTGTATATATCATAGTATCATCCCATAGAACTTCTGTTCTCTCGTTTGTACTCTATGGAGCATGGGTATGTCGAAGTCCTAAGCAAGTCTTATGTGTATTTCTTTTGTATTTGGCACAAATCACCTTTGAATGTAAGTAGCTCCTTTCGACAAACCTGTATTTGTTCCATTTTGGCAGTGGTCTAGTTTTCTCTCGATAGAAGTACATGCAATCAACATCAGCTGCTAAATATGAATTGACAGCTGGAAGCAAGCTAGCTTGCTTGGCAGTTTATGCTGGGTGTTAAACGGGTATTAGTAACTATTTTAACTCTGTGTTGGAATTCAACATTTTGTATTCCCATGACTTCAGCCTTGTTTTGCTTGAATACTATGATTTTCTTGAGATTATCAGTCTAGTGCTTTGAGTTCTTTATTCTGTAGCCATCACTCAAACAGTTTCACTTGGATGTAAGATCTGTTCTAAAATGCGAAGGAAGCACTTTGACTGCGGATAATGAGATCTGACAGTACCTGAGCTGCAGAAGGCGATGAAATTGCTATCTATAGAAAATAATATTTTTTTCTACATATTCAGGTTAAATGTGTGCACATCCTGGTAGCTGGAACATCTGTTTCTAGCTTCTTGTTCCTCTTGGCTGCTTCTCAATTGGATTTCCTCAAGCAGGTCCAAAGCTTGTCACCTTAGCCAGGGTCTGTTAACTATCACCACTGGCCCCACATTAAGTAGGAGGTTCAGGGCTAAGCTAATAACTCTCCTGCCTTTCTGACTGATCACAGTGATTCTCACTGTGGCTACTTATCATGCTGTGCTCCTGTGGGAGGGTGATCTTCTTTGTCTGTACTTCAGTCGGGAATTGGTTTTGTTTTCTTCACTCCTAAGTTTTCAGGTGGAAATGCTGAAATCGTTGTTGCTTTCTAAAGCAGCTATTTGCTGTCTGTTATTTATCCTTTAACAGTTTAAATAATGCTTTCTCACATAACTAGATTTTGCTTTTTCTTTTTCGCTAGGCATGGGCACTGCTGACTTTCAAAGCAGAGGCTGCAGCTGGGTGCATGTGGCAGTGCGGACATAGCATGAATACGAAGACAGCATTGTAAAGCTGGTTTGTGTGAACCTTGACTCATATCTGCTTCTCTCAGGTGAAGTGATTTCCATGATCTTGGCTTTAGTGTACAGTGAGACATAATGTTTTAATGCTCCTTACCTAGCACATTAGGCTGCATCTAGTATGCGCTTTTTAAGCAGTAGAGAGAGTTGAGTGAGAGAGTAAAATCTACAAAAAGAACTCCGTGTCCGACTGACGGTCGCTGGTTACCTCTGGGCACCATATAAAACATAACCAAAGTCTATGGAATAGTTTTGCTTGGCTTTGGTCAGCGTTGAGCAAGGCCCAGAGTGAATGGTAGAGCTGGATGGGCTGTTCCTCACAGGGAAATCTGCAAAATGGTGGTGGCTGTGTGGGCAAATACAGGCGTCTCCCCTGGAAATCGTTCTGTGGAATTAAGCAGATTGCTGTCCTTAGCTTTACTCTAACCTGATTGGAAAAAGAACAATAATCTTAATCGGACTTGAAAAGTGCATCAGGCCTGATGCTAGAGGCTAACACTTGGACACCAGGGGCAGTCAAACCTAAGCTCGGTTAGTTCCCCCATCATAGTCTGATGTGCTTCTTGGCTTTTTAAATCCTTCCTTCCTTAAGTAGGATGTTTTATCTCACCTGTGTTAACTGTTCAGGAGCAAAAGGAAAAGATGCTGGTGTGAAGTGGTTGAGGGAGTCTAAGTTTCAGTGCATGATCACAAGACTTGGCATAAGTGACAGCAGGGAAACAGAGAAGCTCAGTGGGCAGATGGTGCTTGGTCCTGGCTGGAGCTGCTTGCTCACTCTTCCTCTTACCAACAGCTCTGGTGTCCAAACTGAGTTGTCAGGTACTCCTGAAAGACTTCAATGATTTTAAATCAAACCTCTCCAAATATAGTAAGCAGCAATTGTATTTTCAGTCCATGATGAAGTATTTGGATACACATGGGTCTCTCTCAGGAGATGGAGCCTAAACAGGAGTGGTCCCCAGACTGACCCACGAGATAACCCCATGTCCGAAAAAGCTTGAAGTGAGCACAAGAGAGGAGCAACGAGAAAGACAGCCATTGCTGGGGACTGAGATGTGTAGAAAATAATAGTAAAAACAAAGGGGGAGAGAGGACTACAAAAAGACAGGAGGAGACAGGAAATGCCAGGGAAATGTGAGAAAATCTGTAATATGGAAAGGAATGAACAGCCAAACCTCTGTGTGATAGTGCAATCTAGACAGACAAGACATGCTAGGAAAGTGTGAACTCCTGTTTTGAGAATTCTCAGTTAGCAAATTCATTTTTATTTTTTACTTCTTCCTCAGCTAAGGATAATCCCTTCACCATTTCTTACTACCCTTCAGTTGCAGTGTCTTTCTGAATCTGAGCTTTCCCATCCTGTTCTCCTAATGGCAGCATTTTTGTTATATTTTCCCTTAAATATCTGATGCTGTCTATGCTCTTTAAGCACATTCTTTGGGTCATAAGTGATGTGGAAATTCTTGAGTTGAAAAGGCAAGTAGAAAAAGATTCTTATGAGAATTTTATTCTCCTTCTTTATTCATCTTTAAATATTTAGAATTTTATGTAAATAGAAAGCGTTCGCAGTCAAGTTCTTGTTAAAACTTAATTGGCTAGGAAGTCAGACACGTTAAATTAGGACAATGATATGTGTCCTTGGGGCAGTTGAGCACTTGCAAGTACAAAATTTATTATTTCATTCACTAAAACTTCCAGGAGAATTTAGTGAAACTCCCACTTAAGCAAACAACATTAAAAGATATTGGCCAGAATAAAATAAAAATATTTAATTCACTCTAGAAACATCTTCACAATGTGACTGTGTGACCATGTAGAGAAAAGCAATGATGAGAATAAGGATAAAGAAAAGAAAAAGAGACAGAAAAGTTATTAATAGATTCGTAATGATATGAAGTTTATGCTAGGGTTGAGGCAAAACTTTATGGTTCATAAATAGCAAATTCATTACTTTTTTAATGTTCAGGTTATATTAACACTATATAACATCTTTATAGTACCATTAGTACCACTTAGTCCTAAACTCCATTTGGAAATAAACATTTCCAAATCTTCTTCGTGGAACAATTGGCCAAATAAATTCTTTTAAATATAAATGGTATCTGATTAGTGCGTGGCTCATTCAATCATAAACAGACTTACAAATGTCTTATGTCAAACCTTACATAAAGTTCTTAAACGTTAACAAATTAATTTATTTTAAAGGCCATATCAAGGTGAAAACACCAGAGCCCTAGGCAGCAGGACAATACATCACAGAGCTATTTCTCATTCAGTCACAGTAATGGCAAAGGATATGTTAAGACATAAAACGTGATATGGTTTGTTAAATATTCATTCATAATTTGCACTCATTATTAAATCATGTGTTAAAACTAATCGTTAATCTGAGAAATACAGAATGTGTCGTAAAGTCTATTTGAAAACACAACAATAAGTATTTCATGCTTTTCATGCTGCTTTTTAAAGATTGACTAGAATACACCAACATGCTCATCATTAATACTATTTAGTTATTCCAAAGAGATTTGTTCTGCATTGATGCTGATCTCAATAATTTATTTCAGCCTTTAGGTCAACATAAAATAAATACCTGTTTGGAAGACGGTCTGTTCTATGATTAATGGCAATTTAGCTCCCCCAGTACTCCATGGCAACACCGTAGTTCATTGTCTGAAACGCAATGCGGTAGCTCCAAGGCTTGTTTTGTAGTGGTCCCTGGCAGCCTGCTCATGGTAGCAGCGAAGCTTGCTTTTCCACATGTTCTATTCTGTTGCTTGTGATTGCTAGGGAATTTCTTTACACGACACAACAGCTTAAATACTTTATATATATATATATGGAGCTATACTGACTAGAATGTACTATTTGCTGAATTTCCATGAAACTGCGATTCCATTTGCATTTTGTACATTGAAGAGAAAGGCCTGTATGAGAGGGCTGAGTGTGACAGAGACATGATTTGTATTATAGGAGACCAGGAGCTACTCAACGAACCATGTAAAAACAGTTCATTAAAATGTTTATGTGCTTGGCTGGCTAATGCAAAGAAAGCTTTATTGCAGACTTATAAAACCTTGGTAACTTCAGGTTGAAGTCAGATCAATGCATCCATAATAATTCAGACAATGCAGGTTAAGAACCATCAAAAAGGAGGACGATATTCTTGAAGTCTTTCTTCCAAACTAAACCATGTTTTTGTATTTAAATTGTACAACTGAAAACCTTCCTTTGGAAAAGATTTCTGAACAGGGCTACCATCTGTCTGGATTTTCCTGGATCCTTTCAACCCTGAAATGTCAGTTAGGAGGAATCTCAGGTGTGCGGCACCTGTTAACTCTACAGCATGTGCACCGAGGCGCTGTGAACGTGTGGGATGCACTCAAAGTATGCATTGTGCCCTACGCACGTGCTGTGCACGTGACCTCGTGTACGTTTCTAGACAGAATTCTGGTCATCCTGATTTTGAAGACTGTAGTGAAGGATAAAGAAATCAAGCCTCTCAATTTTGTTTCCTGTGTAAGTGTTGACTTGTCCTATGAGTTAGCTCTTAAGTAAAAAAGAGCAAATGAGGATATCAAAGTGAAAGGGATTTTTTTTTTTTTTTTTTATTATCTGGACTCCATGTGTTACTGAGGAGGTCCCGAACAAAGAGGACAACTGGCGTCGATGCTGTGGGATTAACTTCAGCCAAAGTAAAATGCTTGTGAAATGAATTTTGCTGCTCCCTGTAAGGAACATTGTAAGAAAGATACAGAGCTGCTACAGCTTTTCACACTAGCTTAGCAGGAGGCTAGCAGAGCCTCTGCAAGGAATGTGACATCCCAGAGACCCTTCAAAAGCTGAAAGCTGGACGATGTATGAACCCTGAGACAAACAGGTGGAGAAACCTCCCCTAAAAGCAATACCTGAGCTGGAGAGTTGGGAATCTGCTCTTATTACTCACGTTCTCCTGAAAATACTGGTAAGAGAGGAAAGAAGTTTCTTAAAAATATGCATAGTCAGAGCAACCCCCTGACTCCTAATCAGCCACATGCTCTCCCCATCCTTCTGGAGAATATGGACCATCAATTTCCCCATAAGATGAAGGGGAGGCAAAGCAATAGTTTAGCATCCTATGCATTATCTCTTTTTTTATGATTACAAATAGAGCACTTAGGTTCACTGACCCATATCTCATACCAGACATCAGTAGCCAGGTCTGGATTTAGGTTATTCTTCCAGCACTGGATTATGTCTTGTGATCAGGATCAAACTCATCCAGTATGATCCCTTGATTGTGACATTTCTTACTGACATTGTATGTTGCACAGCCAAAGCTTGAAGATGTAAAGCAAATGCTCTCCAGCCCCAAAAGAGCAGTTGTCACTGCGAGCCTCAGAAAGGCGGAGGGGACGCTCTCTGTTGGGTTTAATTAAGCTGTCCTTCTGCTTGCAAGTTTAAAAAGGGAAAAGCTAGTTTGCTCCCCATGTGGCTTTCCCAAACTCTTTCAGTTGCAGCTGTAAGCTTCAACGACCCTCAGTTCTGCAGGATATCAACCTGATGTGTATAATTGATTGCTAAACATTTTTTACAGCCTGTTAAATGGTAAGGCTAAAAAAAGTTGCATATAAATGTTGATTAAAGTGCTTTTGTACTGAGGGGTCAGAGACATTAGCGAGTTAAAAAGCAAGCAAGGGCTCTGCTGTGGTACTGCTAACCTGTATGCTTTATTTCGCATAATCGATGCCACATGGCTCTCTGAGGGTTTTTTCTCAGGTTTCAAATGGCAAATATTAAAATGCATTTAGAATCAAGTGTGCTTCAGTAAGGATACTATGCAGAATGCCCAGCAATGTCGATTGCTGGCATTATAATGACAATGATTATAAAAGGAGTAATTTAAATGACCACAGCAACTTGTAACTGTGTGGTAAGATGGGGAAAAAAACCAAGATGTAAAACTTCAGTCACAGTAAATCTGAAATGGATTTATATAGACATTCAAATGATAATTGCTGGTAATTTTGTTTTTGCTACAATCTGGTTTTTAATAACTGACAGAAGACATGATGCTAGGGCTCTGTGATAGCCAGCCAACAAACAGAGCCTGTCACAAAACGTTGGCAGCTCCTGTGAGTGAAGAAGGCACGATGCTGTTAGAAGGACAGGCTAACAAATGTTCTGAATGTACATCCATGAGATTTTTTTGCTTAATAATGTAATGATTGGGTATATGCAATGGAACGTGCTGCTTACCCACTTCTAAAGGTGGGGGGGGGGGGGGGGAAAA